>KK112148.1:418101-436171 GCA_000611955.2 Stegodyphus mimosarum
TTTTTTTTTTTTTAATTTTGTGCTTTCTGACGAAATCGCGTTCTTTTAAGACATAATGGGCTATAGCAAAGCGAGATTTAACTCTATTGAACAGCTTAAGAAATTGAAAGATTGTTTCTTTTTGCTAAGGTAAATTGTTTAATTAATTTATGGATCTATATTTAAAAGGGCGAGTCTTTCTGTGTGTGTAGGTGTCTTTCGTTCGTACTGCGCGTAAGCTAATAGACCCAGGCCTATGAAATCTGGTACACAAGATACATCTAGACATGATGAATAGTATCAAATTGATAATTTTCTCTCATTATATGAACAACAATGGCACACAGCCATTGTTGCTGATATCAGCACGGAAAAATGAGGGCGATAATTCTGTGCTGTTTTTAAATTTAATGTTTCTCTTGGATACTGGACGTTTGTCTAGAGAAGGCAGCAGGAAGTTGGTTAATTTATTTATTAGGATGATTAATATTTGTATTAAGGGATATTGCTTTTTTCATTGTATGCTTTTTATATGTAATGCATTTTCAACTGAATTTTTTTAACGTTGATCTTTGTTTCTTTTTCGATAAAATTGTTGTGCAGAGTAAAATTCTGTGCAGTTTTCAAATTTAATGTTTGGTGTTCTCTTTAGGCATTTTTCCGGTACACTTAAAAGCCAGACGAAGGCTAGCCGCACAGCGGCTTGTTATATTATAAATGGAAAGATTTATCGTTTAGGTATCACCAAACCGTGCCATATAGATAAAAACAAAATTTCTAATATTAGAACATGGAACCACTTATTTAAATATTCCATAATTCAATACGAAAAATATATTCGTATGAACTCAGTCTTCACGTAAGCAACTTTTTATGCAAAATACATATAAGTGAATGATATAAGTATGGTAGGTAAAATTTTCTCATATACCGTATCAAGCACACAGTAGAGAATTGTAAATGAAGTATTTCTATGATAAAGCAAAATACAATTTTTTACATCCCTAGATATAATTTAGATAGATCACATACAGGACTTTTAATTAGATAAATCACATACAAGATAAAGAAACATTACAAACCACTATAATCACATCATACCAGAAAATTTTAAAATGAAACAATTTTATGCACTTGTATATGTTAGGCACAATGTCGTTGAATCTCGAAATGTATTTAAGGGTGGTCAAGCCTTAAACTCTAATGATTATGCTCACACAATTGAGAAATCAACAAAAGAGGCATAACAATAAATTTCAAACAATATTAATTAAAAATACTGCATAACTTGTAATAATGTTTTATGATAGTACATAAAGATGAATAAAAAAAAGAATTAAGTATGCTGTCTGTTTCTAAGATTATATTGTTGTATAACTTGAAGAGTGGGAGATGGATGTTGAACCTAATGGGAGAATCTTTTAGGAGTCAAGCGAAGGCAATTGATATGAATTCTAAATGGCTGAGAAAAAAATCATTGTCAGGTGCACAAATAACATAATTTATATCATTTTCTTTATAAGAAATAACACGAAAGCTTTAGAAAACCTATACCTTAGATTTCACATACACTATATCTTTAACACTGAATGATCTTAATTTGGCATTTTTCATTTGACGAGCACTCCGTTCTATTTGCTTTATTCCAACGTCTCATAGGCATGCTTATGACATAGTTGTGTTAAATCACACAAATAACATGATTTATCCAATTGAATGGTCTTGGATAAGGATTAAACGTATTAAAAGGTAACGATAAATTTCTTCCAAAATACAGAATATTTAGGAAAATAACTATCCTTCTCCGAAAGTATTTGGTCAGCCCGAGGAATTGCATGTCTCTTTTTCTATCAGCACAGGATCCTGTAAAATATATTTCAACAAGTATGTATAAATATCAGAATTCAGTTACGTAAAAAATAAAAATATACTTGTTGCATGTAATTTTCTTTACGTTACTTTGATGCAAATTAAAAATTTAATGATTAAAATTTAATTTGAAAATTGTTAAATTAAAATTTAATTGCAGCATGTAACACTTAAATAGTTCTACAAATTTAAATTTAAAATCCATGTGCATTAAAATCCATGGTTCTCATCCTGAACTGTACCAAGATTTAAATCTTAATTTTTAATAGCCATTCATTTATGTGATTAGGTGGCATGATTTCATAATATTCATAACTTTCTTAATATACTGAGTTTATCTCACGGAAAATCAATTTTTCATTACACTTATCTGCTGTCATATTTTTCACTCAACCATGCAAGTAAAGTTAATTTTAAGCGGCATAGTGTTCATTTCCATTTATTCTAAGAACCTACTTCAAACGGAAAAGATGAGGGAATGAGTTTATCTTCCTTTCTGTAAATGAAATAAAAAGGCAAATGTTATATCATTTTTGTATAATTTCAGAAATCTATTTAGCTTTAAAATGTCACGATTGCTTGCTTTCATGCACGATATGCAGATGCATGAGTTATGTGCAATATTTTAATTAATTTTCAGTTTATCATTATTTTTTTTTAAACCATACAGTAAATATTCTCTTATTTACTAACAATCTAGACGTTTTGTAAAGTTATATAAATTCTTCTGACTGAGATCAGGCACGATATAAATGTTGCTCGCCTTTGGAGCTGTAAATCTACTTGGATTCTTGATTCCGAAGCTTTTATTCTTCAGCCTAACAGTTCTATTACCACTTTTGCATCCAGGGATGAAACAGGTTACATTGTATGACTTATTCATAATGGAAATTGATATCAAATCAATATTTTCGTATTACTGCCTAAGCAAAATACTACAATAGACGAACAACTGGTGATTACATTGCCCTCTATAAATAATGCGACAAAAGTGGACCATTTTTGGGAAAAGTTGTAATACCAGTTTCACCTCCTTCATTATATTCTGTGTACTGAACATTACATTTGCAGTATACAGTTAGTTGAAATATGATGAATGACCTGTCAAGAGGAGCCTTAACCTGTCGCAAACCGCACGGCAACGTCGCTGTGACATTGCAAACGTGTCACATTGCAATGATCTTAATGTCACAATGACGTATGTATGGCTTAATTTTCGCTTTTTGTAACGTTCGATTTTTTATTTTTGCGACCTTAATGTCAGGTCACATTGCAAAGTTGATGTGAAATCACACCTTGACGTTGTTGTGAAGTCACACTATAACGTTGATGGGGTGTTGTTGTGAACTTACACTGTGACGTTGTTTTGAAGTCTCACTGCGACAACGATGCAATGTCAGACTCTGACTTTCATAAAACGTCATAGAGTGACGTGATTGTAACATAAGAAAGTGGCATGGGTGTAATGTCACTAAAGATGTGAATGAATGTCACGCAAAATTGCATTACTTTTTAAATGGTTAATGTCGCAGTACTCCTATTTAAGACAGTTCCTTCAGTAAAACAGAAAAAGCAGAAAAGAAAACTGCATTGCATATATAAATGAAGTGTCTCGTATGCAAATGTAGGAAAATAACACTTCTGACCCCAATAGAATCAATATTTTATTCCCTACAACGTTATATGTACTTATTCATAATATTTATTTGAATTTTACATTTGACCTTTGTTTTTCGCGGAGACAAGAAAGAATGTTGCCATTCCACTTTAACTAAATTAGAAACTTGATGGAAGCGCGCTACAATAAAATTTTGTTCTTTATTAGTAATTATTAAATATTTATGTTTATATTACAAAACAAAAGTGTTTCAAAATAATCGAATAAAACTATAAATTTTATATTTTACATAGCTTCTTGAAGGCGAATTCCCTGTGTATTTGCGTTCTTAGTATTCTGTTAGCCAGTAGTTTTTGTAATTGAGATTTGAAAAGGAAATCAAAGAATATGCTTTCTCTAAATAAACAGAGACTATCTTTGAAATCGGTGTCTGACTAAAGTTGGTTTTTGATTATTTTATCATTTTCCAAGTCTTGGCTTATAACTAGCTGCTCCGAAAAAAGAAATGAAATGATACTTCCTATGAATGAAGGCTTGAAGTAAAGTGTGAAAGTAAACTTCGTGGTAATGTTTATGTTTTGATCGTAGTTTTTTCATAGAAGAAGAGGGAGAAGAATACATATTCTCTGGTTATTTTCACTTTATTTAAACAAGCATCATAGGTTGGTAAAACTTTTGTTATGTTTGCATTTTGTTTTCGCATTCAGATATAAAAGCTGAAGATTATTTTAAAATGTGCACTTTATATTCAAAACTTAAATCCATATATTTATTACCATCAAAGCCAGATTAAGACTTTTAGAAGCCTTAAACAAAGAGTTCGGTACCCCCACATGCATTTATGCCTGTCCTAGGCATTCGTTTCTCTCTAGGTCTTGGTTTAGCTGGACTATCTATTCCAAGGTAAGACCAGCAGTGAGAAGTTATTTGTGGTGCGCCGTTTCCTTGATGCTTATTTTGCAGAATGATTGCTCTGACTTCCACACACCTGTTTAATAGCTCACAAACCCACCTTTTACAGGGATTATAGATATTAGCATCAATTTATTCTTTGGAGCAGTCTACAATTTTATTAGATTGGGTCAGATGCTTAACTAGTTTTATAGCTAAAAATTTTAGAACCACCGTAAGGGCTAATGTTTGAAATATGGTAACTGGTAGTTTGGCGACATTTTAGTAAGGCGATAAAAATTACTAGCTAGGACTTTAGCAATAATCTGAGAAGGACACAGTTCCAATCACAGATCACAAAATTTTCCTGCATTTTCGAGCAAATGTTTCTAATTTATGAGAAAAATTATTTACATGTTTCATATATAAATTTGCCCTGTAAAAAAAAATTCTGTTGTGTTCCGTGTAAAAACAAATTTCTGTTTTGTTCCACTACTTTCCCGAAAATTCTGATCGTGATTTTAGCTAATAAGCACTTGGAAACAATTTCGCACCTAATCTTCATCATGATTAAGCACTTAACGTAAGATTTTAAATTGTGCCGCTTCAGCCAATGCTGAGCCGTCAGGTACTGAATCATAGTTGATGTGAGCTCACTGTACATAATTCGCTTCAGTAAAAGAATTCCGTAAACATAAAATCTCAAGAAAATCAGATGAGTAAATTTTCAGTATTCTGTTATTTGTATAAATGCTTATCACATTTGTTACTAGCGTGTAGCTTTGTATTTGATGCTAAACTTTGTGATATTTCTGTAACCGGCATTTGGCATAACATGGGATGTGTAAAATTATAATTAGACTTTGTAAAATTACACCAGTTTGCAAATATCTAGTGATTGTGTCCTTTATTTATAGATATGTAATGTGACTGATTACTGTTCCCAAGGTAGTCTGAATAAATGTTTTTACTTACGGTCGTAGAGCATGCAAATAGTCTGTATTATGAGATGTTCATATCAACACTGAAATGGATCGTGAATTTTTCCTTATTGGGTATTAACAAATGCCGTTGTGGACATTTGCGAATAGTTTCCTGGAATTCAGATTTTCGTTACTGGAGACTGGAGACCATCAGTTAAGCAGCTGTACAGTCATTATGACTTTTCAGCTTTATTGCATAACTGATTGAACTATCTACCATTTGCTACATTTATTGGTAATGAATTTTGAAAAATATACAAGAATAATAAATACATAAATTTGTAACATAATAATTGTCTTAAAACATAAAATTTGAATTTTGTAAGAGTAAAAATTAAATAAGGTATTAAAAATAATGACAATAGAGACATTTTAGGAGAATTTTGGAAACTCAAAAGTCAAAAAGTCTTTAGTCTGTTGTCAAGAGTTCATAATAAAAGGTATATAGATAGTCTGAATTTGAAGTGTCTGAAGAGAATAGCCTTTTAGTGTCAAATAAATGAAGTCTTTGATAATCATAATTCTTGACAGTATTGCGACTATGCACTGTTTGAAGATTTTCGTTACTGGTGATCTTTTCAGGATTTGCATAGGACTCGGCTGGGGGCAAAAGAAAAGTAATACTATTGGTTCCCTGCATGAATAGCCAATGGCCAGTTAGGAAACTGCGTGACAATAGCCCACAAGATGAATGGGTTGGAATGCGCTTTAGCCCACTGCTTGGCGGCGATTGTTTTTGAATGAGCAATAAACGCGCCAACATGGGTAACTCCGTATATCCGCGAACATGGCTGACTGGGTATTTTGAAGCTACGGAAACGTAGTTTTCGCGCATGCGTATTTCCTATTTTATAAAGAACGGTTTTATTGGTAATGTGAGATGACGTAGCGGTTTATTCGAAATTCTTACGTGTTAATTTGAGTAGTTATTTCAGTTCTCGTTTTATTCTTTGAATGCGGTGTTTTTCTATTGAGTGTTTGCTATTTTCGTACGTATATTTCGCTAAATACCAAGTCGCTATGGATTTAGCTGTGATGCTGAGAGAGGTGAGTGAATGTACATGTACATTTATTACTTTATTGGAAGTGCAAGGGAAACGTGATTGATTGGTGTATGAAAGCTGGTTATTTTGTTGATTTGTGCACATTGCCTACATTGTGCAATTCGCTGAAGTTTTTTTTAAGTTTAAAAGGAACGCTGTGCACATGGCATTTTCTTGTAATTTATTTTCGTTATTTTAGCTTATTTTGTTCATTTGTGTACGTTGCCTACATTGTGCAATTCTCAGATTTTTTTTTAAGTTAAAACGGAACGGTGTGTACATGGTATCGTTTGTAATTTTAATGCCCTTTTAAAAAAAATTCCTTCTTTCTTGGATGCCATTTTGGTTACGTTTTCGCGGAGCGTGTCGGGAAGGTTATGTAACGGCATAAAATGTGTAAGTATTACAACATAAAATGTAAATAATTAATTTAAACCTAACTGACAAATATTTTAATGATCGTAATGTTCGTTTTGCATATTATTTTATTATCTTTTTGTGGCAACAGTTTCCATACTAATTTATGCTTTAGAATTCTATGTTTTGTTTACAATATGTTTTCGCGGAGCGTGTCGGGAAGGTTGCAATTGCAAAGACGTTTCGCAGAAACGCGCCGAATTGGCGATTTTCAAAACATCGCCAAGCAGTGGGCTAAAGCGCATTTTCACCGATGAATGCCCACATAAAAAGAGCACGTAGTTTCTGTAAATCCAAAATAGTTATGATTTTCTGAAAATTTCACAAATAATAATTATTATGATTAAATATGAAATTTCAAATTTGAATGAAATTAATTTATGTAAAATAGAAGTAGCCAAAATTTAAGTAAATTATTTGAAACTTATCTTTTGGTTCACTTTTAAAACTGTGCACACGGTTGTTTTTCTATTAGCATAACAACTTAATTTTAATCATAATAGGATAGGATACTTTTATAACTCTTTCATTGAAATAAAAGTTTGGTTCTAATTATCCATATTTAAATTCATTATATACAAAATTTTCTGAACTGTTAAATAATTTATGAACATTATATACATGGTGAAAATTTGCATGTATTTTATACTCTATATAATTTTGTAGAATTAAAAGAAGCAGTGTGGCCAGCATTCCTTTCACATTTCTTTGTTAGATTTATACGAGGGATACTTCCTTTATTGCATAAATACAATAACAAAGTTACACGTAGATATATGTTTTTTATTATATTAGTTTAATTTTGATCAACTCCTTTTTCTATATACATATAGGTAGGCTTGCCAGATTTATGAAATGTTCAACCGGGACACCTGAATGCCTCCTCCCAGTATCGTGGGTATTCAAGGGTACACACACTTTGTGGGTTTTTAGAGTGCTTTAGAAGGTAGTTTATTATCAATGGTATGAATAAATGGTTATTGATTAGGAACCTAAACGAGGGATAATAATAAATGACATAAGCATATAAATTAAAACATTTTATTTCTTACATGTTAATATTTATAAATTGCTTGTAAGAAGAAACACTTTGAGTGAGGAACAAAAATTTGAACAATATTTACATCTTTTCATTGTCTAGGACTTTTTTTAAAAAGTCTTTTTTGTTTTTAATCTTGTTGTAAGAAATGTCACAAGCTAATCCAATATTAATTTTACATTTCATTAAGCCTTTAACCGTAGATTACTTCATCAAACTCTGTTGTCAGCCCATGCGTTCTTCATCAAAGAGAATACTCTCTCAAAATCACATTTCTGGTAGTCTCTTCTTCATTCCATTGTTCCCAATTTGACTGCAAGTACTCCTTAGCAAACACAACTCCGTCAAACAGCCGATCATTGTTTATTTTTATATCAGGCACATTAAGAAAACAGCTATTCATAATTTCAGTAGAAGTTTTGGCATTTTCCCAATCAGCAGCATTTATTTTGATCAGATTGATCCATGAAAACTGTTCAGCATTTCCAAAACTATTCTCCCAGAGGTCCAAGTATGCAATGCATCTTTTATAAAAGCTATTACATTCTTCTTTCACACTGGTACGGACTTGCTCATCTGGATTTCTAAATAGTATTGCAGTTATCTCTACAAAAGGCAACTACTTTGTTATTCAAATCATTTAACAACAGGACAGAGCATATGTGATTTGTAAGAATTTTACATGTTTCACCCATGACAGATTTGAAATCTAACAGCTATACTTGCACACCTGACTTAGAATTAAAGTAGCACAAACAATTGGCACAAAGTTTTACATCCTTTCTGTTTGAGCTATCCTTACTTACAATTACGTAGTTTGACTTGCTCAAGTCTTCTTAAACACTTTTTGAGCTAAAGGAGCTATTACATTTGAAACTATTGCCTCACACTTAGTTATTCTGAGTGAGAATTCATGCTAAAAAAACTTAGAACTTAGTTTTGATAAGCAAGAATTTGAATTGAAACTTAGGCTATGGTTTGCTGTATGGTAAACAAATGTCGCTTCTTTAGCCTAAGTTTTTGTCGTTAGAGCTCGCAGTCTTTGCCAAATTTTGTGCGAAAATATCTTTGAATGACAATAAATGATGATGTTTTGTATATTATTATATTGCAAAATAATAAATAATGTCACACATATAATATTATTATTACAAAACGTAGTACAGTTTCTCCAATTTCAATTCACAGTGCACTTTCTCCTGCATGAATGGTTCCTTTTGATTAACAGGGCCTCTAGCAGCAATTTCATAACTGAAAGATATGACTTAGTTTTCACTTTTGCCAGATGAAACTTGTGTAATTGTAGTTTCTGAATTAATTTGTTTCATCTTAATAAATCAATTACAGAATTTGTACTATGCTATTCATTTTGTCCATTCAATATGAAACACTCTGTATTTATTGTTAATTAGTTCATGAATTTTTAATTATCTCTTTACATATTATGTACTTTTAATAAGTTAATTATTTTTACTTTTTCCTAACATCTTTTTAAAGGGCTTTGATACTTATAATTTTAGAAATTAAGTCCTAATTATAAAAATGAATTTTTACCAATGTGCCACAGCTTAGTTTTTTTTTTTTTTTTTGGTTTATCATGACATTTTTTTTCATATTAGATTCTTGAAAATATGACTGATAATGTATTTTCTTTTATTTTTGTTACAGGAGTCTAACATTAGCTGCTATTGTATATATAAATTATGGGTAAAATCAAACATAAAAGATATCTTCGTTCTACTAAGACTAATGATTCCAGATTTAAATCTCTTATGTCTGGAAATGAGGCTGCAAGTGCTAAATTATCTGAAAATTTACAGTTTAAGGTATTTATTTGAAAATAAATATTTTAAGTAGTGTTATTTAAGAATTTTAAATTTATTCTTTCTGATTATCTGCCCCCCCCCCGAAAAGTATTCACTATGTTGCCAAAATAAGCAATGCCAGAATGTGTTTATGTGGCCACCTTGTGTGTGCACACATGCAGCAGATGAGTGTATATTTCCACTTTCAATCTGATGGTATATTTTTTCTTTATCTGGTGTGATTTTAATTATACTGAATAATTTTCTTTTCCTTGCAAAGATTTATACTGTGACTGTGGAGTTCACCATGTGATGAAAAGGAAAGCATTGCATTTCTTCAGAAATTGGTATTTTGCATTGTATGAAGATGTTCTTCTTAAACAATTGAAATTTGTGCAGTTCTCTGAATCTGAAGTTCAAACAGATCACTGTGTACATGAAGAGAACAGCCGCATGCACAATGTAGACTTTGTGCATTTCTCTGATGTTTTTTTAAGTGAAAACAGATTAATGCATACATAAAGAGAACAGCAGTGAAGAAATTGTATAAGGATTTCTTGAAAATGTTTTATTATGGATATTTGTTGCTTTCTAAATTTTTTAATTCATTGTTCTTTTTTGGAATCATGTACTGCCAATCGCATGCTGGAGTTGTGACAATATGTGTAATTATCTGTTATTTTAAAATGTGAAAATGTTCGTAGATCAGGATTTTAACAGTGCTTTTTTAATAAAAAATTTTTTTAAATAAAAAAATAAAATTCATAGTTATCATGTAACTGTATAATGGCTAAGGATATCTAACTACCTAATTTAATTATTTGTAACTAATATGCTCTAGTTAGAAGTTGTATCTGCATATTAAGGTGAGTTATTGCCTTTTGTTAATTTTTATTGTGGACACAAGGTACAATACAAAAATGTAAAAATTAAAGTTTAAGGGCCATTTTAACCAAATGCTTACATTTCAGAATCCCCCCCCCAAAGTGCATAATTTCTTTTAAAATAAGAACAGGTGGTATGGTATGTGTTTAAGATAAATAAAACTAATTGGTTATGCATTCGGTCTGCAACTGAGCATGTAAATGCTATTGCAATGTAAAGTTGCAACATAAATTTTAAAGTCCATTACCATACAAAATTAATCAAATTTCTTACCTTTAAGTTTTATTAAAGCTTCCAAAATCAACTTATTTTGAAGTGCTTTATGTCCCTAAATTCCAAAATCCGATATCTGTCAGTAATACTTAAATTGAATTTAAATGACATTTATAGCCACTATTTTTTAATATGTTCATTTAGGTTATTCAAAAAAAAATATATCTTTGTTTTTTAGCTAAAACAAACAAACAAAAGAACATTTAAAAGTATATTAATATGAAAACATCTTTAAAAACTTAAATGGTAACAGACTTGACATATGGTAATGGATTTGACTCTAATCACTTACCATATGTCAGGTCTGTTATTGTTTAGTTTGTAATGATATTTTTAAGTGCATGTACATTTTGCTCATTCTGATATTTTCTTTCGACTAAGGTATAGGGTAACCATTTTATTATTTAACCCTCTGACCATCCAGGGTTTTTGCTAAGAAAGCACAAGTTTCCCAAAACTACTACTACAAAAATTTATTTTCTTGATTAAATGTAAAAAACTTCCTGGCATTTTATACTTGGATTTATGTACTTTTAATATATTGCCTTAATTTCTTTGGCATATTTTAATGTGCACGTATATATACGTTCATACATACACTGGTGTGCAAAAATTAAGGACGAGACGGTTTTTTCAATATAACTTTGTACAAAAGCTTTCCAAATCAACACATTTAATACCGTAAGATCCCCAATACTTAAGGACATGAGTAATGTAAGCAACACTTACTAAAAGAGAAATCAGAGGGATAAAAAGAAGCTTTATTGAAAAAGTAGCATGGAGCGCAATGCGACTGAAGTTCGAAACATCCCTGTGATGGGTGTCCAGCAAGAAACATCCAGTCTTTAATAGGGGATATGATATCCCCTGACTGCTAGGCAGGTTTCACATCATTTGTGCATGCTGGATATGTGGTTGTTAATGAGCTGTTGAGACACTGCTGCTCGTTCCTCTTGTAGCACCAATCGCAGTTTCGGAATCGTTACTGGCGATAAGTTACGTGCTGCCACGGGTCTCCCTAGTAAGTTCCGTACATGCTTGACGGGATTTAGATCCAGAGACCTTGCCGACCAATCCATGTGTTCAATATCTTCACTCTCCAACAGCTCTTCGACAGTAACTGTGCGATGAGGTGGAGCGTTGTCGTCCATGAAGAGGAACTGAGGACCCATAGCCCTTGTGAAAAGACGCATGTAAGGAAGAAGAACCTCGTTACAATAGCAGTCCCAGGTGACGAACCTCCTTGGGAGATATGAAGGTCGGTCCGGCTACCAAGCATTATGTCTGCTCGAACGAGAACTCCGCGACCTCCAAAACAGTCCCTTTTGATGATGTTGAAGGGGTTATTGCGTGTTCCCCGCTCTGTCCAGATGTGTATGTGTCTAGAATCGCAACTCAGACTAAATCTGCTCTCATCTGTAAAGAGTACTCGTCCCCATTCATTGTCTCTCCAATTCCGGTGTTCCCGGCACCACAGAGAACGCCTTCTCCGATGGGCAGGCGTTAGAGGTACACACCGTACAGGGCGTCGTGCAAACAGACCACCACCGTGCAGTCTTCTGGCCACGGTAAAACGCGATATCGGTCGTCCAGTCGCCTGTGTCGTGTGTCTAGCGATTTCTCCCGCTGTCTGCCGCCTGTTTCTTCTGGCCTGTAAGGCAATATACCGGTCATCTGCGGGTGTGGTTCCTCGTGGACGACCACTACTAAACCCCCGGATAGCTGTTCCTGTAGTTTGAAATTGTCTCCAAAGTCGTGAAACGATGCTGTGAGCAATTCCGAACTATGCAGCCACACTTGTCACACTGCGGCCTTCCTCCAACTTCCCAATGATTCGACCTCGGGTAAAAGCATCCAGATGTCGTCTAACAGATTGATTATTCGCCATTTGTCGCTGAGGCAGCAACTCGGTGTGATTTTAACTGCTATACGGCGGGCAATCTCTTTGCCAGAAATACTGATCTTACACTGACAACATGCTTTATACTACTCAGACACTCCCCCATTACGTCTACCTGCATATTTGCGCATGTGCTACCGTACATCACCTTACTTAATCTCCTGATTGGTCTTTCTGTCCGCTCTGCCTCTTCGTTCAGCTGATATGCTAATTTTTCGACTTCGTCCTTAATTTTTGCCCGCCAGTGTATACCACAAAAATATTCTAGGCAAGGCTGTATGTTCTCGGAAAGGCCGTATATATACGGGCTTGCCGGTTAGAGGGTTAATATTAAAATGAATTAACATATTTGATTTGATATTGAAAATACATGTCAAGTAATTGCACACTTACATATTAAAATAGCAGTTTAAATAACTGAGACTTTACTATAGGAAAAAATATAATGCATTTATTTATACATGAAATAATCAGTTATCACATATTTAAATGTAGCATGACTCAAATTTCATTTTTTACATGTATTAAGTGTTTTCATATGTATTAAGTGCAAATTTACTCTGATTCCAGAAATGGAGTTGTAGCTCTTTTATAGTGCTTTGACAGCTTTTGTTGGAAGTGTGCCAGGAATAGAGACATGCTATTTGTTCACAAATTTATTTACTTTTCTGAGTGAGCAAACACCTGAATAACAAAAAGGCAGCGGAGCTCTTATTCAAATCGTCCAGGAAAATTTGATTCTCGTTTTTAGAGGATAAAGAAATGTCTACCTGCCATTAAAAACGAATTTAATTTTTATCATTTTTCAACTTTTTGACACATATTTAGTCTAGAAGTTTATTTTTATTTCTGTGTAGAAGGGAGCTAAAACAATCTCAGAACTACAGTTGAAAGAAATAAGTTTAGGGAGTTAGCGCTTGATTCTTCCAGTGTCACAGTTTGTGCAATTCTCTTCCTTTTCACTCTAATCTCACTAACAGTACAAATCCGGCTGATGTTTGATTCTTTACACTCTTCATTCCATTTTCACTTATTGCTCTTGATTCACACCACCTTTCGAATCTTTAATAGGTATTGCTAGTGAGCATTGAATCATAAAAAAGAACAGTTTCCTTTTAGTGAGTCATCAGTACTGATCCAATTACGTAAAAGAATGGTTTTGCCCATCATAAAACACAATAATATGTACAAGAGCAATCAATCAATAAAATCATACATAAATACAAGAAAAATCAGTAATAAAGAACTTACTTATTTTGAGAAATTTTCTTTTTTGCAGTATTGCTCTTCTCATGTATACAACAATCTTTTTAGCTTAAAAAAAATCACAAGCATGGCATCATATGTCAGCAGCATTTTAACTGGCTGGAACAGATATGCTATGTGCATACCTAGGTTGTCACATAAATACTGATTCGTGACATTGCGGGCTGCTACATAACTATTTTATCAAAATTCTGCTTGGCGTTTAGAATACTTCTCAGCAGCTTTTTGATGTGGGGGTTTCCAGATAATCAAAAAGTGTAGTAGAAAATCCAGAGCTCCAAACCCTTAATAACATCTTTTAAAAAATCTCTTTGTATGCTTTATTCATGCAGGTTTGGTATTTTTTTATAATAAAACATAATGGAGGTTAAGATTATTAATTTCACTTTGGCACTAAATAATATACCTCCATATTGAATAAGTAACATTTATAATGTCTTTGGCTGTCACATTTTTTGCTTGGCATACTTCTCAAACTGAAACATTCTGTGTTATTGATTGTACATCTACTGAATAATTTATTACCCTGAACCTACCAAGGCATCATTATTTATTTTTTACTTTCATCAGTGAATGACTATCAACACACAGCACATGGCAGCTTAAGAAATGACTCACACTGTGATGTAAAAACTTTTTTTTTTTTTTATATTTGTAATGAATACCAAAGAATATAGTAACCTTTCATGTTGACATTATACTTCGTGGTGATTACAGACTTTAGCTAACTGTACTGCAAAGTGTTATGTATTGGCAAGGAGAAATTTAACAAAAATTTCTTTCCATATACAAAAAAAAAATAGATTTTATAAATGATACTTATAGGTGGAAAGATTACATTTTTAGTGCTATTTAAACTGAAAATAACTGATTTGTTATTCATATAAGCCCTGGACCTAACCCAGAGCTGGTGCAACAGAATTTACAGAAGGCAAAATTTTAGAATTTACAGAAGCACCAAACAGCAAAATAAATTTGTTCACTATATATGTCAAAAAAGGCAAAGATCGTTTCTCTATTTTACTCTGTGCAAATATTGATGGAAAAGGATGGTCATAGGGCAGTAACAAAGAGCAAGATGTTTTAGTAATGTTAAAATTTTGTCATTATGGTTAAGAAGCAAATAAAAAAATGCAACTATGGATATTTTTATAGAATGCCCTGAGAAAATCACCAAAGTGGTAAAAAAACAAAATCTGTTAAACTTTACTTTTTATGCTGAATGTTATGCAGTTTGAAATCTCACAAATAAAAAGGTGAAATATTTTATTTTTTTTAATTTGCACAGTATTTTAAGGAAGCTAAAAATAGAATGATAAATTTAATTAAATTGAATAAATTAAATTTGTGTAATAAAAGTATTGTAGTAGCCTTAAAATTTGGTTATATGTCTTCTGGTACTTTTTGGTTAAAGAGGCACCAATCGTAACTGTGCACCAATAGCTTTTTTATTCATTTGATGAGTAACTATACAGTGATACCAGGCAAGTGGGAAGAATGAACATCGATTCCATAAATTTCCCTTAAACATTTTCATTTGCCATTTTTTTTTGAGACCTGATTAAAAAAAAAAAAATCAAATCTAGATTATGTGATTTGGCATTCAACCAAATGATAAAATGTCATAATTAAATTCTTCTGAGGCAAATGTATCATCCACATTGAAAGCCTTTGTGCAAAAAAGTACCACTGTGCAAACCATTCTTGCAAAAGAAGGGTTTGCACAGTGGTTGCTGATTCAGAGGTTCACGCATTCTTCTTGATAGCTATTTGGCTTATTTACTTCTGTTGTCAAGCATTCATATTAATAGAACTCTTTAAACTGCAACTGTCAACTGGAATAATTATGTGTGTTCTTATGTGTAAATTTCTATATTTGTCTTTTTGGGAGGGAGCTTACTTAATTTGGATGTAATAAAACAGCCACTTTTTTCATGAACCTGTATTTATTGTTAAGGTAGCCATTCCTATTTCTAGTTAGATTTTGCACCAACGTCTATGTTTGATAACAAACACTAGTTTGTTAACTGAAAAGTATGTCTTTCCTATTTATATATCTCTTTAGAACAATTCCTTAAAAAATACAAATTTGTGACCTATAGTAAATCTGGTTGTTTATAATCACTATATTATTATGTTAATTTATACATATATGTTTAGTGGAGTAGCTTTTTTAAAATATTATTATATTACTCATATGTTTACTAATGTGATCATTTATCTTTTTATTTTAGGCTGGTGCTGTAAGTAGCAATATTTTTCAAAATGTTCCTATTCCCTCAAACATATTTAATCAGAAGTTACCAGATGTAGAACCTGAAAAAAAAGGCCCCTCAAAGAAAACTTTTAAAAATCTTAGGAGGAAACTTCAGAAAGAATGTAAGTTTTTTCCCTCCCCCTAAATTTTGATTTAAGAAATTTGTATATAGTTTAAATGTGCTCTAAAAGAAGATTTGATAAATGTTTATCTTTTAATTTGTTCTTTCATTAACTATTAAACATAATATGCAGAACATTTTATTACAGGAGAATATTGTGTCATTTTCCTATTTTTACAAGAGACAAATAACTATGATATTAAAAGTCATATTTAATGCAATATTACAAGAATGTAGAAAATGACTACAATAACATTAATTGTTATTTTGAACTAATATTCTTAGTTACCATGATTATCTTTTGTTTTAATCACTCAATTATAATTTTTGTTGTCTATTATTATTACCTCACATAATTGTCTGCATAATGTTATGTATGATAGTTATTGCTATTGAAGACATTTTTAACCATCATTTAACATATTTTCTTTCAGCTATGTATTCGTATAAAATAGCACTTTCTGAACGTCTTCACCCCCTTCCTGAAAAGTCGCCTTCTGTTGGCAATTAATTTTTTGCGAAACTAGGTTGCAAAAGACAAAAGCAATTTAAAAAAAAGCCTGCACTCCAAGAATTACATAAAACAACAACCAATCAACCAATTAACAAGATTTAAAATGCAAGAAACATCCATAATAAAACACTTTTTTAAAATCTTTTTTTTTTGGGGGGGGGGGTAGGGTACTCATGTACACAGTGATGCAAACAGTGATTTTTTTGTACCCAATGTACACAATGATTTGTTTTAATTTCAAGAAACATGAGGGAACTGCAGAAACTCAGCATCATGCACAAGTTGATACTGCATATACTGCCACTCTCCCCATATATATAACAGCAATCTGTTTTTACTTAGAAAACATCAGATTTGCATACATTCAAAATCAGCATACAAATTTTGATCCTGCAGGTTCATGGAATGCTACAACTTTATTCACAGACCTTCACAAACTGTAACTACTAAATGTTCTATAGTATTTACAGTCTTCCCCATCATGAAAACTGAGGGTACAGCTGCCAGTTTGAAGCAATCTGTTAACAAGAGCGCTTTTGGTTGTGTTAAAATAACACTGGCTCTAATAATAAAGAGGTACCTAGGGTTCTTTCTCATCAGTCTTAAAGTAATTATAACAGGAGTCAACTATAAAATTTAAATCAACATTGAAAGTAACTCCTTTTATAGTATGTGATCAATAACTCACCTATCAACTTAATTTTATCAAATATAAAATATTTTTTCACCAAAAACCATGTTTGAAATTAATTCATGATAATTTTAACATTGCATTTTTTATATATGTTACAAATTTGTTTATGTTATTTTCTCTTTATTTACTGAAAATGGAATAAGAAAATAGGTACTTCTGTCTTAGTTGAAGTCATTAGATTTTCAAAATGCATCAAATTCGAGCATGCAATTCTTCCAACAACCATGCAACAACATTTCTTAGTTTTAACAAACAATGTCGCAATTTTCAGATCCATTCTTTTTGTTTTATTGCAAGCTCAATGGTTTTTATTGAAAAATCTTGATATCTTTTGTCTTAAATTCAGTTTTAAAATATGCATTGGTAAGACTTGTTTGCAATGTAAGGAACTGCAGCAAAATTTCTGAAAGACTACAGTATTTTGCTCTAAAATCTCTCAAAGAAACACTTCCTCCAAAGCTGCAGTTAATTATATATGATGTACAACATTTCATACCATTTTTTTTTTTTTTTTTT
>KK112148.1:436710-449046 GCA_000611955.2 Stegodyphus mimosarum
TTTTTTAAGCTATATTTTTCTATATAAGTTAATCAAGCTAAACCTCTTACAATGGCTCAGATTATGATTCTTGGGAAAAAAAAATGTTTTTAAGAGAGCTGAGTTTAAGTTCTGTGTTAGAATAAATTGTTCTAGCTAATCATTATATTGGATGTAAAACTGATATAGCATAAATAAGGAAAATTTAGAGATTTTTGCTCTGGTTTTTATAATGGAGCTATTGATATAATAGGCAACCATTATAAAGAGTGTTAAATATATATTCCTTATTGCATATGTGTATTATTTAAAGATAAATGTGTTTAATTTTTTGTTCATTCTAAAATATCATGGTGCATTCTGTATTTATAGCTTTACCGCTTGCCACTAGAAGATTACTGCAGGAAAAATATGATAGTCTGAAGCAAAAACAGACTATTCTTGAAAATTATGACTCATTGAAAGATGCTCTATGTTCCCTAGAGAGTCTTGAAAAGGAGAGGTAACCATTTGAAAGACCAGTTATATCTTAGTGATAGTTTAAGGGAGAATATTGATATGTCGGATACCTCTGATTAATGTTATATGCTTATTTTTTTTTTCTTTTAGGCTTGAAGTAGAGCGAAAAAAACCACGAACTTCTAAACCATGTAAAGTACAAGAGATTGAAATGTATGTATTCTTCTTTATAGAATATGTTTTATATGCACAAGTGCAATTACATTTCTATAAGTAATAATTAAAATCTATGTTATTTTTTCCATGTCATAAAGTAATGCAATAATTATTTTTGGATATTGAAATTATAACTGCAGATTTGTTTTCTTAATTGTTTGGTACAATTCTTCTAGTGTTCAAAACTTAAGCATTACCAGTTAGCACGTGAATGTTTTATAAACTGTCAAAATGTGATAATGCTTTGTAAGCATGTGTAATAATATTGTAAATAGAACAACAGAAAAGTAAGCTAGGGAAATAATTTTACTGCATGATACAAATTACATGGCAACACATAATTTCTTTAAGGTAGTTGAAATTGGTGTATTGTAATTAGTAAAATTTGTGACAATTGACTCAATGTTTTCAGTGTTGTTTATATTATAGTGCATCCCAGAATTCTCTAAAATTAGGTGAAGAGATGCAAGATGCAATTATTTCAAATGACTTTTTTCTAAAACTTACTAAACAGAGGAATAACTAATCTATGAATGAAAGGAAAATTGTCCAAATTTTATATATAAAATTTTATATTGCATCTTTAAACTATCTAAACATCATATTCTTACCATTTATGTAGGCTTGTGGACTGTTTTAGCAAAGAAAATAAAATGCCTTAAACATACATGCAAGGGCACAAACAAGTGAAGTGATTATAAGATCTATTGACTTAGGAGTCTAATTGTTAGAAACTCAGTGTATTTGTTGTAGTTATTTAAATTAGCCCTTCATTAAGAAAAACATTTTCACTACTTTGAGAATTTTCTGACATGTAAAGAATTTTTTCTTTTTAAAAATTTGTATATATTAAATTAATACAGTATGCAGTAGTGCTCATCTGCAATCAAGTCAATCATTTTGACTTATCCACACTCCCATGAAAAGCAATCAACTCACTAGTAACAGTGTGAGTGTGAAAAGTGAGAAACACCGTGTGAATTAATGAAAAGATTGTTTTCACTGTTTTATGTGTTATTTTCATTATTGTCATTATCATAAATAATAATAATAAAAAGCATTTTATAAGGAAATAAAAACTTATATGAGAAAAACGGGTCTATATGACCAGTATTTAAATTGTTATGACCAATGGTAGTGAAATGACAGTTAAATATAAAACATATAAATCCATATGTACTTAAAACATGTATGTGGTACATGCCTGCATGGATTTGCTATTGTGGCATGTATGTTAAAAAATATACCAAAAACAAGTTATATATACTAAATGCAATTTCTGCCAGATGTTGAAACTGGGGATGCAGTTAATAAAAAAAGTATCAAAAAATTTAAAATAGTTAGTAATTTGGAGATTTTCCCACTGACAAATGTACCAATTAAATATTATCCATGCATGCTAAAGTGAATAATTTACCTCAGTTATATATAATGTATGTTGTGTTTGTGTGTCTATGAATTTTGTTCTATACCTTTCCTTTAAGGTACCCCACAATGAAAAATTTGTGGAGACCATAATGCTTTTGAAATGATGCAGAACAATAGCAAAAACAACAACAAAATACTTATCAACAGTTGAAATTTACTACTTTAAGGAAAATGCCATGTATGTCTAGCAACAAAAGCAAAGCTTTGATACAGAACATCATATAACTTTAGATAACAGATAACATCTATGCTTGTTTATGCTCCTACAGTGCCGTCTGGTAGTAGAATATATAATTATTACAATTGCAATACAATTTACAATAAAATGGTTGGTTGATGTGCACAACTTTTTGATCTCTGTATAACATGAAATAATGAATTGACATCAAAAAGATTCTTTCAGTGTATTCTGTAAATATTGTTATTAGTTTTTATTTTTATTCAGTTTGGTCAAAATTATGAAAAAAATCAGATTTAAGATTCACTAATATATATGAATTACTATTCAGTATATTTTTGTCAGCAACAATATGATAACATTATAGACATAAAAGTAATAAACTTCATTTCCACTTTTTTATTGTTTAAATATATTTAAAAATATCTGATAATACAGTATTCAACATTTTCTCTGTTCATAAATCAAGTAACTTCAATACAGTACAAAGTCTGAGATCCGGACTCGTTGGAACTTCAGGAATTCTGGATTTGGGATTTTTCTGGATATTAGGTCATCAGTTTAAATCTAGTAAGATGGCATGTAGAAATTATAAAATTAAAAATATCAAATTGTGATTTATGAAATCATGAAACATTTATGATCTAAAGGGGGTATCAAAATTCACAATAAAAAAATAAAAGGTTAATATTTATTTTATTTTATGAAACATCTCTTTCAATGCAAGTTGTTTAAGTTGGTCCATTTTTTGTGCTAACATTTTCATTTAATTCTATAGACATACATAATTTCTTGTTCAGTTACAAAGTTGCATGGTTCATGTCAATTGCTGTGTCAAGCATTCCGACTAAGGAATTGCGACTTGTCAATCGAAATTTTTTCAATAACCTCTCTGTGACTTTCTTCGCTATCGGTAGCAGTATTTTCTGAATCCAGAACCACAGTATAGATTTCGCCGTCTGTTGATTGATGACTGGGGTTTCATCGCAATTAAAAATTTCTGTTTTATCATCTTCATTTATTATCACTTCTCTACATTTCTTTACGAAATCCATTAATTGGAAAATTTCACCTTTGGTTTGCAATATCTGAAATCCTTCAAATTCACAGCTATCATCTTAATCATCCTACCACGAAATATGGCAGCTGACCATAAATTATGCCAAGCACTTTTTAGAGTATCTGGAGACACATCCTCCTGCAGTCTTGCAATGCTCCTCGCAGCAGATTTTATGCCAAACTATTTAAAAAATCCTTGAATAGTCTTGCCATTATTCAAGAAATTTAACATGGATTTTAAAAATGCTACTTTCCTTTAAATGCTCAGGGTCGTGTATCTTATTACGAAAAGTTTACACTTGTGCATTCCTGTAGCATTTGTACATGCTAAAATAGTCTCGCTTTGAAATCTTTGACACTGGAGCTTTTCTGTAAAGGTTGCCAAGGTGTTTTGTGGTACCAGTTCGCGGCCAGAAAAGACCAGTTTCGTCAGGCTTGTAAATCTGTTCTGGATATAACTTTGCACTATTAATGAGTTCAACGAATTCATCTGCAAATAGTTCAGCAGCTTGAGCATCAGCTGAAGCTTTTTCACCTGAAATTTTTAATTGTCTTTTACCATGGCAATTTTTAGATTTGGTTAACCAACCTGTCGAATATGTGCATTAATTTTTTAAGTTCACTTCATGAAATATTTTAAGCCATTAGCATTGGACCCATCAATGGCAGGCCCTCGCTGCAACCCTGTCTGACCCATTCAGTCATCACTTTTAGCATAATGAAAAACTTTTCAATTTGTTAAATTTTTCCTGTTTTCAATGTGTGTGTGTCGGAATCCCCTCAAAATTCAAAAAGATCCTTTTTCTGTCCTCTTATGTCATATACAGTTGATTTTCCCATGCCATACTCCTTGAGATTTTGAGACAGATATATGTTTATCCATTATTTGCAGCAATTCCGCTTTTTGTTTAATGGACCTCAAAACATGCTTTCACTTTGTAGATCCTGTTGGCAGCTCCAAAATTATTTTGACATAATCGAAAGTTCAAACTTTAATTATCATAATGTTGTAATAATAGGAGCCTGCAAAAAATAATCAGCTGGATCAATTCAGGAAGTTAAGGAACAGCACAGTCTGTTATATTAACTGAAATTCCTTGGAATCAGTAAAGTATAATTTTAGCCTAGCTTAATAGTGCCTGCTATACATTATTGGCAATGTGTCATGAGATTGCCAACAGAAGACAAGCTGTTCTGCTTAATTTTGTCTTGCTTCTATCATGCACTGAGAGAATTAAGCTTGAATTTTATTAGCTTAGTTATTTATTACACTTACATCTATTTCTTGCACATGCTTAAAGCTTATCTGAGTCCTGAATAAATAAATTTCCATATACCGTATATACCCGCGTATAAGTCGAGATATTTTGGGCAAAAAAGAAGACTTCAAAGTGGGGGGGGGGGTCGGAAAATTAAAAATCTTAAAAAATTAAAAGAATCGGAAGTTCAAAAATTTCTTTATATGATGCAGTTGTTTTCTTCCCGCACTCAACTTGGACGACTTATCAAATAAGTCACTTTCGTGGACACTTTTCTGAAGAAGGGGCAAAAGTGACAAAACACCTAAAAACGACTGTGGCCGTAATTCCGGGAGGATTGACATCCGTCATTCAACCCCTAGATTGTCTGCCTCAATAAGCCCTTCAAAGTAAATGTTAGAAAATATTGGGCAGAGTGGATTAGTTCCGGTCGACCAACATTTACAAAGGGAGGCAACATTAAAAAGCCCGACATTACATTAATTGCTCAGTGGGTTAAAGATGCTTGGAATGAAATACCCTCTGAAATGATTATAAAATCATTTAAAAAATGTTGTATTAGCAACGAACTAGACGGCACGGCAATGTTTGGCGAATCTGACCATGAATCGGATGTTGAAGGATTTTGATTTTGTTTATTTACCAAGGTATTTTTTATCGTATATTTACTTTTTTTTTCCTCAGATGATTTTGAATAAATGTAGTACTTAAAAAAAATTTTTCGAAGTTTCTCGATCGATTTTGGAAGTGGGGGGCCGACTTATACGCGGGTTTCTTATTTTCTACGAATTTTTTATGTCGAAGTGGGGGGGGGTCGACTTATACGCGGTATCGACTTATACGCGGGTATATATATGTTAAAAAAAATATACTTAAGGCTAAAAAATACTTAAGGCTTATTGAGGACTGGCATTATATATCTTAACTGCCTGATGGGCACAGAGGTGCCTATCTTAACTGCCTCTGTGGGCCCTAAAGTCTACTACCAAGTGCCTCCGTAAGTTCTAAATTTTTGCCGCCCCTAAATTCCGGGTTCCAGTGCTTTCCCTAAATTCTCAAAATTTCGACATCTCTTAATTTTGTTGCTCAGTGCTTCTCTAAATTCCAAAAATTTTGTCTTTCCTAATTTGGCCATATGAGCTCTGGTGCCGTTTCTGGGTTTATGTGAATACCAAATCAGTTATTCTTAATTCAAATAACACTAAATGTAATCTTTTGGTCTATGAATATCATGAACAAAATCTGTTTTTAGCATATGGAAAGGAATTTTTGTTAAATTTTTTCTTAATGCATTTAACTTTAATAATCGCCAAGTGGAATATCAACATAAAAGGCTGCCATACTCTCTGTTATTCAGTTAGTAATATAAAAAAATTGTTCAGGCATCGCTGCATGAGTCATTACTCAAATTGTCATATGCTGATAAACATGCGGTGATGGAAGCAAAATATAATAAATAATGATTCGCCAGGTTGGCGTCAGGAATATAAACTATTAGTAGTGTAAAATCAATGATGTTTCTTCGAAGAATGTATTGGTTTGAGATGTATGTCAGGCAGATATGCAGCTACGGAGCCAAATTATTGATCACACAAATTTATCTAAAATAATTGTTTCTTCAATAACGAGTGTTTTATGTAGTGCCTCAGTGAAATTAAGAATCAAGACTCTTTGATGTGTTTTTGTAGGAGGAAAAAATCAAGTGCGCATGAGTAAAGCATACCAAAAAAAAAGTTGTTCAGGTCTTTGAGGTGCGGATTTTAGATCATTCCGGATATTGGACATCCAAATCTCGCACTTTGTACTGTATATCACCTGTAACTTCATTGAATTTTCATTGTATGGATAAATAATTAGATATCTAAAAACATTGAGAAAATCACAGATATTTTCAAAATTATTCTTTTGAATGTAATGTAAGCTACACTCTATAACAAAAAATTGATGCACCAAGAAGGAGTTGTCTGATGGAGACAAAAATTGGTGGGTAGGAAGGTTATGTACAGAATAGAAAATGATTAAAATTTCAGAAAAACTGAATGATTTATTTCAGAGTTACATAGTTACAAAGTAACGAGCTCAATAAGGTGTTAACCCACCTCTAGCCTGAATGCAAGCTGCCACACAGCGTGGCATAGACTGAGAAAGCTTCTGGATGGTCTCTTGTGGTATTTCTTGCCAAATTTGCTCCAATTGTAGGGCTAGGTCATCAACATTCCTTGGTAGATGCAGTCGCCTTCCCATTATATCCCAGACATTCTCGATAGGAGAGAGATCTGGCGATCCACAAAATATGCTAGAATTATGCAACATGAGCAGAAAAGACTGCAGTTATACACCTGCTTCTGTGAAGATCACTGTTTAGGTGCAGTAATAAAATAAGTGGAAAATAAAACCTGGTTCGATTTGAAAGACTCCAGAACTTTCCAAATTATTTAACAATAATGATGGTAGTAATGAAACTAAAAGTTGTAGCTATTAAGTGTGTAATATATGTAATGAATTTATTCATAAAAATTGCTTTAATTGAACCAAGGAAAGAAAAGAATAAAGGAAGAAAAAATATTGAAATATTACTCACTCATTGTTACATGCATGGATGGCGCTTACTATCTAATCAAAATAAATGCTCCAAAATTTTATATAATTCTTGCTAGTCTATTCCCACTCAACTGGTGGCAAAAGGACATTCCATGAAAAATTTAGATTTCTACAGGGTTTGAGTGCTTAAAATACTTTTATGTATTCTAAAAGTGGTAATAGAAACAGATTGGAAAGAATGGAAGAAAATGTTTTTAGGACGCAGTTATTTACCATACTGAAACAGCATGAGTGAACACTCCTGGTGTTTCATTATGGTAGTAATTTTGTCATCAGTTTTTAACCTACTTCCTGATAAGCTATCAAATTCAAATTTTCTGCACACACTCTTTGTCGATAACAATGTATTGTAATGAAGTACTTTTTTTTACAGATTTGATTTAGATTTTTTTCAGTTTGATGATAAACAATTTTTGCTTGTATCATTATTTAACAAACAAGCTAAAAATATCAAAATTTTACTGTTTGCACCATCAAATAAAACAGGAAAAAAAAAATTTCCTAATGCAACTTATGAAAACTTTAACTTAATTTCTGAATTTTTGGTGAATTTTCAAATGTCATTCCATTTTTTTTCAATTATTTGACATCCATGATTTTAAAATTTCAGCATCTAAAGCTATATTAATTGTCTGGTTACAGTATAAATAAAACAATATTAATTGGAGGATTTGTTCCATTTAACTGAAAAAATATGTTACAGTCCAGCAGAAAGAGACAAAAATCAGTTTTTCTGACCATTTCCTTTCTTGCAGACATACTTCTTTCAGGATTTAGGATGTCATTACATCACATGATTTTTATTACTTCTTTGAATTTACTATCTCAAGAGCAACACAAGCTAAGGATTGATTAACATTTAAATTAGTGTTTGCAGTGAAATCTACACTCTACCTTTTACCTCTTACCTTTTTAATTTTTTCCATTTTGTAAGTTTGCATACATTTTTCTCAGCATTTCAGTTTAAAAGTTGATTTCCTTAAAGTTACTGTTCATATGTATTTTTTACAAGACTTAATAAACTTATATTCATTATAAAGATTTGAAATTTTCAAATATTATAAAATAAACTCCTCACCTTCTTTAAAACAAGAATGATAAAACAAATTAATTATGTAGTTTTCTAGAATTTTTTTTTTAAATTGGCTCTATTTTTTAATCTTCTATTTAACAACCTCTTGTTGTTTGTTAGTATGGTTAAAACTTTACTATTGGGTTTTTAACTCTTTGACTATGAATTAAAAAAAAATTACCCTGTTTTCTATTAAGAACAAAATAGGTCATAGATAGGGTAAATTTAGCATTTGGGATTTTTTTGACAAATGGTTTTCATTCTTTGCATAACCCAGCATTACACATTGAGCAACTCATGTTTGTTCTTTTCTCTGCTTGAGTGTGGGCTAGTGGGACATATATGTGCCATTAGAAGTCAAGGGTTAAACTACTTGGTGACAGGTTATAGAGTTTAAAGTTTGCACACACATTCATTGTGGATGACAATACATTGTGGTGAAGTGATATTTTCAAAATTTAATTTCGATTTTTTAAGATTTGATGTTGAAACAATTTTTTGTGCATATCTTTGTTTAATGAACAACTAAAATTCTCATAATTTTATTGTTTGTAGCATTTGAGTGTGTGTGTGTGGGGTCATTTAAATGAAGACCATATAAGATTTTTAACATAATTTGTAGATTTTTTTTTTTGTAAAATTGCTATAAAACTATTGCAGAAGTAAGAGTGATTAGTCACTGTTGAGGAACAATATCTTAATTGAATAATTTGATTGATAATGTGCCCTTGGAACTGAAAAGATATAAATAAAAAATATTTGAAAAAAGGTTTTAACTCATAAAGTAATTAATGAACTGAAAGGAGAAAAATAATTTATGATGTAGTTTAATCTGAGCAATAGATTGAATAATTTCCTCTACAGAATTCAAATGTACTTACCATGGACAATAAAAGCTTGGTTTCCTAAATAAAGAAATCTATTCATTTAATTGTAAGCCACTATCTTTTTACATATATCTAGAACACCCCATGTTTTTATTAGCCATGGTATAAAAATGTAGAGGAATTTGTAAAGAGAATTATTTAATCACTTTTTCTCATTAAATTACATCCCATTGTTTTAAATAATGTTAACCATGATATGATTGTTGATTATTGTAATTTAGACTTATATAGAAATAAGCCAAAATAAGCAAAAAATAATAATAAAAAATAAAAAAAAAGTGTAGTTGATGACAATGAAATATTCATCTTGATATTAATACCGTAATTCAAAAGTGTAGTAAAGTTAATTATGAAAAAAATTCACAAGAGCTTAAAGCATTAGTATGAAATTAAATTCATAATGAAAGAAAAGAAAAGTGCTTGAATATAAAAGATTCCTTTATTCCTTTGTAAGGTTTATCCTAATGTCAATAACAGTTATTTTAAGTTTATGCATCTTTCCTGTCTTTTCTAGCTTCAGTTTACAATTTCCTACCAGAATGTATTTTCAGAAACATGGTTAATGCGGTTCCCTGGCAAAAGCCCACTGGACGAAAGCGCACACGACAAAAGCCCACAAAAAAAAGCCGACTGTGATAATTGCCCACGCGACAAATGCCCACAACGACGAAAGCGAACATTGACAAAAGCCCACGCAGATAAAAGCCCACATTGATAAAAGCCCACACTGATATAAGCCCACCATGATAAAAGCCCACATAATCAAAAGGATACATGTTTTTTATCACAATAAAGTGTATTTATACTTGTAATAATAGTAAACGGAGTATTCAGATCTAAATTTTAATGTCTCAGAAATATATCTGTTTGCATATTTTATCACTACTGTTTTGTCTATTTTATTAGAAAGAAAACAAACTTTCTGCTTTTTGATTACGTGATTAGCTATAATATTTTCCATGATAAATATGAATATGCATTTTATTATTTATTTATTTATTTCACTTTGGTACATTTAAGTGAAAATGAAAAATGTCATTATAAAATTCTTCACATGCAATTTTGAACGTAATATGGCTGAAAATAAATATAATTATGCTTCATTAGTAAATATTTGGCGAAATGGTATTTACTCAAAGAGCAGAAAAAAATTACTTTACACCTAGGATGGAATATGTTAATTCTCTCTTCGTTCATGAATTAAAATGCCTTCAAGTAGTAACTTCTTGGACTTAGGTATGCTGATTAAAGTAGCATTCCCTTTATTTAATTGTTATTATTTAAAATCAAATTAGATGCCTATTTCAAGAAATGTATGAAAGAAATCCTTAATCTCCATTGTCAAAAATTTCTTTCGTTCGAAGAGAGATTTTTATTTTTATCTGTTATTTTTATTTCATTTCTCAATGTGACTTTGCAGACAAAAGCTATAAACTTGTATGAAAGTTTACATATGCCTGCAACCTCCAGCATGTGGCGCTTGGAATTTGTCTTAGAATTACTATGCTAAAAATGATAGTTTCCTAGAAAATGAATTTGCACAACTACTTTTCTCAGCCTCCCGGGGATGGATTTGTTTACAGTACAACTAATTTTTTCCAGCTTACAGTTCAGCGTTAATGATCATACTGGTTTACTCATTCTGGCATACTTGTGAGTACCACATTTACCATGTTTGAGATAATAAAGGTTTTGCTTCCAAACATGATGCCTCAAAATAATAAACAACACAATAAATACACACAATAAATAATGTTTACCACATTTAAATGTGGTAAACATTATTTATTGTGAGTATTTATTGTGTTATTTTATTATTTATTGTGAGTACCACATTTACCATGTTTGAGATAATAAAGGTTTTGCTTCCAAACATGATGCCTCAAAAAGTACTTCTTGACTTTGAGAAAGCTGACATTAATGCAGCGAAGATTGCTTTCCCTGAGGCTGAGGTGAAAGGCTGCTATTTCCATTTGTGTCAAAGTCTGATAAGAAAAATTAGTAACGTTGGTTTAAGAATTCCGTATGAGACTGACGTAAATATAAAACTGAATTTAAAGTCTCTTGCTGCATTAGCCTTCGTTCCAATCAGTGACGTGAGAGTTAGCTTTGACCAACTTTCAACTACGTTTCCGGACGAAGAAAGTTATAATGAAGTGCTGACGTACTTTTTTACAACGTATATTGAAGGTGCAGCAGGCAGAGAACCCCAATTTCCAATGAGGTTATGGAACCACTATGAGGCAGCTCTTGAGCGATCACCAAAGACTACAAATTGTTGTGAAGGTTTCCATAATTCTTTAAATTCATTGTTTCATTGCAGTCATCCAAGTATATGGTTTTTGTTTGATGGACTGCAGAGAGACTTAGCTTGTCAGAGATTATTACTTTTCAATGCACAAGCAGGTCGCTTAGAAATAAAAAAAAAGAAGATATGAGCAACTTCAGGATTTGGTTGCGACTTCTGTTAGAGGATATGAGCAAGAAGAAGATAAACTGAAATATTTGCGCAGATTGGCAAACCTACAGTGAGAGCAACCTTTTACTTGAATATTATTAAACAAAACAATATAAAAAGATAAGTATCTAAAAGTTTACAAAAATATATAACTATGCATAAATAAAAAAAACCATACAAGTTTTGACTCTTCACATTATGAAGTATGATTTATTTAAAATTATATGTTTCAAATATCATAAATTATGTGTTTCATACGTATGTTATATTCCTCTTCTGTTGCATTAAAAAATTGTACTTATGTAAAAGTACAATTTTTTACATAAGTACAATTTTAATAAGTTGCAACATATTTACTTCAGCTATCCATTAAGTTGACCTCTGTTGTATTTAGTAAATGTATATTAACTTCTTAATTGAAAAACACTTGAATTTTATTTTTTTCTTTTCGGTTTTTAACATAGCTAAAGAGAATTTTATGTAATGAAGCACAATGAAAACTGCGCCCACCAGCGGCGGAGTGGTATTAATCACTGAACACTGGTAGTTCAGTAACCCGGGTTCGAGTGTCGGTGAGAACGGCGTTTATTTGAAACCGTGCTCTTAATTCACTATTAAAACAATATTTCTGATAGCTTACACAAATGTTTTCCTTATTATAATAAAATAGGATACTTTTATCTCTTTTGTTGAAATAGAATGTTCGGCTTTAATTCTCCATATTAAATTTATTATTTGTA
>KK112148.1:450331-460724 GCA_000611955.2 Stegodyphus mimosarum
TTGAAATACAAATATAAATTGAAATTTATTTTAAATTCATATAATAGCTAAGCATCCACTTTTCACGACGATGTGAAAATGGAATGTCTATAGTAAAATCTCACTTTCCTGTACCCTTTATGTCTCAAAATGATACGATTTCATCAGAAAACTTAAAATTAAAAAAAAAATCTCTTTCGAATTTTGAAAAAATCGGTTCGAGGTGCACTGGCTGTTGTCTAGATGCACCTATGTACCAAATTTCGTAGCCCTGGGTCTATTAGCTTACGTGCAGCAAGAAAGAAAGGCACACACAGAGTCTTTCTTTTATTATATGTAGAGATTAAATTTTCTGAATTATATATAAAATTTTCCTGAACTGTTAAATTATTCATAAATTATTCTCTGTACATGATGAAAATTTATATGCATTTTGTACTCCTTATAATTTTGCAGAATTAAAATTAGTAGGATGACCAGTATTCCCTTTCACCTCCCTTTATTGGATTTATACGAGGGACATTTACCTTTGTCGCGTAAATATAATAGAAAGTTACATTAATTTTATTGTGATTGATTTTCTTTTTGATATACATAGAGTGTTTTAATTCAGCCAAAATAAAATGTATCCGCTACTTTTATTTATCGTTCAATTATTTGTTACGAATTTAAATTAATTAATTCAATTTTTGTTTTATATTTTTCATGAATCTGCTTTGTGTAACTAAAAAAAAAAGAAAAAATGTGAAAAGTATTAACTTGAACGTAGCGTATACATCATTGTGGGTTTTTGTCAGTGAAGGCTTTTATTATGGTGGGCTTATATCAGTGTGGGCTTTTATCAATGTGGGCTTTTATCTGCGTGGGCTTTTGTCAATGTGCGCTTTCGTCGGTGTGGGCATTTGTCGCGTGGGCAATTATCACAGTGGGCTTTTTTTTGTGGGCTTTTGTCGCGTGCGCTTTCGTCCAGTGGGCTTTTGTCTGGTCACCGGTTAATGCAGATGAGTAAAGAGTAGTATTTAAGTCGATATTTCACCGACTTCATTAGAGAGCCTGAGTTCCTGACTAGCATGGATTTCCCTTTTGGTTACGTCTCTGTAAGCTATTGATACGCTCGGCGGTACTTTAGGCCCTTGTTTGGCTTCACCGACTTAATTAAGATTTAAGGGGCCAACTACTTAGAATCTTGATAGCTTTGGCTATATCTTTCAGTTAACTTTAGTTAAGCTTAGTTATGTTTAATTTCATATTAATTTAAGTTCAAGCCCTAGTGGAAGCTTTGCTGTACATTCCGAGTCAGGAATTTATTGTATCATATTTATTTTGAGAAATAAAGAGTAGTTAACCCATCTTATGTCTCTGTTCTCACACGTAAGCGATTATTCATTTATTAGTGTTTGTGGGGTTTCGAGGATTGAAACTGAATTAAATAAGTAAAACCCCACACCTTTTTCATTAAAATAACCAGGTTCTGCCATGTCTCATGGTATCTTCTGATAATATGAAACTTTTGTTACTAACTTTAATTTGGCTATGCCCTCTTCCTGTTTTAAAAATATTAATATATGAATATAAAGTGCACCATTTGAAAATTAATGCATTTCATGTCTATTATGCAATCATGTGACAATGTGACAGCTCTTATCCAATTAGACTAACAAAATTTTAACTTTAAATACCAGTGCAGTAATGTAATATTTTTTCAGTAAATGCTAACTGCACACAACATTTTCCACTACTTCACTTGCTGCTGCTTATACATGTTGCTTTGCTACTCTACTTGGTCTCCATTATTGGAGAATATAAGTCTTCAGAATTGTGCAGGCACATGCTGCACCCATCATGATATGTGAATCTATTTAATTACCAAATAAAACTGTTTATGAATAAACAAACTTCTGCTAAAGTTTTTCTTCACCACTATGCCATCTTCCATGTCTATGCAGCTTCACCTTTCTGTATTTGCAATTAAGAATTACCAAGTAATTCAGGGTATTATATGAATAAGCATTTATATTTAGTCATAATAAGCTTATATTAACTTGATCTGATTAAATAAAAACAGTGCATATTTTATCTGTAAAATTTATATCCTTCTAATTTTTATTAATGAAGAGTTCATTTTATGCCAAATCAATTTCCAGTATGACCATAAATATGCATCACTGGCACTTACACAGTGCTGGTTGTAATTTACTTAATATAATTTGTAGTGTCTTTTGTAAATATTTACTTGTGAATTTTTTCATTCTGATTCTGTGCCTTTTTCATTCAGTTGGTTATTATGTAAGTATTCATTTTTAAATTTCAAAATTTTGGAATTATGTGATTAAAAGTGATATCTGCTCTTGTTTTTTATAGGATGCAAGATATGAAGACATACCAGGCAATCTTACAAGATCCATGCTTCTTAGAAGATCCTTTTCAGACAATCTCGGCACTTATAAAGCGAAGATTGCAGTCTGAATCTATATAGCTATATTTATCATTTTGTAAATAAAATGTATATTTCTCAAAATTGTGTAGTGTTTTGTATTAATAAATCTGTTGAAAAATGGCCTGTTAAATTGAAGTAATTTCACTTAAAATAGTGATAAATACACTTTTCTCATAAAGAAAATTCAATATTCCCTGCATGCTCTAATGCACAGAATGGTAAAAGTGTCATATAAAATTCAGAGTCTTTTACAATTCTGCATTTCATTCATCTGCATTTTAAATACTTCATTTTCAATGAATTTTTAGGCAGTAGATTGAAATCCAGTGATTATGGTGAGACTGCTGTTTTCAAAACAGTAGAGAAAAAGGACATTGAAACAACAAATCAAAGGTTGTAATTTTTAAACATTTATACTGCTGTTCTTCTTTTTCATTGTATTAGCAGATTTATTTGGCTTAGCAAAATGCCCTTGTTTTGTCAGCTGCTAATATATTGATGTTATTTTGTTTTTGGCTTTTTTAAAAAAATTTTACTAAAAATTCTTTTCATCTGTTTTAAATAAGATTCGAAGAAATGCATTGCAAACAAAATTTTCCCATATTATTGCAAGCTTCCAACCATTATTGCTGCTTTTGTTTTTTCATTCTTATTTTTGTAAGTATATTTGATATTGTTTGTTCCAGTAGCTTTAAATTAGAGCAGATTTGTGAAATGTTGTGCATTTAGCACAGCTAAGGCACTATTAAGTACACTATTCTGTGTTTAACACAGTTTTATTAAATTAGAAGTTAGAATAGCTATGAAATCTTTATGTAACAAGTTAGAGAGTTTGCTTAGCTCAAATAGAACACAGATCAAAATTAACAGTCTTTACAAATATTTAAATTCAAGTGTTAAAAGAAGAATTTACAACAGACTCATTTACAAGTTTAAATGTCTTCAGGCCAACCTATTAGGAATTAATATTGGGACTTTATTCCAAAAAATGAAGGTGACATGCTGAAAAAGAATGACGCACAAGTACAATGCAAATAACAAAATCTTTTTAAGACTTTTGCATCAAAAAATAGGTAGAATCATCTCTTACCAGTACATTACTTGGCGCTCGTTTGTTTTTGACATTGCCGAGTTTCATTTTGAAAAATTGACATGAATTCATTCTGCCCCTGTTTTGCTAATGAAACTCATATCAGTTGCAATTGAATCCTGCAAAACTGAAGTTTAACTGTGGGAATAGGTTAGGAAATAGTCATAATATCAGCAACCATTTGCTCCGTTGAAACATAAGACAGTTTTATGATTCTTTTGTTATGCAAATCATGTATATGATAAAATTTTGTATCTATGTGTTTTCTAGGCAAACTCTACTTTTCAGATTCTACAAGTTTTATTGTTGATTGAATTATCTTTGATTTGTTTTTCTGAGATAAGTAATAACTTCCATCTCCCTTTCAGTTTACTTCCATGCCTAAGAAATATTTAGTTTCACCTATATGCGTTATTTGATACCATTTCTTTAAATCATTAATTACTTGAAGAATCCGTACTGCTTCCTTAGAACTTGTTAGAATATCATCAACATACACAATTACATTAATTCTATCACAATCCCTTTTGTGTAAAGACACAAATCTGCTTTGCTTTGATTGAAACCAATATTCTTCAGTGCATTTTTAGTTTCTTCATTCCAGCACCCAGGTGCTTGTTTGAGACCATAAATTGACTTCTTTAATTAACAAGTTTTATTTTTTTTTTCAGGGTTGCTCCATGTGTATTTCTTCATTTAACTTTCCATGCAGAAATGTTGTTTTAATATCTGGTTGATGAACTTTTGCATTATTTTGCATGCTGCCCATGGTAAAAATTTTTTGATTGTAGTATGTTTCACTACTGGTGAAAATGTTTCATCATAATCATTGCCATATTTTTGAGTAACTCCATTGGTTACTAATCTTGCTTTGCATATTTATCTTTTTACCAGTTTCATTGTATTTGGTTTTAAACACCCTTTGCTACCTATTGCATGCTTTCCTGGTGGTAAATCTGCAAGATGACATGTTTCGTTTTCTTTTAGAGAATTTATATCTTCTTCCTTTACCTTGATCCAAGTTTCTTATTCTTGTTTTGGTAAGCTTAAAATTTCTTCAAAACTTTCTCAATATTTATTTCTGGATATTTATTTTGATCCTCCGTCTTCTGCTTTATTAGAGAATCTAGCTGATGGAATAGCCTTAGTTGTTCTACTGGAAACCCTTCTTTTTACATTTTCTTCTTTACATTTAATTAATTCTTCAGATCCTTTTGAATCTTCTATAAAATCATTAGCAAGAAGTGTGTCTGCATTAATTTCTTCAGCACTTTGCGATATATCAAAATGAATTAATTCTAAATCTTCGGTATTATTTTGTACATGTTTGTCAGGCATAGGTGTGTTTTCGGAAAATTTAACACTTCTGCTCTCTTATTTTCTTCCACCTGCATATATCTTTTGTCTTTGTAAATCGTGTCCTAAGAATATTCGTTCTTGTGCTTTGTTGTCTTAATTTTCACCGCTTTTGTTTGTTCACAAAATAATATGCTTTACAGCCAAATACTCGTAAATAGCTTAAATTAGGTTTTTCTACCATTCCGTAATTCATACGAGGTTTTATCCGTGGCTTTAGTTGATAATCTATTTTGAAGATAATGGCAGTAGCTTCTGCTTCAACCTAGAAAGCTTCATTAATTAATTTTGAATTTAATAGCATAGCTTTTGTCATTTCTGTTAAAGAATGGGTTTTTTTTTTTTTTTTTTTTTTTTTTTCTTTCTGCAGCGCCTTTCTGTGCTGGGCAATAAGGAACTAAAGTTTGATGAAAAAAACCCAAGTTTGTATTTTCAATAGTTTCATTAAAATATTCCATACCATTGTCAGATGTGAGAACCTTTATTTTCTTTCTAAATTTACTTGTTGTCGGTGCAACATACTGTTTACATACATACTGTTATTAAGTTTTTCTAATACTTCATCTTTTGAAGGAATAAAATAAGTTTGAGTGTAACGCGAATAGTCATCAATGAAAGTTAGGAAATGCCTTTTCCCTCCTAAGCTGTTAACTTCTATTGTCCCACACACATCTATCTACACTCATGTCCATAAATTAAGGATAATGCAAAATCAGGCAAAGGAAGAGTTAGAAGCAAAACAAATTTGACTTATTTGTAAAGCTTATTTATTGAACAAAAGGTAAAGAGCAAAAAAAGATGCTATATGTTTGATATTATTAAAATTAGCGATTTTTTCTCCCTGGAGCAAATTACAAAAAAAACTTATCTATAAAAAACCAATATTACATGGTTGGTATGATTGTTAATACATTGTATGTCTCCCAGACGATGCAATACAGTCCGTACAACGGCTAGGCATGCTGAGTATCAAATTATCGATCTGATCTTGGGTGATATTACACCACTCAAAAAGCAATGCTCTCCGAAGTTCCGGTAGACATGTAGGAGGAGGTTGACGGGCTGCAACTTGTCGGCCAAGCATGTCCCACACGTGCTCTACTGGATTCAAGTCCGGTGAGAATACGGGTGATATCCTCCGATTGAAGGCATTCGCTTACGATGTTTGCACGGTGAGGACGGGCGTTGTCATCCATAAACACAAATTGTGCGCCCATGGCGCCCCGAAACAAACCTACATGTTGTTCCAGAATGACGTCCCGATAGATTTGGCTCGTCATGGTTCCAATTTGAGCATGCAGGTCAGTTCTGGAACCCAGAATAATTCCACCCCAAACGAGCACTCCTGCACCACCGTAACGGTGTCGTTCAATGATATTTTCTTGGTGATAATGGGTACCTGGAGCTCTCCATATGAGAGTTGGCGAGAATCAGACCACAAGCTAAACCTGGATTCGTCGGAAAACATCACACAAGCCCACTGTTGCGGTGTCTACAATGCATGCTCTCTCCTCCAGGCTAACCGCGGGCGACAGTGAGTTGCAGTAAGTGGAACGCATCTGACAGGTCTACGAGCATATAGACCAATCTATCGTAAGCGTCTGTACACGGTCTGCCTTGAAATTGTCGTACCAGTGGCTGAAGAGAGCTGACGAGACAGGTCTGAGGTCAAAAGAAAAAGGCTCCGCCTGTTTCTTTTGACAGTAACTGCCAAATACCGGTCCTCATTCGACGTTGTAACTCTGGGGCAACCTGTGCTGTAACGTCTACTCACATTACCATCATCTTGGAATCGTTTCCAAAGCCTGGAGATGACGCTCTGGGCAATTCCAAGTTCGTCTGATACTTCAGTTGGGTACGCCCACATTCCAGACGGCCGATAATTCTACCACGTAAAAAATCATCCAAATGCGTCCTTTGTGTCATAACTATTCTGTTATTGCACTGAAATGCTTATAAAGCGCCAGCGAACAATTTTACTTCTTTGCCTGTATTCCTTATATATCACTCTCTGACACTATCGTCATTGTGACGTACCATCGATGTCATGTGGTTACTTCCTGAAATTTGTATATGATTCTTGAAGATGTGTGTAGTGATTTTACAAGTGATATATTTATTTTAGAGTTCGATTTCCGCGTGACTCCGAATTATCCTTAATTTATGGACATGAGTGTATATGCACTAAATATACTGGTTTCTTACATCTAAAACTTTTTTTTGGATAAGGTTTTTTTTTTTTTAGTTAGTTTTGCGTGTATACATGTCGAACATTCAACACTATGAGTGCATTTGCCAAGTATGATACCGTCCGCTAGATTATTTTTGTCAATTGTTTTTTTATCGCATCTGTGTGTTTATGTGGCCTAACTTTTGATTCCATTTAGTGTGCAGTTTGTAATAGAACATGCAGTGCCATTAGCTAAATAAATTTTCTCTTCAACTGAGTTTGCGGCCCATTTATATAAGCCTGGTGCATTGCCATGGGTTATAAGTACATTATTTCGTTTAATGGGGACACTTATTACTTTCAAATGTAACAATACAACCTTTGTTCATACACGATTGAACAGAAAGTAAGCTACTGTCTAAATCTGGTACATACAATACATTTTCTAATCTTATTTGTGTTATCTGAGCATTTAAATTTTGAACCATTAAATACAGTTACTATTTGTTTATTAGAGTCATTTAACTAAAAAAAAAAAAAAAAAGGGCCATATACATATAATTGTCATATGAGAGGCTCTTAAGTCAATAACCGATTCTTTTGTTTTTGACTTATGTTACAGCTTTAGAACTTGATTAAACTGAATTTGCGAATTCGCAGTTTCGACGATACTTTAAGATATTTATATTCTTTATCTTATTTTATTTTTATATTTTGTTTTGTGTTGAGCGTTTACCATTTGACATGCATTACTTTTATGATTTTTAGAATTTTTCTCACTCCGCTGTTTCTACATATGTTTTCGGTAAAGTGCGTTCGTTGCGTTTTAAATGAAAACGGTCTGCATCAGATTTAGTCTTAGCAAGATAAAAAATAAGTTACTCTTTTGAAAACCATCGTCCTTAATTTTGGGATTTTTTTTGAACTGAAAACTATCTTTCCATCATCGAAGTTAATTTGATAAAATGTTATATCAAATTTGCCTTCTGAACGCATACAGGGGATTTAAGTCAAAATTTTTTTAACATATTAAATTGAGCCTTCTTTTCCACGAATATAAAAATCAACTTGATGCAATCTATGCAAATATTTGTCTCATTTTTTGTATTATATGTATTCTTTGATTCCCCCCTCCGTGCGAAAAAAAACCCCGAAATTTGCCATTTACCGTATACTTTGGCATACAACGCACACTTTTCATGCAAAAAATAGGACGGAAGTTTACGATTGATCGTTATAAGCCTGATATAAAAATAGCTTAAAAATAAGAAAAAAATTAGGTTTTTATATGCACCAAAATGTTGCTCATTTAAAAGAAATGACATACCTTATGAAATTAAACATTTTCATTATCGGATACCATGAAGAGTTCGGCATGTTCGTCTTCCGTCATACCTTCAGGCGTATTATCGAATTTTGTTTCATCATCACTGCTACTTTGGTCCATAAATAAATCATCAACATCGTTTTCATCTTTCACCAACACCAAACATCCTTGCTGCAGTTCGATTTCCCATTCCTTTCGCAAAATGAATGGCTTTGCATTTGAAACCAACACTGTGTTTGTTTCTTTTCGCGGGAGTCATATTTACTACTAAAAAGGGTAATAGAACAACTATATTTCAATTAAAGCGAATGCGATGTACTAAATCCTCCGCTTTTCGCTTCAAAATCTCGGCTTCAAATGACTACAGAAAAAGAAAACATCTAACTGCTAATCCCACGAATTCATTCAGGTTGGGAGTGCTCTACAATAACATTCTTTTGGACAGTTGCATTACAATCCACCCTCTTTGCCGGAATATTTACTTCCTCAAGCATTTAACCCACAGACATATTGTTCCTCTTACCGCTTGTCAGTGCGGTTTATCATTGTTCGAAAGGCTAGTACAGATGTTCGAATAATTGACCTCTCAAAAGATAAGAGCATTGCACATATATCTTTTAGGTTTCTCCGTGAAGAATTGGGTGCGCGTTATACGGCGAATATACCTAAAAATTAAAAAAAAATTGCAGCTTGAAATTATAGATGCGCTTTGTACGGCGGAAAATACAGTATTTTTATTTGTTTCATGTCTTCTTTTATTGCAATTTTGTATTTCTGTTGTTTCTTTGTATAATCTTTAGTATGTGGCCATATGTGTACGTTTATACGTTTAATCGTAATTTTCAGTCTTCATATGTTAGAATTGTAAAAGAGAATCGGACATGAGGCTGTTCACTCCTGCCGAACTTTGTTGACTAATTTTTATTACAAAGTTGGCAATATTTGAGGATTTTCCTTTAATTTGGTGACATATTTGACGTGACCAAATTAAGGTGCATTTTCAAAAGAATTCAGAAAAAGCATTTTCAAACCAATTTTTCCAGAAAATTCTACTTGTGCTGTCAGCTTCCTTTAGCAAGGGCTACATTGGAGCTGCAGTTAGCTGTCTGCTTAGATTGACGTGCAATTGAGGGTATTACTTTTAACTTCGATTTTTTTTGCGAGTGAATTCGCAACTCGCGATATTTGTTTTGTGTTAAAAAAAGGATTTCAGCTTTATTTCTGAGTTTTCCTTGAACTACTTTTAGCTGTCTTTCGTCCCGTGTGAAAATTGATATTTCCTTGAATTCAGATAAAGGTTCAAGGTTTCCTTTTCATCTGGTCGTTATCTATGGAGATCTTGAACCTATAATACTGGTATCAGAAGTTTGAGCTCTTTGAATGTGCATTACTAGAAGGAAGCATGGCTGAGTTAAAAGCGATAACTGGACATACAGGTTTTACAAGCAGGGAAGAAATTGCTGCGGTAGAGAAGAAAGCAGCTGTGAATGCCAAAATGAGCATCACCGCTCTGGGAACGAAAATGAAAGATGCCATAATATCAGGCCTTTAGAGAAAAAAGTTTGGTGAAAAATAGTCATATAGAAATCGGTAATATAAAAATTTCTGTTAGTTAGTAAGCTGCAGCACTTAAAAAGATTAGGGGGGGAAACTCTTTGGAACCTACTCTTGCTGTATACATCCCATCTCCGTCTTCTTATTCTCCTATTCAACTTTTTTATCCATTTCATAAAAAAAAGTGAAGTTGCTATGAAGCAGGATTTCATGCCCCCAGCATCACAGACGACTAATTGCGACTGCTTCACTTTAGTCATACGTGTAGTTACATCGCTATGAGAAAAAGCAACAGGCAAACATTCCAAATGCTTCCGGGCAGAAAAAGAACGGATGCAAATGCGTTACAGCTACTATTTGGTGGACATTTTCTGAAAGGTCATCTCAAGCTCCATTACCAATAATAATATAAGAGCTGGGGCAAAGAATATGTACTGTTAAGAAGGAAAACTTCGCAAAAGCAGAAGTGGCTCCCTTCCA
>KL811190.1:0-17945 GCA_000611955.2 Stegodyphus mimosarum
GCATAGTATAGCATAATGTAGCAGTAACGGAACATAAAATAATAGCCTGTAGTCGCTAGCAACATTCTTTTTAGCAAGAATCAATTTTTGTATTACAACATTTTATCACTCTTTCTAGCACTCGGGAATTCCCCTTTCTGATCTCAGTCATAACAACACTTCAGCTGCATGATGGGTGAAGTGAAAGCAGAAGTTATTAACTAATAGAAGTTGTTGTAGTTATTATAATCAATAATAACTGTTGCCTATGTCACTCCCCTACCAGTAACGAAGTTACATTACCCTGAAAACTTGGAGAGAAGATGCAAATATCTATACAAATATATAAATTGAAATTATGTACACAAACAAAAACATAAATTTAAATGAATATGAAAGAGTTATAATTTCAAGAAGAGTCAATAACGTCATTGAAACGAACAGGACATTTTATTTGTCTGCCACAGCATGTTGATTTTTTAGGTTGTTCTAATTGCTGACTTGGTACGGATGTTTGCTCACTTGGCACAGACGTATGATCATTTTTTGAAGTTGGAGACAAAAGTTCATTAGGTTGTAACACATAAGCTGGTTTTAGCCTATCCACAGAGATATTAACTTGTTTATTTTTAATCGATAGAAGAAAATATTTCGGGGTTCTTTGCAGTACCAAAAAGTACCCTTCATATGGGGGCTGCAAAGGTTTTTTTATTCTGTCAATCCACAGAAAAGCATGCGATGATGTGTACAAATCTTTTGGGATGAAAATCTTTTGTTTAGATTTAGATTTAGATCGATAAGGCTTGACGAGAGCCATCTGATTTCGAAGATTACTTACAAAATTATCATTAGGTATCGACAAGTTTGATTCTTCAAAAAATTTGCCAGGTAATTAAATAGTTTTGCCATAAACCATTTCAGCTATTGTATATTGACAGTCCTCATGTAGAGCAGCTCACAAACACATAAGAACTGTTAGTAATGTTTCTGTCCAATGAAGAGAATTATGACATCTAATAACTGTTTTTAAAGTACGGTGTAGACGTTCAATATTTCCATTACTCTGAGGATGGTAAGAAGTTGCATGGTTTACTTTTACACCATATAGCGAGACCAACTTTTGAAATAGTTCTGAAATAAACAGACTTCCTCTGTCAGTAATAAGACAAGAAGGTATAAAATTATGAGGGTACACTTTTAGCTTTTAGAAATAATTTATTTACAATCTTAGAATGTATAATCACAGAGAACTGCTATACCCGCATAGTTCTATTTTTTATATCTCCGTATCTAAAGTGTTGCCAATTACAAGTTACTAAATATTACATGTTACCATTTACAAATTATTAAATATTACATCTTCCGTTTTTTAAAGAGTTCAAAAGTTTTAACAGTCTTAAATCAATCCAAATATCTGGCCGGCTTTCTAATCACTCTCCCACTTCTAGTTCTTAGCTCACCGTTCCTTGTTTCTGAGTTAGCAGAGTTTGGTAGTTGATCTTTTAAACTTTGCCCTTGAGAATATCTGGAATCATATCCTTTTACATCTGTTTTCTGTGTATTAACTCCTTGTTCTCTTCCTCTGATATTCTCTTCAACAGCTGAACTGTTTTCTCTAATATCTTTTCTATTTCTTCTCAATACTAATCCACCTGTTCTAAGTATATATGATCTAGGCGTCTTATGCACTTCTTCTACAACTGCTGGTTTCCAGCGATTATCTTGATATACCCGAACACAATCTCCTTTATTTAGCGATGGTAATGTTTTTGTATGACGATCATAATATGACTTCTGTTTAGTTCTTTCTTGGTTGATTTTTTCTTTTACATTTTTCACAACTTGAGGTTTAAGTAATTCTTCAGATGTAGGAAGAACCGTTCTTGTTCTTCTACTCATAAGTCGTTGAGCTGGTGATCCTAGCATCTCATTAGTTGGAGTGTTCCTATGAGCTAACAATGCTAAATAAGGATCAGCATGATCTGCTTGAGCTTTCTTTAACAATTTCTTCGCCGTTTGTACTGAACGCTCTGCTAATCCGTTCGACTGTGGATGGTATGGACTGCTTGTTATATGTTTAAATTGGTATTTCTTTGCAAATTCTGCAAATTCTTTACTTGCAAACTGAGGTCCATTATCAGATATCACTATCAATGGTATACCGTATCTTGCAAAATGAGATTTCATGTAACTGATCACTGTCTGACTTCGAGTATCCGGTAGTTTAGAGATTTCAAAAAAGTTGGAATAGTAATCTACAATTAATAAATATACATCTTTGTTAATCTCAAATAAATCTGTCGCAACTTTATACCAAGGTAAATTGGGAATTTCATGTGGTATCATAGGCTCTCTTATGTTTTTGTTCTGGTATTCATTACATATAAAACATTTTGAAATTGTATCTTCTATCTGCTTGTTCATAAGTGGCCAAAACAAAACATCTCTAGCTCTTTTCTTACATTTTTCTATACCAAAATGACCCTCATGAATTAAATTTAACATTTCCTTTTGCATAGATAAAGGAATAATTACCCTTCCTCCTTTGAAAAATAAGTCATTTTCCATTGTCAACTCATCTCTGTAGTCCCAAAATACTTTGACTTGAGGTTCTACCTGATGTTTCCTTTCTGGCCAGCCTCTCAGAATATATTTCTTTAAGCACTGTAGTGTAGCATCACATTCACTTTCTTTCTTCAATTCATAAATTTTTTCATCAGATGCTGGAATCAGTGTACAAATTTCTGTATCTTCATCATTATCTTCTGCTGTTGTATTCAAATATGCTCTACTCAAAGTGTCTGCTATTAATAAGTCTTTCCCCTTTTTGTACCGTACATCTAGATCATATTTTTGTAAATTTAACAGCATTCTTTGCAATCGCTGTGGTGCTTTAAAAAGAGGTTTCTTAGTTATGCTTTCTAATGGTCGATGATCAGTTTCAACTGTAATACGTTTGCCATATATATATTGATGAAATTTAGAACATCCAAAAGTAATAGCTAAAAGCTCTTTTTCTATTTGAGCATAATTTTTCTGACTTTTTGTTAGAGCTCTGGAAGCATAAGCAATTGGTTGGTTTTCTTGTAGTAAAACAGCACCTAATCCTTCAGAACTTGCATCTACTGAAAGAGTTACATCCTTATTAACATCATAGAATTTTAATACGGGTGCTTTTGCAATCAATTCTTTAAGTGTTTCGAAAGCTTTTTGATGCTTTTCAGTCCAGTGCCAGAGAACATTTTTCTCAAGTAACTGTCTTAATGGTGCAGTAATAGTAGTTAAGTTAGGAATAAATTTGGCTAAATAATTAATCATTCCCAAAAATCTTTGTAGCGAAGGCACATCTGTAGGTTCTGGCATTTTAACAATTGCTTCCACTTTAGAAAAATCAGGTTTTAGTCCATTTTCACTTAACTCGTGCCCTATATAATTCACACGATTAACTTTTATTTTACATTTAGCCTTATTGAACTTCAAATTATTTTTTCGTGCTCTCTGGAGTACTTTTTTAAGTCGTAACTCATGTTCCTTTTCATTAGATCCCCATATTAAGATATCATCTATAATACATTCAACGCCTTCTAGACCTTCTATTATTTGGCTTAATTTTCTTTGGCAAATTTCTGGAGCTGAACATATGCCAAAAGGTAATCTTTTGAATTTGTATCTGCCAAAAGGTGTATTGAATGTACACAAATTACTACTTTCTTCGTCAAGCTGGATTTGCCAAAAAGCACTATTAGCATCTAAAACAGAAAATAGTTTTGCGTTAGGCATTCTAGTGACAACTTCGTCAATGGTTAACATCGGATAATGTTCTCGTTTTATAGCTTTATTTAAATCTCTAGGATCTAAACATATTCTTATTTTGTTCGGTTTGACAACTGTGACCATTGAATTTACCCATTCAGTTGGTTCTCTTACTTTCTCAATAACATTTAAATTTTCCATTCTTTGTAATTCTTTCTTAACTTTATCACGTATAGCTATGGGTATTTTCCTTGGAGGATGAATGACTGGTGTTACATCTTGTTTTAACTGGATTTTATATTCTCCATTCAAACAACCTAAGCCTTCAAATACATCTTTGTATTCCTCCAGTAAGTCTTCAGTGTAAACAGACATTACTTTTTGAATCAAACCTAGTTGCAAACATGATTTTAATCCTAATATAGAAGGTACTTCTTTGTCAATAACTTGGAATTCCACAACAAAATTATTTTTTCCATATTGGCAGTTAAGTACTACTTTTCCTAAAGTATCTATTTTATTCCCAGAGAATGTAACTAATCTTTTAATTTCAGACTTTTGTATCGGAACATTCAGCAATTTCACTTTGCTTTTAGAAATAACATTGCACATTGCTCCAGTATCTATCTGCAAATTTACTTTACTTTTATTTACATTAACGTCAACAGTCCATTTCTCTTCCTTGTTATCTGAATTAAGGTTTAATGTGCCAACATAAAATTCTAACTCTTCCTCAGAGTCGTGATTTATTAATTTAATTTGTCTATCTTTTTTGTTTACCTTCACTGCTTCATTTTTTATTATATAGCTTTTACACTGATTCGCGAAATGATTTGACTTTTTACATTTATGACAGATTTTTCCATATGCTGGACACATTCGATAGTCATGAGATGTTCCACATTTAGAACAAACTTTTGTCTTTTGTTTATCGGTATTTACCTCTTTGTAGGTATTCTTATTATGTTTACTTAGTTTCTTTTTCACTAAGTTTACAGCAGTTTCCTCATCTTTTATGATTTTCATTTGATGTGCACTTATTTCAGCAGATCTGCATATATCAAGAGCTTTTTCTAATGTTAATTCTGCTTCATGTAACAATCTTGCTCTCACTACATCATCTTTAATACCACAAACAATTTTATCTTTTATTAAACTATCCGTTAACTGCGCAAACTCGCATGTTCTAGCTTTATTTCGAAGGTCAGTTACATATTCATCTATGGTTTCTGACGCGGTTTGATTTCTAGTAAAGAATAAATGTCTTTCATATGTAATATTTTTCTTAGGAATACAATATTCCGTAAATTTTGTTTTAATTTCACTTAATTTAATTTCTTTACCCTCTTCTATAGGAAATGTATTATATATTTCAAGACCACGAATTCCTATTACATGAAGAAAAGTATTAACTCTTACCTTCTCTTCTTTACTATGTAATCCACTAGCTACTTCATATATTTCAAATGACTGCAGCCATCTCTGCCAATTCGAAGCTAGATTTCCATCAAATTTCATCGGCTCTGGTGGTTTTAAACTTTCCATTTTGAAAGCAAAACACTCCTGACACCATATAAAATTATGAGGGTACACTTTTAGCTTTTAGAAATAATTTATTTACAATCTTAGAATGTATAATCACAGAGAACTGCTATACCAGCATAGTTCTATTTTTTATATCTCCGTATCCAAAGTGTTGCCAATTACAAGTTACTAAATATTACATGTTACCATTTACAAATTATTAAATATTACAGAAGGTACACCAAATCGTCTTATCCATTGTTCTGCTATACTTTTGGCAGTAATATTTGATAACGGAACCACTTCCATCCAAGAGGTAAACCGATCAATACACGTCAAACAATATGTGTATCTGTTAGAAGGTGAATAAGGCCCAAATAAATCAATGTGCATGACACTAAATCTTTAGTCTGGTGTTTGATATTGAGAATATTGTGATTTTGTATGTTAACTTTATTTTTCTGACAGTCGATACAAGTTTGGGTCCATTGTTTAACATCTTTTTTAATATCTGGCCAAATGAATCTTTTAGTAATTTCTTTTATGGTAGTTCGAATTCAGGGTGAGCTAAACCATGAATTGCATTAAATATTTTCATCCAAAAGTTTTTAGGTGTGAATGGTCTGATTTTGGATGTAGAAGTATTGCAATATAAGAGCTTTCTCGATGATAAATTGGTGCTGTTTAATATGCAATGATTTGGAATGTAATTTCAACTGTTGCAGTTCATCATTAATTTGTGCATCTGCTATCATATCAAAATCGATTACAGGTGAGTCAATGTGCTCAATTCTAGATAGCCTGTCTGCAACCACATTGTTTTGCCCTCTTATGTGGCATATGTTAGTAGAGAATTGTGAGATATATTGTAGCTGTCTTAGTTGTCTGGGAGTAGCTTTGGCATTATTTTGTTTAAAAGCAAATGTTAAGGGCTTATGATCCGTATAAATAGTAAAATCCCTGCCATCAAGTAAATGCTTGAAATGTTTAATGGATAAATATATACCCAAAAGCTCACGATCATAAGCGCTATAATTTTTCTGGGCATCATTAAGCTTTTTTGAAAAAAAAAATGCAATAGGCTTCCATCCATTTGGTTCTTTTTGTTGAATAACTGATCCAATAGCCAAATTGGATGCATCTGTGAGAAGTGCCAGAGTGTAATCCGAATTGGCATAGGCCATCAACACCACTTGAGCAATATCTTGTGTACATGTTTCAAAACATTTCCTGGTTTCATTGGTCCATGGTATTTTGCGGCGGTCTTTTTTTGTAGATCCTTTCAAAAGTTCATGAAGGGGAGCTTGAGTTTCTGCAGCATTTGTTATGTAATTACGATAGAAATTGACCATTTCTAAGAAGGAACGAAGTTCGTGTATAGTTTCTGCTAATGGATATTCCATGATAGCTTTAATTTTTTGAGGTAGAGGTTTTGAGCCTTCGGCAGATATTTGATAGCCTAAAAAGTCTATTACAAGTACTCCCAAAACTGATTTGCTAATATTAATTCGGAGACCATATTTGTCTAAACGCTGGAAAACTGTTTTAAGATGTATACAATGTTCTTCCTTGCTGGAAGAGGCAATCAACACATCATCCAAATATGAAAACACAAAGTCTAGGCCATAAAAAACTTCATTGATGAACCTCTGAAAGGTTACTGGGACATTTTTGAGACCAAAATTCATGACATTGAATTTGTAAAGACCAAAAGGTGTGATGATGGCAGTTATTGCTTTATCTTCGTCTGCTGCTGGAATGTGAAAATATGTCTTAAAGAGGTCAATTTTAGAAAATATTGTTTTATGAGTTAAGATATGTTGAAAATCTTGAATTTGAGGGACGGGGTAACGATCAGGTATCGTTAAATCATTCAGTCTTCTGTAATCGCCACATGGGCAGAAAGAACCGTCTTTCTTTGTCACTATGTGTAGGGGAATTGCCTATTCTGAACTAGAAAGACTAATGATGTTATTGTGTAATATTTGAATTCTCTTTTAGCTATTTCCAGCCATTTAGGGTCTGACTGTCTTGCTTTGCAATTTACCAGCTGTCCTTTAGTTATAATATGATGCTTCACATTATGTTTTACACTAGATATAAGAAAATTTGATTTTGTTATACTGGGATACATAAGCTGCTCGTTGTATTTCCACTTTCATTAATAGAGATGGGTGCGATGTCACCATAAAGTGCAAGTTTGGTCACACCATCAATTAACCTTTTATGCTTTATATCAATCAATAAATTGAACTTATTCAAAAAGTCTGCACCTAATATGGGTTTACTAATTTTTGCAACAGTAAATGGGAACTTAAATTCTCGACGCAAACCAAGATCAAGAATTAAAACTTCTGTGCCAAAAGTATCGATTTCTGTATTATTTGCAGCATATAATTTATAGTCACTAATAAGTTTGTTTAGAAGTATGAGGAATAAGGCTTACCTCTACTCCACTGTCAACCAGAAAATGTAAACCTGTTTTTTTTGTCCATGATAAATAAGCGGAATCTACGGCAATTTTCTTTATTTACAGCAGCAGAGCCTGCCACTAATTCTACTGCTGATTTTGGTTTTCCAGCGAGTTGTTTTTCCGTGCACATGGGGCTTTGCATCTGTCAGGAAAACACTTTTCCTGCAAACAAAAATGGAAATGACAGTACTTGCCATTAGGATTATAACGGTTGCGAGACCTACTTCGATCATTTGAAGATTGGCTGCTATTTGAGCGAGGACAAGAATTCCTTGTGACACTCAGTTTTTCAACTTTATTAACCGAAGCTGCAATTTGTTGTTTTAACTCAGTAATGGCATCTGTTCCTGGAGAAACAATACTGGTCTTACAGTATAGTTCTTGTTTCGGTTGCATTTCTATGATACGATTGTCCATTAGTACCAGTTTTTCAATATCTTCATCACTAACGATTAAAATATTGTGTACAGAATCTGGCATTTTGTGCAGAAATAGTGTTTTAAGAACTTTATTTGAAATGCCATGAGTGGCAAGATTTCGTATTTTTTGTAAAAGTTGACTAGGTTTACTATCTCCCAAGTCCATGCCTGTAAGCAGTCTCTGTAAATGTTTATTTTTGCTTTCCTTAAAAGTATTCAAAAGACGTTGTTCTTTAGCTTAAGTAAATTTGGTTTTGCTATTGTCATTTATAATATCCCACAAACTTTCAACAAATTTTGCTTCCAATTACGAAATTAAGTAGTTGAATTTAGTTTCCTCGGCAGTTATTCCACAAATGGAAAACTTTGCTTCTACTTGGTAAAACCATATTTCTGGCTTTGCGCTCAAAAAAGATAAAACTATATTTCTGGCTTTGCGCTTAAAAAAGGAGGTATTTTCACAGTTACCCGTTCTATTTCTTCTTTCGTCATCCCCAGTTCTTCCGCTTCTGACATCTTTATTAATAATTCTGAGGTCACCAGTATGTAGTCGCTAGTAACGTTCTTCTTGTATGATAATTTAAATGGCGAAAACAAAAGCAAGAATCAATTTTTGTATTACAACATTTTATTACTCTTTTACAACATTTTATTACATTTATTTATCGAGAATTCCCCTATCTGATCTCAAGTCATAACAACACTTCAGCTGCGTGATGGGTGAAGTGAAAGTAGAAGTTATTAACTAATAGAAGTAGTTGTAGTTATTATGATCAACAATAATTGTTGCCTACAAGGCTAAGAACTTCCTCTAAAGATGTGTAAAAAGATCAGTCCAAAGGACTTACATCATGTCAAGAAAATATATTGCACTGTTGTAAAGCTGCCAGCTGCTTGGGAAATAATTTAACTCTGTTCCATGTCCTCATGGAGTCTGTGGCCCATCTGAAACTGATTATGTAATGACTGACATAATGAGTCATTCCTGGAACTGTCTTTCACTCCTCTACAGCTGTAATATCTAAACAGTAGAAAGATTTAACATGAAAGACATGAAGGACATTTTTCTTGATTATTTACTGTCAATAAAAAGATCTTTTTAGGTCTTTTGTTGTAATATCATAGTCGCACATTAGTGCTGTACTGATCTCCTAGATATATATGTGGTAGGTCTTTAACACAATATATTTCGATTTTAAACATGCAGAATTCCAGATGTGTTTCCTATTTGATTGCTTAATGCTTAATTAATGCAGAATGAGAAAACGGTATCAAAAGTAATGACCCATTCATGAGACTCCAATTTTCATTCCCTTTCAGAATCTAATGTACACAGCTCATGGAAAGTGGCCACAGAGTTGTTTGAAAAACTCATAAATTCACATCCAGCAGGGCATAGTTTTTTTGCAATTTAGTTTTACTTGATGTTAGTACCTTCTAAAAACTGGCATACAGTTATCTCAAGATTTTTCTATACGTTATTGTAAATATAAGAAATATTTTTAATATGGGCACTAGCTATTAAAAGCTTCTAAATGTGTATGTTTGTTTCTTTTACAGAAAGTCTCAGCCTCACGGCAGCAGAAATGTCGTCTTCCTCCTCGCCGCAAGGCACCTGTAAGTTTTGTGCATCTTCATATATACTATTATCAGAAGAACTATTAAAAGCATCTATCAATTCAAATTTTGAATGGGGTTCTAAATTCATGATTTAACTAAAATTTTCCTTAAGATTTGATTTAACATAGTTATTAGTATTTGTAGCCTTGGTTTCAGTGCTTTTAGTAGACATAGTGCGTAGCTGTAATTTCCCAGTAGTTAGTTAAGACTCATTTGTTCGGAGTGTGATGATACTGAAGGAACTTGTTACTTGGCAACCTCATGCTCGAATCTCTAGCTGTAAATGTAATGGAGATTTTTGGGACGCGCTAAAAACACTTCATGTTCCGTCTTCGACGCGCTTGATTTGTTCTGATTTGTCTGATTTGTTCTCCAATGCATATATCTTCGGTGTGAATTTAATGAGTAGTTATGTGGTAATTGTTGTGATTAAAGGTTTATTATTTAAAATCAATCACCTCTATATGTTTAATCCATGATACAATGAAATCTAGCCTAAGCCTCTACAAATATTTATCATCGCACACTGCACGTTGTGACAGGAGCACCATTTTGTTATATTATCATTTAAATGCTCTAGAATTTAGTAGTGTCCTTGATAGTTATTGCAAGATTGTGATACATTTTAGAATAGTATCCATATAAGATCCACTTGGTGCAAATGCTGCTACCTCATGACCATCAAACATGCTTTGAATTTGCTTGCCGATTTTTGACGAGAATGGATGTTGATGACATGTGACCATATTGGGCGCCAAGTCAAAAAACTGCTTCGTGCTAAGTTGGTCAGAATCTCATAATATCCAGAGCTTTTCTGGATGCTTGCCCTACTCATTCACCCAATTTAAATCCCTGTGATTTCTGGTAGCGGGGATTTTTAAAAGACTGTGTTTATAGAGGAAGAATTGGGACTTCACTGGAGTTGAAAGCCAGCATTATATGCCATCTAGCTGAAATCCCTCAAGAGTTAGTTCGCGTTACCATGGAGCATGCGCACTCCATTGATGATGTCAATGGTGTACGCATTGAGCACATTTTTAATGATTCTGACAGATTTTTTCTCCTTTTTTATGTGCCACTATTTTCCCCTGGTGGTCAAAATTTAACTATTTCTAAATAGCAGAAATTTATTTCCCCATGGTCTTTTCAACATGTATGTCAAATTTCATCAAAATTCAATAAATTGAACAGGCTCTAGAGGGGTCGTAATAGGGTCACTTTAATTATAACCACCCTGTATATATATCTGTGATAAGCAGACAAACAGTTGTGTAAGTAATGGCCAGGGAAGGAATTTTGCTGGATTAGCCATATAACTGGATTTATAATGCAATTTGCGCATATGTGTCTTGAATTTTGATTGAATTTTTGCAACAAAAGCATGGCTTATGTGCAGGTTTCCTTCCATTTGGAAATACTTGTTAACTCTGTTTAATGACTATGTTTTTTACATTTTATTTTCCTACTTTTATTTCAGTGTTGCCTTAGCAATTCTATTTTCTGTTGTCATTTATTTTCGTATTGTAAATTTTTGATACATAATCTATATTTTGCATAGTATTTCATATTCTTATTTCTTATAGTATACTCATGGAATTATGGTGCTGAAATAGAGTTTTAATTCCATATATATGATTTAATTGTCATAAAATAGTGATGTTTTCTAATGCGATTGGAAGGTTATGAAATAAGAGCTTTTAATCAAGTTTTCTTTATATCCTCCTACCTATCTTTTCTTTATATCCTTTTTATCCTCCTTTCTCACATCTTGAAAGTTCAAGAATTAATATAAATGTGTTTTTGAAGTGTATGTGAGTGGCACAGGAAAAAAATCTGCTTTATTAAAAATATATTTTTGAGAGAGAACTGCACTTGTCTGAATCACTTACCTTCTGCAGACCAATCCAAAATAAAACCTGCTTATTTAAGTAAACTGCAGTAAGGTAGTTAAGATAAATGTGTCTGACATGTTTGCTGTTAATGCGTAAACAATTGAAACTGTTCTGTATTTTATGAAATATATGGTGCTAGAAACATTGCTTTTATTAATTTCATTAATACTGAAACATACTATTTACATTGTTAAAATTATAATTAAATTATTAATATGCGCATGTATTGCTGTTCTTTGGGTGTTGGAGATTAATTATACAAATGATTCATATTTAAATCTTACGTGAACATTACAATATTTAAAAGAAATGTTTTCCCACTTGCTGTGAGATAATATTTTTCTTTCAAAGATGTTATAAAGGTGCGAAAGACCTTCTCACTCTAAATCGCAGATCTGTGTTAGTGAGTTCATGGTCAGGTGATGGGGATTGGGTGTTCGATTCTGTGTATGCTGAGGTAATTCCCTTTAAATAATCTATGTGCTTAAGGTTTAACAAGTTGATTAAATTTGAAAGATATTTAAAGAGTCTTCTGCATTACCATATCATGTTTGGAAGCAGTCTGTTATAGTTTGCTTTGATGTGAAATTACTATAAAGGAATTTTCATCCATATATGTAAGTGCTTAAATAAGAGGCTTCATGAATTGCATACTATGGTTTTGAAATATAAGAATTGCTATGACTAATGAATTTGTTTAATGATCGCCCTCCGCATTTACCATTGGAGATGTTAGGAAAACAAACTTTAGTGTAGTAGAAGGTTTGCTCGTTTTGCTCAAGGTCAGCCAGTGTCATGAAGTCAACGCCCACTACTACTTTGAGTAAAATGATGTCACTGTCTCAAGCATGAGAACGAGAAGGGTTTAACCTGGAAAGAACTTAATTTGTCTGCATAAAGAAACCTTGGGAAATTCTTTTGTGAGCCCCACCTCACTTTTATTAAGAAGCACTGTTTTTTTATACATCTTTGCTTGCAACATAATGTAGTAACTGCTTTATATAGATTCTCTTAGTGTCCATCTTGCTTGTGGTTGTATTTAGGACTATTTAATTGGAATTCTAGTATAATTCAGACACTTCTCATAGTATATATTTATTAAGATTTTCAGTGCTGATGAAATTAAAATTTGTGATCTAACCAGTACCATTAATTTGAGCTTTGACTTTTAACTCTTGGAAAATCCTAGGCAGCTTCAGTTATTCTGAGTAACTGGGATCATAGTCCATTTCCCCGTTTTATCTTTTTCTTGTAAGCAAAATGTGTATTTTGTTGTAATTGAAGTGAGAGAAATTTACTTACTAATTTATATATTTATTTTTTAATGCTTTGTTTTAGTAAAGCTAGCATAGTGAGAAAAGAATGAGAATTTATTTATTTATTTGGTGCAAATTCTTATTTACATAAACCCATTTTTATTCCATTTAAAGTAAAATGGTCAAATTATTTATTTTTTGTAAGACGTAAATTTAAATGCATAAGTTTTTTTTTCCTGGACTGTGTTAAAGAAGTACGTTCCTTTTTCTAAAAGTAAACTGGAAATATTTGAAATCCTTTTTCTAAAGGTAAACTGGAAATTTTTCAAATAGTTATATCCCTGCTTTTTCAAATAGTTTCCCTTCGACCAAAAAATGTGCCTACCACTGTACTTTGACAGTTGGCAGACATTCTGCAAAATATGCATCAATCATTTTTGCAGAATTCTCAGCTGCACTTATATTTGCAGCTCTTGCACTAAAACATTTGTAAGTCTCTCTGCACAATTCAGCAACTAATCGCTGCTGTGGCAGTGTTTGACCCATTTTGTTTTTGTACTTTGTAACAAGTTTTTCATGGATTTCTGCTATTTTGTCTGGCCCTCTACTGGCTGCTTTATTTAGAAAGCGCCCTCTACTGGCTGCTTTATTTAGAAAGCAGTAATAACAGTTTAATTTATATGCTTGTTCATAAAAATGAAAGGGGGCTCTTCAAGAATCATAGTTACATTAAATAAAACACAGATATTATAATGCCATTCTGGTCCGTAATTGGTGCTAAATTATGTTGCTTGGTAACAGTATCATGGTTGAAGAGATAATTCACGAGTACCTTTTTTTTATAACTGAAGATAGGCTAATCATTGCTTTGATGTTGAGATATAATAATTTGCATGCTAATATAGGAAGTAGTTAATAAAATATAATTACATAATGAAAAAAAAATTGCCAGCTTGTAAATGCGCCATCTGATTTTAAATTTCCATGCTGGATAACTGGAGAGCTGTCCTGCATTTGAAAAACTATGCCGTTTTATTTAATGTATACTGCCAAATTATTGTGGCATTAAGTCAGTTCACAAATTGAAAAGTTGTTGTTTATATTTTTATCTGTGTGTTAATGTTAAAATTTTTATTGTTTGTGAATGGAATTTTTTTATTAAACTTCCATGTTAAAAGATTCTAATTTAAAAATTTTGTTATAGCATCGACCATTGACAAGGTCCTTGGCGAAGCCCGAGGCGAGGATAACGAGATCGCATGCAAAACGAGGCCCCCAAAAAAGATTTTAAATCTTGTGTAAGCTTCATTTAATTTTTGCATTTTATTTTATGCAGTTTTCATTCATTGTTGAACTGTTATAATAAATTATGCATAATTATGCACATTTATAACGATTTTTATATTTGTGTATTGTGCTATGTAAGTAAAAAAAAATTATGATGAATACAAAGAAGCAAAACTGATCATAATGAAGGATGTAATCATTTCTGAGCTTCACTTGAGCTTTGAAATATCCTGCTATACCGAGCTGTCAGGTGAATCATAAGGTAGTAGATGCTGTTTTTCTAGTGGTTCAATTTTCACTTTTTTGAGCATAGTCAGAGGGCACCACCATAGATAGAAGCAGCATATCTAACACAGTGTAAAGATTTTTAGTGGGGATTCAAGATAGGTGAATTTGATGGCCATTTCCTGTGGGCAGTGTTTTTATGCTTGAGGTCCTCATTCGGAAATTTTGATTTATGCAGACATTCATAATTATCTGTAAGAATAAATATTGGGCAAATAATATAATGCTATAGCATGCAGTCCCACAACGGGTTCAATAATATCTCAGTGCCATAGAATTGATATACTGCACTTCACTATGCAGATGACTGCAGTATCTTAGAAGAAATTACATCCTGCAGTATTTACATTGATATTACAAGCATTGTGTCGAGTTCCATTCCGCTGTGCTTTTGGCAGCGACACTGACAAGGACAAAATCTCATGGTACTGAAGGATACAGTTGTTTGGTAGGATGTTGGATATTACACTGATTGTTACTAACACAGGCTCTTTGAAGTTTTTAACATAAATTTGCTATATTTTATAGAATTATTCAAAATTGTCATAGTTTAAAATGTTAGCTTTATTTTCTGTTAAACACTACATGTGAATTAGATGAAAATAATTCGTTCATGTCATGTTCATTTTTGTTCTTTTACTGCTCATAGTTAAAAAGTATTAACTTATTTTGAATGACCAGCAAACAAATGCTTTTAGATAAATCTGAAAACAATTACAATGAGAAAGTTTTTTCTGTACACTGATAAATGTAAGTTTCAGAAGTATAACAGAGTTTTTAAATTAGTGGATGACTGTTGATCAGTATATAATATCTGATACAAAATGTCTGATACATGATCAGAAAGTTGTCAAGAAGCAAAATGGCTCAAATTCTGAATTTTTATTTTAGATGCCAGGGGAGAATGTATGATGATGCGGAAACATTTGCATTCCAAACTGAGATAGCTCAGTTGAAGAACATTAAAAAAGTTTATCTTAGTCATTATTACAGAGTGCATGGAAGAATATAATTAGACACGAAATAAGCATCTAAACCCCTCAAAAATGTAGATAGGGATTTTAGACAAAAATAAGAAATTCTAGAACAACACTGTATCATTTATAATAAATACCACTCCTATGGAATATTAAATGAAAGTATCAAAAAATAACATTAGATCATCTAATTGGAAATTTTGTTTACAACTGGAATAAAATTTTAGACACTAAACCCCTAAATGTAGATAGGGATTTTAGACAAAAATAAGAAATTCTAGAACAACACTGTATCATTTATAATAAATACCACTCCTATGGAATATTAAAAGAAAGTATCAAAAAATAACATTAGATCATCTAATTGCAAATTTTGTTTACAACTGGAATAAAATTTTAGACAAATTATGAAAGAAATCACTTATGCATTTTGTTATTTTTAGTTCTGTCACAGGCTGCCAAGAAAGTGCTTTGCAGTGTAGTACTAAATAAATAATTACAGTGATCCCCAATTTCCTTTTGAATGACACATATGTTATAAAAAAATCAAAAATACATGTCAGGTGGAAAGGCACTGAAGGACAGAATCAGATATTCAGCCACAGTCATATGTAAGATTTCCGAGACAGACTTGAATAAATGATAATGTAGCAGAAAGAGAACAATGATTAATGAAGTGTAACAACAATTTTACAGGCCTTTCAGAGCATCATTCCATTCCAATATAGATATCCTGCCTCGAGAACTGATTTCAAATTCATTGGATGTAAGTAATTCTGATGTATATTTGACATAGCATGTTAAGGTTACAAACTAAACGATGTAGTATATGAAGTACATTAGGGCTTTGTGACCATAGTTTGATTTCCTTGCAAAAATGTTTATTGGTTATAAATTATTTCAGTTTTATTGACGGCCTCAATAATTTTGCTAGCATGATTGCTGCTACAGTAATATAATGTCTTAACTAGCAAGATTATGGTTTAAAACTAGTTCATTGGAAAATATAAATAAATATAATGTGACGTAAAAATTAGCATCTGAATTAAAGATATCAATTTTTTATTTAGGCACTTGACGAAATCAAGTATGAAAGTCTCACAGATCCCTAACAAGCTGAAGAGCCATAAGGATCTGCACATTAAAATTATTCTGAAAAAGGAGGATAGAACTTTAACTGTCATTGACATTGATATTAGTATGACCAAAGCAGATCTAGTAAAGAACTTGAGAACAATTGCCAAGTCTGGTACCAAAGCATTTATGGAAGCACTGCAGGCTGGTGCAAATATCTCCATGACTGGACAGTTTGGCGAAGTTTCGACTCAGCTTACTTAGTTGCAGACAAAGTGACTTAACATCAAAACATAATGCTGATGAACAGTATATTTAGAAATTAACAGCTAGTGGATCTTTCATTGATCAACCTGATCATGGTAAGTTGTTTAGTGGCAAATTGCAGTATTAATTTTACTATATTAAGAATAGCTGAGATTTCTTTGTGTAAGTTAATAGAAGATTAATGTTCAGATAAATTTACAGTTTAAGTATATCATTTTAGTTATAAGCATTGATGAATTTAGATGAGTGGGATGATTGAATGAATCTATAAGCTCCTGACTTCAAATTAATCTTTATAATTTGACTTCCATTTCTTTAAATAGCTTTAAATAGTTTTTTTATATTCAAAAACAATCTTTATTAAAGCTCTTAGCAAGCATAAACAATTCTTTAGAACAACAACATTGAATAATCTTTTAACCATTATTTCAAAGTTCAAGCCACAACAGTATTCCCTTCCCAGTAACTTATTACAGTAGAGCATATTATTACCTTCAAAACACACTATTTACAAAAACATTATAAATATATATAAATGCTAATCCTGAAATTGCACAGGGGATTTTATTGTCCCTCCTATATGTGAGTGTTTTGCAGGAAGCTTTTTAATTTTAGAAGGTAAGTTTGTTGGAGGTTTGGTGGACTTTGTTCTTGTTGATGCTGTTGATTGCTTTGTAATAACATCTGGTGTTTGCAAGAAATATGTAGTCTTTAACAACAGACACTGTAACATCTTTGTGATTGATTTTTACTGTAAAATATTTTTCTTTTCTGTCAGCCACTTGAAAAAGACCATCATAAGGAGGTTCTAATTGCTTTTTAACTCTTTCTTTGTGAATAAACACGTGTTATTGTTTTCAAGTTTTGAAGGACAAATATTTTTTGGACATATATATCGGATAATGTTCTTGATCCAATTTGTTCCGCAGTTTTTTTAGCTGCTTGACAAAAATATCAGATGGTGTAAGAGTTGTGCTATCTTGGAAGAATTCTCCAGGTAATTGTATATTTTGTTCACAAACCATTTGCACAGTGGTGTATGCAGAATCTTCCTGCATAGTTGTGCGTTGGCCAAGAGGAAGAGCTGGAAATGTTTCACTCCAGGCCAGGCTATTGTGTGCCTTATGTGCCGTCTTGAG
>KK112149.1:7828-26669 GCA_000611955.2 Stegodyphus mimosarum
TTTGTTAAAACCTCAATACGTTTTGGCAAATACAAAATTTTCCCTCTGAGCATTTCGTAAATGGTGCTGTCATTCAAACCCTGCCATAGTAAATTTTAATTTCTACAGCGCTCAAAAGGCGGATACATTTTGAGTAGTATGGTATTTATCGAAATTCGATAGGGTATATTTTTGTAACCTGTAGAAATATACATACAATTCCTCTTTTTTCGGATAATTTGTATATAATATTATATACTATATATTCCCGTAGTGACCCTGGAAAATGTGTCTGGTCGGATAAGCGTGAACACCTTTTTGTTAAAACAATTTTGTAAATTCATGTTTTCGTCGAATTGTCAGTGTCGACTAAATTTACATGTTTCATAAATGTCCTGTTGGTCAAACAGTTAAAGAAAAAAAATTTCCAGTATTAAAAAGTTAATGCAGTAATAGCCTTTTTAATTAATGAATATATATTATCAGTACTTAAGATTCTTTAGAGTGGCGAACATCCTTTCTGGAATATTGCAGCATTTGCTTATAAATATCTTAATTTTGCCAACTGAAATGCGAAAGTGGAAGGTCAATTAGCAGAATAGATGTAGTAAATGAAAACCCCGAAATAAAATGCAACGCCTATGCATGAAGCCATACGGTCTGTAAAATACGGCCTAAAAAGGGATAACAATTGTTGATAAAATTTTCTAATTCTAAAGGAATTTTTCCTAAAGAGTAGTATCATGGGCACTTATCATAACACTGCTAATTGTAGCAGAAATTTAAAAAATGAATGTAATTGAAGAACATCTGGACAAAATGGAAAATTATTAGCCAGATAGAAATTAAATATTCTGAATAAAACAAACACAAATAAATAAATTCGAATTTATGTCCCTCAAATATTTACGTCGTTCAGTAACGAATTATTCCTTTGGTTAACCAACAATTATATAAATAAGTGATGAATAAGGATTACATTCTTATCATCGACGTTTTTTCTCTCTTAATTTGAACATAACATACTTATAATTTTGTCACAAATTTATCAAAATTAACAAAAGAAATTAGCTCAAAATCCTGCTTTTACTGCCAGTTTAAATTTGTTTGTTGCAATTGATCAATTTTCTTCATTTTGAGATCATATTTTTGCTGTTAAACTGCATGAATATTTGTTAATTCTTAAAACATATAGTGAAAGGATTAAAAAAATAAAACCATCGCTTGTTGCAGAGTCGTATTTATGAGGCCAAAGAGCCACAACTTGGTATGCCTCGGATAATTACATAAAAAAGAAATCAATTAAAAAAAAATCTAAAAGATTTCAGATTTTAAATTACGTCCAAAGGCGCGTTTTTTTAACGTTTCGTGTGCTACCTTTTTTTTATTAAATATCATGTACTACGTACTCAAACCATAAAATTCAGTTCAAAATCAATATCGCAAAATCATTTTAAAATGAACATATCTTTAGAATTTCCGTAAGTCTCGTGCGCTGGAGATAAAAATGTTTTTTTTTTTCAGTACAGTGTTGCCATTGCTCGCTTTGAAATCATTTAGTTTGTTAATCAGAAATTCGTTGAAATGTTACAAAACATAAAATCGATAATAAAGCAAATTTCAAATTCAAAATTAGGGCTTCCAGATGCCCATATTCGCAGTAGGATTACGTCATTCAAAATTCGATGGCTCTAGGTTTTATCACAATGCGAGAAACATGCATACATTTATGCAGATTTTTCATTTTTTAAACTTTAATGCAGAGCGATAACATTTAGTGGCAACAATTTGAAAAGTGAATCGGGCATTCAGAGTGAATCGACGCAAAATCGCAAAACGAAAGTAATAGTCCTTCGGGACTAAATCCCTTTGAACTAAAAAAAAAAAAAAAAAATTAACTGATTATATTGAAAAGTATACCTCACGAGTTGCAAAACGCAATACGCAATATTACAATTATTAAAAATTATATTATATATTTATCACCATCGAATTTCAGTAAGTACTTAAAACTAGCTACTAACATATGGGGAGGAACTGTATTCGTTGTCAACTCCATTCCAAGTTCTGTGCTGGTAGCGCCGGCGTGTCCGATCCCAGCTTGTGAATCCGTCAAAAAGAAAACGATTACACTGACTCTTACAAGTCTTTTTTAATTAATGTTATATATTTAATCGGTTTTATTCCTTATAAATAAAATTTCAGTAAAAAAGCACCTTGAAATCTCGAAAGTGCGATTTGAAATTTTATTTAAGTATATTTAACTTTTATTACGTGTACTATTTAAGCACTGCACGGAAAAAGAGGAATTCCCGTGGACTGAAACCGGCTCGTATTTAAGTTACATATGAGAAGAACAGTACATGCAGCCAGACCGTTTGCGACACTCGAACATAGGGATGCACTACCAGTACTCAGTTGCTTTTACCGTTTGGGCGCTGGTAGGTCTTTTATATTTTATCATTCGCATTAGAAATCTCAGGTGCGAAGCACATGGAAAACAGGCGCCTAGGCTAGAAGCCTCCATCCTGTGTTGAACGCGTGGGGAAATGAAATATTTTCTGAATGCTATTCTAGATATTAAAAATGGAGGAATGGGTCGGCCTCCTCTTTTGGAGCACAAGACCTAGCATCTGTTCTAACTATTAGAACGATAACTCACACTTAAATTAGGTTTTTTTTTTTTTTAATGACAGCTGCACAACTAGGTATGCTATTTTTTAAGCCATGAGCATTCTTTTCGGCTCATTTATTTTTCTCTCACTTTTCACAGCGGTAAGTGTATGTATTCTCGCCGCGTTGGTTTTAGTAAGGGAACATATACAAATATCTAATTATTATATCAAGAAAACGTATTAGAAAAATTTACTAAAACTTCAAGACACTTTTCTCAAAATAACTTCAAGACACTCTCCTCTAGTTTTGTCTAATTTCAGTTAATTAAGAACTAAATACTGTCAATTTATGTGTTCTATATGTCCTCTTGGAAAAAAATATTTCCTTTCAGAGTTTCTGCACATTGATGTTCATGGAAAAACGCATTTTTAGATTTCATGTATTCTGAATTGCAGTATAGCACATATTAATCCAGCATTCTGTAGTACTATAGTAAACAGGCATATTTGTTTAACAAAATACACTTTTTTTTTGTTGTTGTTGTTGTAAATTAACAACGTGTTAAAGGTTGAATTTATACCCAGAGTATAGCAGGTCATGATCGTGAAATTTCGCGAAACCTGCTGAGAAATGAGCATCGGAAATTCACGCAAGCTAACTGTCCTTGAGTGTAGCTGGCTTTGGGCTCTCTACACTTTTAAACTGGCAAAATACATCGACTATGTGAAGCATTTATAATGATTTTTGGGTGGCCTAAAGCTGCTTCCCACTGGCAGCAACGTGAGCATAACTATGTGTTGAAATCTAAAACATGAGACTGTTTCTCATCGTGTTAAAAAGATGTAATCCAAGACTAAGCTGCTTATCAACGAATAAATATTGCTCCCGAATATCCACCACTTAAATGAAACCGTACATTTCAGCGACTTTTTTAAAAATCTTCGTTACATTTCGTAACTATACAAGACTTTTGCTCACGTAAGGCTACGCCATTCAATGTAAGAGGCTTAGCTATGGTTTTTGACTTTTGACTTTTGAAGTAAGCATGGGTAAGTGGTCTTCGGCCCGAAGGGCCCTTACCACTATAAATCTCTTTCGTGTCATCATAGGCATTCTGGCGTTCATTTCGAACACCGTTGATAAGCATGGCATAATATTGGCATTTTGTATTGGTTCGTCGTTGCTCACCAGATGGCTGCACCAGCGTAGGAGAGAGTTCATTCTGATACATAAGTAAGATCTTGGTTAAATAAGCATAATAAAATAAAAATACAGTTGCTAAAATAATAAAATAAATTTTTCTTCTTGGAGTAAAAATCTTGTTTTCTTGAATAAATAAAAGCGGGAAAAAAATTTACAAGTCTCATAATTCATCCTTTGAATCTGCTGGGCCCGAACTCTCGATCTCTTCTTCCAAAATTTTTTGTTCTGCGCAATTTTTTGTTCTAGCTATGGTAAGAATAAGTACTGTACTTAAGAAGGAAAAACTTTTCAAAAAGTTAACAGGTTTAAAGGAAAAGAAGGGGTGGTTCATCTCTTTGAGGGGAACAATGCCGACACGAGCCCTGTTGGGGAGCAATGTGACGTCACGGTGTTCCTTACATGGACCTTCATGATTCCTCACCTCGTGTACTGACCAGTTTCGCAGAGTGAAACCTTAAATCTTTACTTCTTAGATTCTTTGAAAGAGGTTTCTTTTACTTGAAAATTGTAGCTCAGGATACTTTTAAAATGAATTAGTATTTAGAAAGAGTTTGTACCGGGAAAAAAGTGCGGCCTTGTGCCATTGCTACCTGCGGTAATAAGTTTCATAATACGAAAGAAATAAACGTGATATTTTCATCGGCTTCCGTATAGAAACGTTCAGCAGACGAAAGAAAGACTGCGTAAGTGTTGCAAAGCAAGCATACAATTTTTTTTTGGGGGGGGGGTTAGTCTTTTGTCAGTTGTTCATCAATCAATAAGAAAATTATTGAGATGGCTTTACAAAACTTTTTATTATTATTATAGTGTTTACTTTACCCATTCTTGGCGCTTATAATTCGATTCAAAAGCAAAATCACAAAATAATTATAAATCATCATACCTTTAAAATTTCCGATAGACAGTCTCGCGCGCTGGAGATAAAAATGCTTTTTTCCGTACAGTGTTGCCAGTGCTTGTATTGTAATGTCGAGTTTGTTAATTAAAAATTCTTCAAAGTTTTACAAAATATAAAATAGGATTATGTTATTAAAAATTTGATGGCTCTGAGGTACCGTTGTTTTTCACAGTTCGAGAAACATGCATACATTCATGCAGATTCTTCATTATTTAATTTCTCTACATATAATACAGGGTGATAATATTTGGTGGCTACAACATGAAAAGTATGCGCCATTTACAGTGATTCAACGCAAAATGCCGTTTCGAGACTCGTGATCCCACTCGTGACTAACATCCTTTTCGGGCTAAAAGTTAATCATGAAAATGGAAAATTACAGATAATTAAAATGTACGTTTAAAGCATATATACCAAAATCATAGGCAGATAAGAGCCATTTTCCTTTAAAAGCCTCCACGAAGTTCGAAGAAAATTTTTGAAAATGTACGGGAGAAATAAAAAATCATATTTCTAAACTTGAGAAACGTTTTCCCTCCGTCAATAAGCACACGATTCGTTTATTTGCTGTTTACGACGAGCATTCATAAGAGTTTGGCACTTGGACTGGAATGCATCCCTTGTGTCGGCAAGAAAAGCTAATCAGAAAATAGTTAAATGGAAATAAATCACGTAAATTAATTCCTTTTATTGTACCATAAATAATATTTAAAATCATTATTTGGTTTTTTTATTCACGTAATTTGTTATATGACTTATTTTATGCACTGTGTAGCTTTTTATAAAGAGCTACAAAGGGAATAAATTAAGTCATATAACTAATAAGTTACTAAACATATATGACTAATATATAAAATAAATCATGAAATTCTGCATGGAGATAAATTTAGCATTAGAATACATACTTTTAAAATATAAGAATGCACGAGTATACATAAGAAAGTATATAAATATCAATTAAAAATATTTTTATTATGTTATGACTAAGGACGCTGCATGTAAATCCTGATGATTCGTAATAATGCTTTCCTAATAGTCACTGCCAAGGCTTACAAAAATCACTAACTCATTTCCGGTGCTAATTGAAACACATAATTAAATGAAGCGAAATTTGTTTGGATTTAATGTATTATAAAATTTACTGTTAGCGTTAATTAAATTTTAATCAGATGGGTTTCTAAGGTCTTTCTAGCACATACTCTGAAAGTACGTTTGCATAATTTTATTTAATATTTCTGTAACGCAGCGTGCGACATTATTTGCGATATTTTAACTCTTCATAAAAGAATTCTTCGTAAATCTGGAAATTTAATTAAATATGCCACAGCTACATTACTAGGTCAGATATAAATGCATATATATTGTAATTTCATGAGACAAAATCTCTTAATAATATTATTTACCAAACAATTCTTTAAAACCTTTTGATTTTCAAGCAAATACTCATGAAACCGAAGGCGGAAAAACGCACTCAAAGCAGCAAGCGAACCCAGTTACGTCATCAGTCTCTTCTTCCGGTTTCAGCTGCGGGAAGCCGAAGAACCAGCCCTTTAGCCCTGAAAGTTACAAGCTGCCCAAAATGTGGCACTTCGAAAAATATGCAATGACAAGCGTATATACCCCAAACCTCAGTTTTGCTCATCGGTGGCTTTTCGGAATGACAGAGGAAAAAAGAGAATTTCATCCAAGCGCTCACGTTCGAAGACAGCGTGCTTATGTTGCTATCGCTTTAAATGCTAACGAATATGTGTTAATGGTGCTATATTTACTTAGCTTAGTTTTCTTAAAAATAAACTGGCTAATTTTATTCTGTAAATTGTGTAAGATTAAATGTGTATAAAATTTCCATTTGTAAATTGTGCAAAAGTTTGTCTGAATGCAAATATTTCTCATATTTGTATTATCCAATATGAGCAGGCGATCCCAGGCCAGCAGGCTAATTAATTGTTAATTACATTAATTTAAATCTCATCTCTATAATGGGTAAATATGGGCATTATCGTACCTTTTGTATGAGGAAAATGAAGAGTTTTGCTTTTCATTAGCAGCTTTGATTTATAAATGTAAAAACCCTTCTTTGTATGAGATTGAAACTTTTTCAAAGCTATACAAGCATTTATTTTATTTAATATTTTCCTTATCTTACGCTTATTACCTTCTAATTCATTCAACTAATTGACCACTTTGTAAACTGGCTTATAGGTGATGCTTTGTTCTTCAATAAACAGGAAATTGAGCGTGAAAAAGAATACACGATAGGCTATAGACTAAAATTCCCTATACTCAAAATCATTTTTCCCTTCTTCATTTCCCAGAGAAGGGATAAAACCGGTTATGAGCAAAAGTGAGGTTTGGGGTCTAGACGCTTGTTATGCAATGTCCCTTGGTATGTTCGTAATAAACAGCTCCACAAGGAGCTTAACATTGAAGAGCGTAAGGTGTTCTACAGCCGCCTTGCGCGGAAATTCTGTGATAAACAGGAGTTCGTTGATAATCCTGTAATTGCTAATTATAATTATGACGTCAATGATCCAATGTATATAAAGCGCCCTCGGGCTATTATGAGTAATAATTTAGATTGATATTTGTGTTTTACATAGTGTAGATGTGTATGTTATTCCTGTATTATTGTATTTTGTCTATATACATTGCATGCATTATTGCACCTGGCGGCACCAAAAGTTTCGCATATACCTATGTTCCCTCGCCATGCCTGTGCTTTCTTTACAGATCTATGCCACTCGACGGCCTACGTGCCTGACCTACTTTCTTATACAGCCACTAAGTTAAGTTATGATATGTTTTTCTAGAATTACTTTAATGTACATGTTAGTCGACAATTAAGTATTTCCCTCAATTTATGATTTTCACTTGTACATTTTGATAAAATTTTATAATTCGAAAATATACGTAATTGTTCGATGTGGGGTAGGGTTTGATTACCCAGGCACCCTACATTATTTCACCTGGCGGCACCAAAAGTTTCGCATATACCTATGTTCCCTCGCCCTGCCTGTGCTTTCTTTACAGATCTATGCCACTCGGCGGCCTACGTGCCTGACCTGCTTCCTTACACAGCCACAAAGTTAAGATAAGTTATGGTATGTTTTTTTGGAATTACTTTTATGTGCATGTTAGTTGATAATTCAGTATTTCCCTCAATTTATGATTTTCACTTGTACATTTTGTTAAAATTTTTATAATTCGAAACTGCACGTAATTGTTCGATGAGGGGTAGGGTTTGATTACCCAGGCACCCTGGTGTTAGGCACCGCAGTTATATAGAAGAAAATTTCTCCCTAACAGGAGTGGCTCCGTTCCAAAGCAGAGGAAAACAGGCGCTGTCGCAAAAGCTTGAAACCCACGTTATTAATAGTTCATAAAACGAATATCGTTAAAAATTTCTTTAAAGGGAAAGAAAATATTTTTTCTGGCAAGTAAATTAATTAATGGATTAGTTATTTTGAGCAAAAAAAATTACGAAAATCCGAGTGAAAATTATTGCGAAATCTCAAAGAAGAAACGTTTCTTCTTAACACGTGTTCCTCCGTCGCTAAATCCCTTGACGAATTTTCCCTCCGGTTTCTCGTGGTGTTATAGCAAACTGGTTTACATTACAACTATGGAACCTTTCCTGCTTTGTAAAGACGTTCTTTGTAATAGTTACTGAAAGAAACCACTGTCGTCGGCTTGGCCAAACTTGGTTCCCAGGTTTGATGGCGCGTGAGTCCATCTGATTTTATTTAGAGGGTACAAGGAGCTTTAGACCAATTACAGTACTGATAAGTGAAGAAATTTATAGATCGCTCCAGTTAACGTTCCAGGAAGTCTACCATCCTTACATTAACTCCCACGCCGCATTTGCAGTTGATAAAAAATAGCACAAACCAGTATTTTTTCCGAAACGCAGCAGAATATGTCGCTATGTATGTGGAGGAAAATCCCACTTTTTTTAAATTTTTTAGGGAAACTTATCACAGGAATTTACGGCTAAGTAAAAAAGAGAGATGTGGGTTACTTTTGCGTACAACTTGTGCCAAAGCACAGGGATATATGAAGGCAACTAGAAATAGATAAATGTAAATGAATTAAAGCTTAATTTAAAATCTTTTTAAAAGTAAACAATTTTAACTATTTAAATTTACAATATGATTAATTTGCATTGCAAACTGAGTTTCTTTTTTTTTTCCCATGCTCACATTAAAACTACTCTTTCATTTTACAGTTAATATTAGAAAAATATTTCTGTAAGTAAGAAATTAGCAAGGAAATATTTCTTTCTTAACATTTCTTCCTTTCTTTCATATTCTCTTTCTATGAAAAGTATTTCTTTAAGGAAAAGAAAAAAATTCATTCGCTCATTACAGTATGACAGATTGCTGCTGCATTCAGATATCACACATGCATCAAAATATTTTATTTTAAATAATTTATCTTATAATTAACATAATAGAAAATAATTTTTCAACATAAAATATATAACCAAAATTATAATCTTATATTCTGTATGTGTGATTACTTGGTATTGCAATTTTTCCACACATATATTAGTAATACATTTTTTAATATTAATTTACTATTATTTTAATTTCTTATACTTATAAGAACTCTTGTTTTACCTTCTCAATAATTCTAAAATTCTTCCTACTCAAAAGATTTTTTTTTCTGTGAAATTAATTAAAAGGTAGAAACATTATTTTTACGACTGAAGTACTAAAGCAGGGGATTCTTAACCTTATTCCCCGTTTGGACACATCTCACAAACAGAAAATTGCTGGCGGGCACAATTAAAAAAATATGTATAACGATTCTTAATATTTCTTTATTTTATTGCAATCATAAACAATATCCTACACTAAAAAGGACAGATTTCGCCAAACTTCAGGTTATACAAAATAAATATCTGCGCCTTATTACGAATGCGCACTTTTATGTAAGTAACGATACTCTGCACAAGGAGCTGAAGATAGAATATATAGAAGATTGCTTGCATTGTATGAATGAAAAGTCCTTCGCCAAAGCACGTACAAGCACCCATTTAAGTACATTAAACATTTTCAATATGAAATTTTACAGGAGGATTGTGATATTCAGCCACTTGCGGCTCACCTCACTCGAGACTCAAACTTTCTGACATAATTTCATTCCGTTGTATATTATGGATATAGTATATATAGCTTCTATTTACTTATATTTAATTTATTTTGTATTTTATTTTCTTGTTTTAATTAAAGTAGTGTGCTTTATATATATATATATATTTGCTACCTGCATATTTTCATTATTAAATTTTCACCTTCACGCAATTAGTCAGGTTCATACCTTCACATTGTTATGCTTCTCCATTTTACAACTTGCAACCTTCCCCTCACTGCTGGTTACGCCCCTTTCTCCTCCTCCTTAGTCTTCCCTCGGGATATCACGGCCACGACCAAGGAGGTTAGAATACATGAAGATGCCCTCCGCTCGGTCCTTTGAAGCCAAAACGAAAAAGAGGGAAAGCATGCCCTTAGTAGTCGTGGCTTAGGGATTGACGTGCTTTAACCACACCCAAATTTGTTCCAGGCGCTAGAACTAACCACACCCAATTTCGTTTCTGGCAAGTTAAAGACTGCAGATTCTTCGCAATCTTTTTCCTTTACTTTTCGCGACATTTTATTTTATTTCTACATTTTCTACATTATGTAATTGCAATAATTTCTACAGAATGTAATTGCATGCTAGCATTAAAGCTATTGCGAACAGCAGCAGCAACAACAACAACAACAACAAAAATAATAACTGACTGTGGAACCATGATTAATTATATCCATAATTTAATTATATTTTAATTTTTCTAAACATTAAATTCTCAAATTTCCAGTGTAATAAATAGTACTTATGTTTTGAAAAACCTTAACTTGAATAAGCAAAATTCAAAATAGTTACATTTAATGCGATTTTTGGCAATCCACTATTTTTTAAAAGTCGGTCTGCAAGATGATATTCCCAATCTTATAGTATCTTCGGGAGAGACTCGGAGAGTGAAGGTACTTAGTTCCCCTCGTTCACTGCTACGCTCCGATTGCGATTGCATTTCTGTTCAGTACCAGGTTTAGCATATAGAAGGTTTTCACATAGGTCTTCATTGACCGACGTGTTGTAAAACGGCTTTAGTGCATTTGTACTGATTTAATTTTATTTCTAATGACTTGGATACTTTACAAGCGTGAACCAAGATGACTTTCCTTCAGCAAATGGTTAATGAATTCACCAGGCTCGGAGAACTCAGGAAAACTACTATCCTAAACCCTGATGAATCGCTTACGCTAAAGTTCCTGACCAAGATTATGTCCTTCATGATGGATGACGGGAGTGTCTTTCAATCCATGTGTCCAGGCTTCAGTCTTTAGGATTTCCCGGAGCTACATTCAGAGAAACAAGGACTGGAAGATATGGAGTTCCTACAAGTCAGGAACAAAAGACCGCATAGCCTCAACAATGACGATATGGAACCTAAAACCGAATTTCAGAAGAACAGATTTTCTGTTCTTCACGACGAAAATCCCGAAGCGGAAGCTGAATATTCTTCAGTGACCCCTCAACCTAAGAAAAAGCAGAATAAGAAAAAACAAATCAAGCATAAACTTTCGGAATCGGTTAAAAAAGTAATTTCATTTGGAGCGCAAGCCACTCGTAATTTACAGGAAAGCATCCTTGCTCCCAAGCCCGCAATGGGGGATCAAGGATCAAGGAAGTGCATTTTTACGGAGTACTTAACCAGAATAACGCCTGTACCTCCACGTCATCAAAGAATTTAAATTTAATCATCAAAAGAGGAGATGTTCTAATAAGGTAAAAATTTTGAAAAGCCCCCCCCGCCCCCAAAAACCCTTAGGATTAGTGCCTTCACACTGAGAAAAAAGGTAAAAACTCAGACGGTCTAATTTTGCGCCAAATAAAGGGCCAGAATAATTAAGATATGGGGCAATCATTTCCGTAATGACGGAGGATCAAGAATCAAGGAAGTGCTATTTACGGACTACTTAGGCAGAATAACGCCTGCACCTCCACATCATCTAAGAATTTAAATTTAATCATCAGAGGGGATGATTAAATTTAAAGCATAATAAAACAGCATAATAAAAGAGGGAATAATTATTACAGCATAATAAAAGAGGGGATGTTCTAATATGGTAAAAATTTTGAAAAGCGAAAAGCCTTAAGAATAAGTGCCTTCACACTGAGGAAAAAAGGTAAATCTCAGAAGGTCTAATTTTGTGGCAAATAAAGGGCCAGAATAATTTTGATAGGGGCAGTCATCATATTTTAATTTTGACTAGAAAAATAAAGAGGCTGATGTTTCCTTGAACCTTAATTAATTTTACTGCGAACGTCAATTTTCATTCGTAGCGAAGAACCCACAGGGAAAAAGTCAATGATCTTTCCGATGCGAATCCTTCACAGGACCAGGGGAGGGGGTACTCGGTTACGAGTCGAAAAGTTGTCCATTCCAGTGATCAGCTGCGAGGAAGAAGTTTGTTTTTTTTGGCCGCTACTCAATGCGGCTTTTAAAGGTCAAAAGTGAGTGGCAGCTGTTAAGCGTCGCTAAGCGCTTCCTTTTAGGAAGGAAGAAAAGAACTAGTTCTATTTAAAAAGAAATCATTTGACTTTTATATATAGTTTAAATTAGAAGTTCGAATTGGAAGTTAATTTCAGTCGCATGCGACTGTGAAGTTTCTTGTTAAAGAAACGAAGAGGTGGGTCCTCGGGTTAATGCTTTATGTATTAAAAAACACTAGAGGCGGAGGGACGTTAAGAAATGAGAGGTAGTTATTGATATGGACGTCTATGTGCTCATACCTAGTCTGTTTAAATGGGATTACAGCATAATCCGGGTTGAGAACGAATCTCGGTCGATGAAGCGACTGCAGGATCGTATGTAGCACAAGATTAGCAACATGTTGAATATAATTTTTTAAATTTCCGAAAGTCGCTGTGAAGCGATTAATGGGCATAATTTTGAGATCGTTATGAATCTCTTTGTTCCTTACAAACCACGGAGCTTTAAGTATTTGCCGAAGCAATTTTGATTGAAAAATTTCAATATGTTTTCTGTTACTCAGTGCTGATTTGCCCCAGATGGGACACGCATAAGTGGGAACAGGCCTTATCATAGACTTGTAGAGCAAGATATTGTTGTCAGTTGACAGGTTGCTATTTCTAGCGAAGAAGGAGCGTAAATTGGATTTCACAGCTGTCGCTTTCACAAAACGTTTTTGAATGTGAGGCTGCCAAGTTAATTTGGAATCTAGTAAAACACCTAGATATTTATAAGAAGACACCCAGGGAATGGGTTCACCGAAAAGGACTAAATTAGGGAAACTTGGGATTTCTTCGGAGGAACATAGCGCCAGCACATTTTGCAACATTAATTTTAATTTTATACGGACCGAGCCAGAGTTCTAAGGCTGAAAGATAACTCTGCAGTGTTGAGATTACCATGAGCGTGTTGGACTGTTGTGAAATGATGGCTGCATCGTTCGCATATAAAGCAAGATCGATATTTGGGGCCTTAGGTATGTCATTTACGTAGAAGTTAAAGACTGAAGGTCCTAGGAGACTACCTTGAGCTACACCGGCATAGATTGGACGGGGAGAGGAGAATTCGTGGTTAACTCGCACGCGGAAACTGCGTCCGACCAAGTGCGAATTAATGATTTTAATGAGATGAGCCGAAAAACCAAGCCGCATGAACTTATAAATAATTCCGTCATGCCAAGTCTCCTATCAAAGGCTTTGGCTACGTCAAGATAGACGATACCAGTTTTCTCTCGCTTACGAAAGCATGAATTCCACTACACGTAGTAACTGATGTACTGTGGAATGTTTGGGTCGGAAGCTAAATTGTTTCGGGATTATCAAATTTTGATCACGGCTGAATTCATTCATAGATTTTTGAGAGAGATGATAATTGGGTAATTGGCCTGTAGTTGACAGGGAGATTTAAATTTTAACGCAGTTTTCGAATCGGAATGACTGCGGCAATTTTCCAACAGTCAGGAGAATAACACTTTTTAATCATTAAATTAATCAAAACGGGCAATAATCCATACAATAAACTTTACAGGGAAATTTTTTATCATGCGGTTCGAAATTGAATCAATACCGGGTGCCTTTTTGGGTTTCATTTTGAGTATAAAATCTAGCACCTCTGTAGGGTCAGTAGGCCTGAGTTCAGGCGTGATAGGCTGTGATAGAAAATGTTCAACACATGACTGTATGCGCCCCTGTGTAACTGGGCGGTTACAGTAGGTGTCGTTGTTTGGAGTGAATTGTGTTGCAAGGCTGTCAGCTAAAGCTTCGGCCTTTTGAGTGTCTGTGTATGCCATCTCGGCATGATCGGGCGTTTGAAGTGGCGGGATGTATTTAAATTGTTTGCATAATCGGACGGCAGTGCGCCAAATTGATTTGTCTTCAGTCGTTAGGGACTCAATGTGTTTCCCCTTCGCTTGTTTTAATAATTTTCGTAGATAGTTTCGCAGCTTAATTTTGAATTTAATCTCAGGCGACAGCCTAGCGCCTGGGTGGGTGATAGGTTTTTGAAGCCGCAGCTCTCGCTTGTTTTAATATAGACTCCAAATTTGTGATACACCTGTCGCGACGAATCATCAATTGTACCGGGTTACTGAATTGATTTCCGCTGGCCTTCAACAAAATGCTATTACCGGAGCATTATTCCTCGATGTTGCCAAGGCCTTTGACAGAGTTTGGCCGGAGGGCCTCATGCACAAAATCATAAACCTGGGCTTCCCAGTTTACATCACACACATCATTTACTCTTACCTTATAGGTCGAAACTTTGTCGTTCGTGTAAATGACAAAATCTCCTCTCCCAGGCCAATTCTGACTGGGGTCCCACAAGGGTCTATTTTAGTCCCGCTCTACTTTAATGTATACCTAAACGACATCCCACACACACAACACAACCACTCTAGCAATGTATGCTGACGACATGGCAATTCTATCGCAAAACGCATCTCACGGCTCAGTCATCCAACAGTTACAAAACCACATCCCCACACTGGAGTCCTGGCTTCAGACATGGAAAATAAAGATCAACGTGGACAAGTCGGACGCTGTACTTTTCACAAGTAATGGCAATGGTAATGGATTTCCTGGCGCAAAACCTTTAAGGTTATGTGCGCCGAAAAACATGTAACAAGAAAACATTTCACAAACACAACATACAAACGAGAACAAATTTAAAACTTTATGGCACTTTTAAAACGAACGATGAGAGAAAATGATGAATTCTTATGAAACATGAATAAAAAACACAAAGTATGATACATTAAAATTACAGCATTAAAATTCCAAGTAAAAACAATAGAAAGAAGTCAAATTAAACAATAAAAACCTGTCTCTTTTAGATAATCAAACAAATTGTCATTTACCTCTTTCCCAATAATACGGTTAAGAGGCAAGTCACAGTAGCTAAAATACTTTAAACGAAGTTGGTTAAATTCAGGGCATTCAATTAAAAAATGACGCACGGACAAAACACTATTACAACTTGAACAAAGAGGTTCACTCTCCGCCTTTAAAAGGTAACTGTGCGTGACTCGTGAGTGACCAATTCTTAAACGAGTTAGCAAAACTTCTTCCCTACGGTTCCTAGTGGTCTCCCAGTTTTCTACTTTAAGTTTGATGCTTCTCAATTTACTGAAGAGGTGACTATCCCAAAATGCTTGCCACTTATTTAGTATGCCCTGCTTGATGACCACTCTAATATCGCTATAGGGAACAAGCTGGTTTGATAAAACTGTAGCAAACTTTGCTGTTTTGTCTGCCAGCTCGTTGCCTTTTATACCCACATGGCCAGGGATCCAGCAATAAAAAATTTCATATCTTCGGTTCCTTAATTTTTTATGTAAACGTAAAATGTCTATTATTAAAGGATTCCGGATGTCAAAATTACAAACTAACGCTTTAAGAGCACTTAATGAGTTTGAGTAAATGATTAATTTCTTTTCGAATTGCTTTGAGATAAACATGAGAGCAGAATACAGAGCGGCCAATTCAGCGCTAAATACAGAACAGGCATCATGCAATCTTTTAGCATCCGTATACTCTCTTACTACGAGCGATATGCCTACATAGTCAGCTGATTTTGACCCGTCCGTGTATATCGGGATAAAAGTGCTGTATTTCTCCCTGTGTTCGAAAAAACTTTTCCTGTATATTATCTCATTTGTACTTTTCTTATCCAGATGCTCAAATACATTGAGGAGCTCAATCTGTGGATTTTCCCAAGGTGGAACTTCAAGTTGCTTAACTGCGTGGACCATCACATCTGATAGGCAGTAAATTTCCAACAGTGATTCACATCTTTCAAAAAACGGAGGAGTGTTAAGAGACCGTGCAGAGAATAAAAGTTTATAACTGTCATCAAGCTTACAGATCTGGAGAGGATGATTAGTTTGTGAATTAATTATAAAATACTGAAATATTTAACATGCGGAAGGAAGATTAGCTTTCGGTCGAACATCACTCCTAAGAACTTTACTTCTGATGTAACAGGAATTTCTGATCCAGAAAGATACAACTGGAGCTCAGGATGAAGACCTCGCTTTTTACAAAAATTCACACAAACCGTCTTCTCTTTTGAAAACACAAAACCTTGTTTTTCAGACCATTTCTCGATTCTGTTAATGACAATCTGCAACTGCCTTTCAATATACCTCATATCTGCACCATAGCAATTTATCTGGAGATCATCAACGTACAGTGATCCTGAAACTGTAGGGGGAAGTTCACTTAAAACAGAATTTATTTTTAAATTAAACAAAGTCACACTTAAAACGCAGCCTTGAGGCACACCCTCTTTTTGTTCAAAATTATTTGACAAAAAAGAGCCAATCCTTACTTGAAAAGTTCTTGCCTTTAAAAAGTTCTGGATGAAAATTGATAGGTTGCCACGCAAGCCACTAGCATGAAGATTCTGTAAAATACCATATCTCCACGCCTTATCGTAGGCCTTTTCGATGTCAAAGAAAACAGCAACAATCACAAGGAAAAGAAACATTGATTACAATGTCCTTCTTACCATGTATGAAACTCCGATCCCTTGGACCAAGCAAGCCCAATATTTAGGCGTTATCCTTGATCAGTATCTCACATGGACCCCACACATTACACAGCTTATTACTAAGTTCCGAGTACGTAAACGTATACTCGCCCCACTAATTGCTCGGAACAGCGTTCTCTCTATTGATAACAAATTACTCATTTATAAAACCATGTTGCTTTCTATAATTACTTATGCCTGCCCTGTCTGGGAATATGCCAGTACCACTCAAATTAAAAAACTACAAGTTTTACAAAATGTTGTATTAAGGCAAGCAGTGAATTGCCCATGGTTCATAAGAAACTTGGCAATTCACCGGGAACTCAACGTACCCTTCATTGATGAATATATGGCCTCCTTGGCATATAAGTTCTTTAAAAATATTCCAAAAGTTTCTAATCTAACCATCCCTGTGTTGAACTATGACTATCTGTTTGTAGCAAATAGAAAAAGGCCCATGGCTGTCCTCGGAAATCTTTGATCTGCATGAAAAATTACATATGTAATAATTAATATAAAAAAAGGAAAATAAAAGAAAAAAAAGGAAAAAAGTATAAAAGCATAATAGCACATATATATGTATATACTGATATATGTGAGACTACTGGAATACGAATTATGAATATAATAACAATGTTATTGCATCCTTGTTGCCAGCCCTGGCAGATCACCTGTATCCTATGCCTATTAATCTGTTATCTCCATTTATACTGTACATAGCTCGTATTGTAATTCTTAGATCACAATTCCTGCACAATATCTTATGTATGTCATTTAATTATTTTTGCTATCTTTGCATGTCTGTTATCACATGCTGCATGTTATTTCTGTATTAAGTCACACGTTAGGACTCTTTTACTAGGATGGGGTATTACACTAACTCTTTAACTCCGACCTATTTACTCACGCACAGCACCTCTTCGCACCTCTTCGCACAGCAGCTACATGTGTAGCTCGGTCTCGTCTGATCTCGTTACCCGTTCGTTTGAATTCACTGTGCGCATATGCCATCTATTGCTTATCCATCACATCTACGATAATGCCATTCTCACTAATTCGAAACTTCCAGTAAATCGAAAATCGGCTACATATTCGATCAGGGTAGGGCTCACGAGCGGGAATCTACACGGAAGTACTACAAGTGCAATTGCCTCAGCCGACATTCGTGGGTGCGCAAAAATAGCTTCGCGGCGGACACGGGGTTAAGAGCCCTGTACTAAAGTAACAATAATCAATGTAGGCCTCCTACAGCTGAAGCAGTTGCTTCTCAAACCAGTGTTTTAACACTTTGACACATTAAATAGAAATCTGTTATAATAATCAATATCTCTTTTACAATATAAAATTGAGAACGCTGATATAACCAGTTAATTCTTATGTTTATTTTAGCCCAGAGGGCGTTAGCACAGAAGGGCTATTACTTTCGTTTTGGCATTTTGCGATGATTCACTTTTCAAATTTTTGCCACCAAATATTATCACCTTCTGTTTGATTTAAAGACTTTAAATAATGAAGAAACTACATAAACGTATGTATGTTTCTCTCATTGTGATAAGACAACGGTACCTAGAGACATCCAATTTTGAATAACGTAATTCTCCACGTCATATCGACATATGGAAGCCCTAATTTGGAATTTGTTTTGCAGTCGATTTCATATTTTGTAACAATTTAACGAATTTCTGATTAAAAAAATTCAAAGATTGCAAAGCGAGCAATGGCAACACTGTACGAGGAAAGAAACATTTTTATTTCCACCGCGCGACACTCTGTATCTGAAAATCTAAAGATATGTTCATTTTAAATTTATTCGCGATATTGCCGTTGAGTTTGATTTTATGGTTTAAGTGAAAATGAAATGACATGAAATTTAGTAAATAAAGGTAACAACGAAACGTTTAAAAAAAGCGAACCTTTGGGTGTAATGTAAAATTTGAAAGCTTTCAGATACTTTTTAAAATTTTATTTTATTTATTTATTTATTTTGATTCTGAGATATTGGCACTGTAAGATTTCCCAACCGATCAGACTTTAAC
>KK112149.1:26746-38690 GCA_000611955.2 Stegodyphus mimosarum
ATAAATTACAAAAATACTATTTCAGACTTATAGCATTGTTACTCTATAACATAATACAAGAATAATGCAGCATCATACTGTTAATAAATTTTAATACCTAACAATAAGTTTAATGTATTGTGTATAAAAACATTTACTAGAAAGATTTGATTTAAAAAAATTAAATAATACAAGTAAAGAAGTTTAAAATTTACTAGTATTTCTATTATTATTTTAGTAGATTATATTTATAATATGTCAAATAATCATAATGGACTTTTAAAAATCATGCCTCTCTCACTGTTGAAATTTTTAATAATTTCATTTTTTCTTTGTAAAAATAAGGAATTTAGTTCAAAAACAGTGTGACCATTTATTTTCATATGGTAATTCAATATGCTCCGTCCTCAAAACAATTATGAAAGGCTTTAATTTAAATTTCTGGTCAATATTTCATTTCAAATAAAGCATATTTATTATTAACAATTAGCTTTAAATCGTAATAAAAATTACACAAATAAAAAACATGAAAACAATCGGAAAGCCTTCAGATTTTATATTACGGCCATAGGGACGTTATAACGTTTTGTGTTAGCTTTATTTATTAAATATCATGTTCTTCGCACTTAACCACATAAAATTCAGTTCAAAAGCAATATCAATTAATTTAAAACGAGCATATCGTTAGAATTTCCGATACACAGTCTGGCGCGCTAGAGATAAAAATGTTTTTTGTTTTTTTATACAGTTTTGCCATTGCTCGCTTTGAAATCGTTCAGTGTCTTAATCAAAAATTCATAAATACTTAACAAAATATGAAATAGATAATAAAACAAATTCCAAGTTTGGGCTTCCAAATGCTCACATTCGGGTGGAGGATTACGTTATTCAAAATTTGGTTCTAGGTACTCTTGTTTTATCACAATGAGAGAAACATACATTTATGCAGATTCTTAATTAATTACTTTCTTTAAATATAATACAGGGCGCTGATACTTTTGGTGGCAACAATTTGAAAAGTGAAACGCCGTTTATAACGAAACGTCACAGAATGCCGAAACGAAATCAATAGCTCTTCTGGGATAACACCCTTTGGGTTAAAATTAATTTGTAAAAGTATCACCTTAGTAGTAGCAGTAGTAAGAAAATATTATAAAACTATAAATTTATAATATTGTAAAACTATATTTTTTTTCATTTTTATTTCACTGTAATGTGAATTTCGCGTAATAATGAACGACACTCTTATTGTGTTCACAATATTGTTCGTAGGATATTCCACTTTTATATTTTAAAATAAACTTAATTCATGCTGAACGTAAATTGAGTAAGTCTTCACGTATGTCTACATTATTAACTGAAGAAAGATTATGTGCTAGACAAATACTTATTACCTCCTAAATTTTTAAACTATATAATAACAATATATGTATATAATATAAATTTCAGGAAAAGTATCAATAACTTTTCTTTCCGTAGAAATTGCGTTCTTGTTTTCTGAATGTGTCTCTAAATACATTCTCAGTTCATCGTAAATTAAAATAACTGTAAATTTTGACAGTCAGGAATAGGCTATGAAAACATCTTCTGGAAGACCCAAAGCGTCGTCATGTTTTCTGTAAATTCGCCGCCCATTTACGACCGTGTTCTTCATTTAAATACGAAAACATTAGCGGTGAAAACGCATAAAACAAGATCATCTAATTGGAACGTCAACTGCACAAGCCTGATTAACGATGCGGCAATCTTTTTTCCGCAGCTGTCCACAATTTCCGTACTTACAGAATATGGAATGTTGGGCAGACCAGTTTTTCATTAGCAGCGACATCTGGCGACCTACAAACTGCAGCCGAATCTCGGAGCGTAGAATAGGCGTCCTACTGCCGCTTGAAGCTCGGGGAAGCAAATAAACCCCTCCAAGTTTCTCTTTAGTGTGTATAAAAGTTTTAGGTGACAAAGCTAAGAGCTGAAAAATTGAAAATAAATTTTATAGTCAGTATTTTATTCTGTACAGAAGGAAAATCTTTAAAGTTACAAAAATAAATTAAATAGCTAATATACTATATATGCGACTAGCATTCACATAAGCCCCTGAACGTCTTTTCTGTGTAAAATATACCGGTCAACGAGATTAAATTATACAGAAATATAAAGTAACTGATACTTCAAATTATTAACACAAATTTCTACAGAAGCATTAGTTAACATAAATTACAATGTTTTATACTTGATTATTCGCAAAACAGTGGAATTAAAATTACATTTATGGAAAGTGGAAAATGATGGACAAATTAAATCACCGCTTGTGGAAAAATATTTCTTCTTTACATGGCCACTTTGGACAGCTATGCAAACCTCACATCTTGATTTCACGGACTTTACCAAAGGTTTCATCAAGTCTTGTGGAATTGCACCCCACTGTTCTAAAACTGCACTTTTCAGCTCGCGGAGGGTCCAGGAAAGAATTCGGTGCTCTGAAACATTTCACGCATACTTAATCGGGTTCAAGTCTGGTGAGTAAGGTGGTCCATTCATTCGAGTGATATCTTCTGTTTGCAAGTAATTTGACACCATATATGGTTGACGAGGCAGAACGTTTATTCCATTAGCAAAACGTCTGGCCCAAAAGCATACCTAAACAGTCTAACTTGGGGCTCTAATGGCTCGACCATGTAACTCCGGTTACAGAACCTCCTTGAAAGATTTGCAGCTCGGTTCGGCTATTTGATATGATTCCTCCTGGAAATAGGATACAAATAAGGCCAAGTTGGATTTTCCTTCTTCTATCCAGATCAAAATTCGTCTACAATCACTGTTTAGACTATGTCCGGACTCATCAGCAAACATTACTCTGTCGCCGTCGTCTTTGCTCCACTGAACATGACGACGGCATCAGCTTAAAGGGGCCCTGTGGAAGCTGAAATGAATGAGAAACCAAACTATTGGTTTTCTGGCATACAATCCAATCTCGTTAAGCCTTCGTACAGCAGCAGAACCTCAGATTCGAGATCCTGTGGTAGTTGAATGTATAAAACCCCATTCTCTTGCAGTCGCTTTGAGGTTTCTTTCAGCCGACATCAACAGAAAGTGGTCTTCTGATACAGCTGTTCTCTCTCAATGTATCCTAAAATCCTTGACTTAAACTAACATGGGAACGTTATACATATCTGTGTATTTGAGTAAAGTGAAAAAATACACAGTCCAGTCACATTAATGTGACCACCACGTACTTTCCATGTCAGAGTTAAATAACCAATCACAGAAGGCAGGTGGCAGCACAGTGCATCCGACTTCCAAAAGGGCATGATCACTGGCTTTCGGGCTAAGGGTGGAAGCATTTCCGAAACGGCTTTGTTTGTGAACTGTTCGCGTGCCGCCGTGGTAAAAGTGTACCGTGCATGGCAAAATGGGACTGTCCAAAATCAGCGACGTGGCAAATGTGGTGCACCACGGGCCATAGATGACAGAGGCGAACGACGGTTGCGGAGATGCGTTTGGGCAGATAGACGGGCTACCGTTGAGCAACTGACCACCAAAATGAACCAAGGGGCTACCAAAAGTGTCTCCCAAAGTACTATTCAGCGAACATTGCTGCGTCTGGGCCTCAGAAGCAGACGCCTGGTTCGTGCACCTATGCTGACTGCTGTTCATCGACGGCGAAGGCTAGAATTTGCACGCCAGTACAGCAGCTGGACGTCCACTGAGTGGCGACAGGTTGCGTTTTCGGATGAATCGCGTTTTATGCTCCATCGGACAGATGGACGTTGGCGTATAAGGCGTGAAACCTCTGAAAGGAACCACCCTGCAACCATTGCCGGAACGGTCCAAGCTGGAGGCGGGAGCATTATGGTCTGGGGAATGTTTTCCTGGCATTCTCTAGGTTCACTGATCATTGTGGAAGGCACAATGGATCAATACAAGTACGCATCTGTCCTTGCGGACCATGTTCACCCCTACATGCGCATTGTTTTTCCTCAGGATGATGGCATCTTCCAGCAGGACAATGCGAGGTGCCATACAGCTGCCAGTGTACGTGCGTGGTTCGAAGAGCACCAGGATGAGTTTACCGTCCTCCCCTGGCCAGCAAACTCACCTGACTTAAACCCAATCGAGCATCTGTGGGACCATCTCGATCGAGTTGTTCGCGCCATGGATCCTCAACCGCGTAATCTAGCGCAGCTGGCCACGGCATTAGAGTCGGCATGGCTCAACATCCCAGAGAACACCTTCAGGGACCTATGTGACTCTCTTCCTGCACGTCTCGCAGCAGTCCGCTCTGCGAAAGGTGGTTATTCTGGCTTTTGACAGATGGTCACATTAATGTGACTGGACTGTGTATGTTATGTAGGATAGGCAAGGAAGGAATTGAGGAGGAAGGAATTAAAAAATATGTTATGTAATACTGTAAAAATACTTAATGCTTTTAATTATGTATGACATGGATTAAAGGCATTTTGCTTAAATAAATCAGAAGTAGAAAAATAAAATTTTTAAGACATTCATGTGTTGCTTTTAAATAATGTAAGCAACCGTATTTAAAAATAATAATTAAATTCAGTAAATACTGGACAGACTAAATATGAAAGAATAATAGTTTACGTTTTTGCAAATCGCAAAAGACTCGAATGAAAAGTGAAACAAGGCAAAATCGTTGTTTCGAGACTAATATTTAGTTCTTCTGGGCAAATAGCTGAAATATATGAGTGAAGAAACTTCAACTAGGAGGCGGACATTTTTTGAAGTGTAAAATAAAGTAAGAAACGTGTATAATCCACCGACATTTCTTTAAAAGTACGATACGTGTAGTTAAGGTCTGAATATAGCTACACATATACATATGATTACAGGATGTATCAAAATGTAACGACAAATGTTTAGGAGAGATAGAGCTCATCATAAAGATTGAGAATTGCGTAGCAACCCATGATCGGAAACGTCATCGTATGCCGGTATGTGGTGGTCTGCACGAGAGCTCTGGAAGTGAAAGTGAGTATTTCCTCATTCAAGCAGTAGCCAGCATACGAAGCCCATGCAATGGCATGAGAATGGTGAGCTTGCAGACATCCAATGAGTATATGGCACAGCTGACGGCAATGGACGATCCACTGAACGAATTTATTCGAATTATTTTCCAGACAGATATCAAATACATCACAGTGTGTTTGCTCGCGTGCATCGAAATTTGTGCGAGTACGGGTCATTAAGAATTAGTACGAATAGTCAGGGTGGGCCACGATCGACGCGTTCGGTGGTTACGGAAGAAAGTTCGATGTTTGCCGTGAAGACTAATCTCTAGTTACCAGTATGCGTTCGTTGCCTTTGGCTTAAGCGTGTCTCGTTCGCGTTGTACTGCGTGCTTTGAATGCCAAGAGTTTGCTTCTCCTCTTCTTCTTAGTTTCTTTAGTTGCTATTCAGTAATTTATTTATTTATGCAATTTGCAATAATATAAAAATTTTGGTTTGAATAAATAATGCTGGTCAAGCGAAGACGATCACTGGCATATATCGCGAAGCTTGACGTCACCAGTTTCTCTACTGAATAATGATGGAATATTAATAATTGTTTTAATGAATTGAACTTTAATAGTTCTTACCACTGGACATCTTTTCCACTAGAACGCGGATTCCATGACCTGCATCCCTAAAAATTGTTTAATATGTTCCCGCAAACCCTAAAGCAATTTCCAAAAAAAAAAAGAAATTCTATAATCAAATGTTAATAATGCATGGAAATAAGAAAACATTGTAAAAATTTACTTTCAATTAATCTTAAGAAAAATAATAAATTTAATTCCTGTTAAATAGATAATAGTTTTTCAAATCGTGGGCCGTTGCTGATAATAGCAATTCGCATATCTGCTTGTACATCCAAGCGATTTCTGAACTTTGTTTTACTTTGCAAAGGGACAGACTCGCATAAGGAAGTCGTCACAAATGAGTGAAACACAGTTTGTGCCTTTTCACTCCATTTTGGAAGTATATTTTTTCTCAAACTCCAATATTGTTTCAAAGTACTGCTTTCAAGCTGCATTTCGAGAATATGATTTTTGGATAACTCTAAAAATCTTGCATTAGTTCATCGCCAGACATGTTCTTCAGACTGAGAGAGTATAGTCCATGTTTCGGAAGTTTTCAGTTCTCATTCTTTAAAATACCCATCTAATGACGTGATAATTTTTTTTAAAATAATCCACAATTTCTTCACATACTTAACAAATACGTAATACATTATTGTTATCAATATGCGAGGCAAATCTGTTATAGAAGCATAAGCAGAAAACCTGCACACGCGCCCATGCCGTGCGTGTAATTGTTAAGCAATTCTTTAATTCATTTTAAACAAACAGCAAAAATATTATATTGCACCCGTTAAGGGTTCAAGAACCTCTGCTTAGGAATCCCTGCATTAGGTAGTTAATGATACATCAAGTTGTTATTCCTGTACAAGACCTAGATGCGAGAATATTACCTGCTTCGAAAAGTAGTCATAGCAAGGCAAAAGGAAAAGGAGGTTCTAAGGTTTTAGGCAAAGGGAAAATGAGGTTCTAAGGTTCAGTCCTAGAATTAAAAAACTATTTATTAATGTTCAAAAATCTGGAAATAAAACGTGAGTGTCGAGCTAGTGACGTGGGAGGACGAAACATAGCATGCAAAACGCAATTACGAAAATATAGGACTCGCAATAAATTTAATTATATACAAGTAAATCGAATACTAAAAATACATGAAACAACAAGAAAAATATAAAGCTAACAAATTGCACCATAAATTGGAAATAAAATGCAGTGTCAATGCATAATACTTTAACAGAAAATTCGAAAATACATAGACGTTTAGTTTCCGTTTACACAAGATACATTTCCACTAGGTACCTATTCTACAATGTTAAAACAAAACAAAAATTTTACCTACGAGCCTGGAGACAACACTAACCTAATCCGTGCGGCCAGTTATAATTTTAATTACATCGAATATACATTAGTCACTAGCAATCTTGTTTATTTCATGAATCTTGTTTAATTCACCTACGATGGTATATGAAGAATTTTTCTTCTGAGCATTTCTATATTTTCCTTATCTGCCCTGATGAGCGATGGAAATGAAGTTTGGATTCGAATTGAAAGTCTTTACTGCTGATCTACATATGCAAACTACAACAGGGCTTGAAACATTATACTCAAATATTCTCTGATGACAAACTTTTAAACGTGACCATTCGAAGTATCCACTCTTACATTAATCCTGTGGACGTAGGAGAAACACTTATTACCTTAGGTCTTCCGGTTAATCGGGTAATTATTGTATACGGAGGAAAGAGCCTGATATTAAAAAAAATGCCTGTATATTCAGTCACCCTCCAGCGAAATAAAAAATCTCGCACCATCTACAATTTCGAGTTCTGCATGCGGCTCAGCCTCTCATTGGAATATTACAAAGTCATTCATGGGCCTATATGATTCTACTGCTCTCTCAGCAGTTCAGCTATGGATAATCTCAGTCCCATCTTCCATTTAAGGGCGGACAAGATCATGAATACGATCTAATACCAAGCTTAAATCTGAAGCTTCTACCTGTGTCAATTTTGGTCAGGCTACCACTTCAAGTTTTAGGAGTTTCATCTAATTCCCAAAACCAAAAATTCAGTGAATGCAAAATCCTGTTCATAATAACACTGAGAGTTATGAACAGTTCCCAACCAAAACCAGTCATACAACCTACTGAGGTTGTAAAACTCTGTACAAAAATCGACGAAGCTCAAAGCATCATAGCTCAGCCAACGGTAGCAACCTTTAAGCTCAGGGACTGTGCTCCTTTCAATTTCATCGGAAACAAATCAGAATCAAATCAAGCCCTCCAACACTCATCATGAATAATTACAAACTTGTCTCTTTTGCACTCATCAGAATCGTGCTATGGAATGCACAAAATCATTAATACGAAATTGCTCGAGTCTCACAATTTCATTAGTGTTTATGATGTAGAAGTTTGTCGCATTACAGAGGTTCATGAGAAGTCTACAAACCGTTTTAAAATTCCAAATTTACGAGCGCATGGAAGATGTGTCACCATTTACGTCAAGCGAACTCTTGTCTCATTTCAGATAATAACAGCATGGGCTTAGATCCCGCTTCCCAAATCTTATTTGAAGCGAGTCTGCCGGATTAAACCTCAGCAGCAATGGGAAGAGGAATGGGACAGTATATATCACGGACTAGAACCCAAGACTTCGTCCTCAGAGTTTCCCAAGATCGACTCATCTCATCCCCTTTTTTCTCCCCGCTTCATTACAGGCCATGAACTATTTCCTCAATTTTTCTATGAAAGGAGAATAGTAACACCTGACAGTTGTGTCTGTAGTGAAGTAAGTACTTCTGACCATTACATCCGTATTGTACTCTCATGGAGGCATAGCACATGAAGCTGCCTGATACCAACATTCCCCATAAACGATTAGCAGCGGGCCAGCTCAGGAAGCTCAAAAGCATTACGAACAAGCTTGAAGCACTAGGACTAGATACATGTACGCCGCAATAATAGTGTATTGACTTCAATTCGCAAAGATTTAGAGTATCAGTGCCCACTGGAGACCCCAGAAGTCCCGCAGCATTAGGCTGGGAACACGAAAAACAAATGTAAATATCATATAATAATATTAAAATGAAATGGTTTAATTATATGTATTTGCAATGGGTACATTAATGCATGGGTGTAATAATTTAGGTATATATATATTATAAATAGAACATTGTGTATTAGGAATAGTGTATTGTATAGCAAATTGTGTAAAATGTGTAAGTGCCTATAGCATGTAGAGCTATGCTTTGAGATGCATGGAGCATAGAAACTATAACTGTAGTTCTACAACTGAAAAAAAATACCCGAGCATGGAATTTAAATACTATAGTATGTAGGGACCATATATAATGTATCTAGTGTATGTAGAGCAACGTGATGAAAGTTAATTGTGCAAAGCAATTATGAATATTGCTCTGTATGGTATATTGTGCTTCATGTATAAAATGCTGTGATTAGGAATAAAGTTTATTGCCACACAAGGCACTGGTACTTTGTATGTTATAATCACAGCAATAAGTAACCATTGCATGTTTCCGCATTCCTGTATTATTTTCCCAATGTATATTTTTAACTGTTTGTTACACTTTTTTTACATTAAGAATTATATTGCATATAATCAAGAATTATTACCAAGTGCCTATGTTTATCTAATCAAGCGTAATATTCAATGTAATTAGTAGCGAATACTCGAAGGGAATTAAGTGTAGAAATGAGTTTCGTAAAGGTGTCTTAAATACTATGCACTGTTCAATGCAATATGCATTAAATATTACAGTGTATTGAGTGTTTTATATACATACAATGTGTTAACGTGCAATGTAGCCAGGAGAATCGTTAATTACAAAGTTATTTTTTATAGGTTTTCAGAGTACAGCAAAATTTACGCAAGAATGAGCTTTTAATAAGTACTTATAAGTATACCATAAAGTAAGAAAAGTGTATTCCTGCATTCTGTAATTTGTTTGTAATGTGTAATTTTGTCGTTATTTCAGCCTGTTACATCAAAAACTATGTTTTATATAACAGAGTTAGGTACCATGTAATCAAGTTATGTCTTATATAATAGAATACATTATTCAGAATCTATGTTGAATTGTCAAGAGTAATGTTCAGCATAATATGTAACATAGAATATATAATATACTCTATTAACCTCATCAATTAGTTTTGTAATGCGCAATGATCAATGCAATGCATATCATGAAATGCATAGTGTAACGAGTATGTGTAGCAATGTGATAACATGACATGTAACCAGGAGACGTTTAATTACAGAGAAATTTTTGGTATGTTTTCAGAGTACAGCAAAATTTCCACAACAAGAAGCTTTTAGAATAATTATTATTATTCCATCAAACGTAGTATGAAATGTATTGTGTTATCAGATCTGTTACCTGTATTTTGTATATTCTACTTTATGCAAGGCATGGCGAATAATCTGATACTTTGCCCTTTGTATTGTAGAGACCTCAGGATTTTTTGAAACCGGGAGACGTGAAAAACGAGTAATGCCCTCCCCGGGACTCTAATCACAGACCATTCGAATACGCGCCAGATGAAGTGACGAAGCTGTGAGCTATTATACCCTGAGAGTCAATGAGTCGCAATCATTTCTCCTGTTGTATTCTTCAGTTCAGATTTGTCGGAGGTAGTCACTTGTCTAAAGAGTTTACTTCAATTTTCCTCAGCGAATTTTATAAGTGATATAGCAGCTTCAAATCCATATTGTAACTTTTCAGCAGGGGTATTGACCTTTTTAATTTTCCCAATAAGGGTGATGATTGTGCTCAGGAACTTATTAATTTTTTTGTCTTGTATCCAGGAAAATACATCTTGAATCTGTTCTGGCGGGGGGTTAATGTTGCCTTTCAGTTTGTCACTGTATAGTACTTGCGGCATAATTCTTGTAACTGGGGCATTCAGTTGGCTTTGGAAATTTTCTTCACTGAGGGTGGGAACCTTCTGTTGTTGTTGCAAGTTTTTCTTTTCGAACTTTCTTTGGTACTCTTTGCAGCCCCTATAGCTGCTCACGTGACTTTCGCCACAGAAAATACACTTGGGCTTGTCCTCTGGTTTCATAGTACATTCATTACTCCTATGGGGTAGTCTACACTTTACGCATCTTGTAGGATTGTTTGACCACATTTGTGAATGTCCATACTGCTGGCATCGAAAACATTGAATTGGTCGCTTTCTTGGATTGAATTTTTCTATAGCTGCTGGAAAGCTGAACAAGTTATTCAGATTGAAAATTTGGTTCCCTTCATTGTTTCTTTTCAGCTCTATCAGATATATCGGGATCTTGACGGTCTGTCCTTTCTGTTTTTTAATGAATTGCTTTACTTTAGTAACTGGGAATTTTCTTCTATTGAGTTCCTGCCAAAGCTGTATGTAAGTAAAGCGTCGACACTTGAATGGAAGAAATTGCGCTTCGTAACGACCGCAGCGCTCGTAGCGGTGGCGATGTGGAAACACAATCAGTAAGACTGCGCATGCTCCTTTTCTTTTCAGTCATTGGTTGTTTTGATTTGGTTGTTTGTTTGATTCTACCGAAATCTTGTTAGCTTCTAACGTGCTTTGGTTGTGTTATTTATAACTTATTAATTTTGTACTTTTTAATTTCAAAAGTCTCTTTTCAGAACCAATTTTGTTTTTTAATTTTCTCTAATGGCGTATCGATACTGCGGATTAAGGATTGCAAGAGTTAGATTTCGTCGAAATCTGATGGAATACATTTCTACACGTTTCCTTGAGACGATGCGTACTTAAGGAAGTAATAAAGAAGAGTTTTAAAGAAGTAATAAAGATGAGTTTTAGGATATGTATTGTTGAAATTAAAGGTAAAAAAATCTGATAATTAAAAGAATTATTCCCCTTTATTTTATAATAACGTAGGTACAAATTTTAAATAATATTTTAAAAAATCTTTTTTTTATTCCCTTTCAGAAATATTCAGAGAAAGTTATGTACTATTTAATGAATTTCACTATTAAAATAAAAAGAGCGCTAATTTGAAATGGACCGAATTGAGCATTAATTACAAATTGATTTAGATTTTTTTCATTTAAAAGATGCCTCAAAAGCAAAAAAAATCATGTCATATTTGAGAAAGCATTTTAGGTAGAAGCTCTATAAGTGGAGAAGAAATAATGCATAATTTTAATGTTAATAACAATAAACTTTGCTTACAAATGTATTCTTTTCGTATACTTAAAACTCTGAAATACTGTACAAATAGAAATATATACATTCATATATAATTACGACGCAATTGCAAAATATTTACATCCAATCGTGTCAAAACCCATAGCGGCCTCTCCATCTTACTTCCAACCTCCATGACGTCACTGCAGGAGAAAGGAGGAGGGGAAGAGATTTAGTTTACATC
>KK112149.1:40393-77745 GCA_000611955.2 Stegodyphus mimosarum
GCTCACCCTTCTGCACTATGATTCATAAAAAATTTTCCTTTTAGTTACTTCTGTTTCCGATAGATGGTGCCACCTCACGGACCTCTCTTTTGGTTTTGCATCTACTGTATTTGTCATGATTTTCTGCTTGTTTTGGGCCCCTATGCGACCTGTCGCCTCTGGAACTTCTTCTTTTTTACCATCTCAATCCTCCTTTTCATCTATTAGGACTTCTCACTGTCATGTGCCCTTCGGCAAAGTATTCAGGAGCCGATAACGCTGCATCGACTAGCTGCACTTCGGCCATATCTATATGGACTGGACTGTACTGGGCTTTACTTACATACAGCTTTGGTTCCTGCTATATGGCTTCTACCGTGAACGAGGCTGGAATATTTTTCAGAATAGCTTTGACGGGCTTTTCACACTCATATCGGTAAGTATAGTGAGGAATATTTTGTTCTACTAAAACTTGGTTGATTCTACTGTAGTCTTTTAAATTTTTGGTGTAAAGAAAAACTGATTTAGCTTTCATTTGGCAATCAAAGGGCTCAGAACAGTTTTTCTTGAGTATCTCATCTACTTTCATCCAATCGGCTGCGTCGCTAGCGAATACAATTGGCGGGGGCGGGGTCTCTTCACTGGCTCTTCCTTCCGGCGTCAATACGCGCTTCCGTCCGAATACGCGCCCAGCGTGTTGACCACTACACCACGAAGTCGTGCTAAAGAGGCGGGAAAAATACCTTAGAGTATGATCATATAATGTTTGGATTTCAGAGTGTAGCTTTAGCTACTTGCGGGATCCCGACGATACTTGATTAGTTTACTCAACACGCCCGGGTGACCGGACCTGCTCTTACCCGTTACTGTGTCTGAAAATGTAACTCTTAGAATTCGGTGATACAGTGTTTTGTGTCTTGTACAATCTTCCAAACAATACATTCAGTCCAGTCCATATAGGTATGGCCGAAGTGCTGCTAGTAAATGCAGCGTTATCGGCTCCTAAAAGAATGCCAAAGGCACATGACGGTGAGAGGCCCTGAAAGGTGAATGAAAATGGAAGTGGAAAGGAGGGGGGTGACCCAGCGTCAAAGTAGGAAATCCAGAAAGTGAAAGAGAGAACAAGACTGATCAAGATCAACTGAGGTTCCTGACATGTGGAAAGACATAAGAAGTTGCATAACAGTGCAAAATATAAAGGATACAATTAAATACATGAATTACAGGTAAAAATAACATTAATATGTAGTGCAAAATGATAAGAGTACAATATATACAATATATACAGTGTCAGGTGAGGTAGAAATTGTTACGTGGGAAAGTTTGACCAACAGAGGTGGGCTACGAGCGGACGGATATTTTTATCTTCTTCATAAATGAAATAGTTGAATACACCAAAATGGTCTAAGAACGGGCAGATAACAGCTTTTTTAAAGAAATTTTCGTTCATTCTATGAATGAAATCCTTAATATATTCAATTTTTAGGTCTCTGTGTAGAGTTTCATTTGAAACGAAATAGTGGGCGTCAGTAATAAGTCGCAGAAATTTATTTTGTAAGACTTGTATTTTTTGCAGGTCTCTGTGTTTAACAGTTGCCCAGACAGGAGAGGCGTAGCACATAATCGGACGTACAATAGCAGTGTAAATATGCCTTTTTCTCTTTAAGTCAAGCTGAGAGTATCTTCCAAGCATAGGCATGAGACTTTTCATAGTGCCATAGGCTTTACTTCGAACATTTTTGATATGCTCAGTCCATGTGAATCTTTGACTGATAGTAACTCCTAGGTATTTAGATTTAGTAACAAATGGAATTTCAGTATCAAATAATTTCAGTTTTACATCAGGTGGATTCCGGGAAATTTTCTTGCTAATAATCATGAGCTGCGATTTGTCGGCATTGATTGCAATCCTCCATTTTGTGCACCAGTGTTCAATATGTGGCATAATTTCCTGTAATTTGTTAATTGCTATGGTGGGGCTAAGTGACTTAACGGCAAACGCCGTATCATCAGCATAGCAGCCTAGGAAGTTATTTAAATCCTTAAAAACATTTGTAAAGTCGGCTACATAGAATAAGTAGAGAACAGGGCCCAAAATAGAGCCCTGTGCTATACCTGCCCTGATGTAACGGAGATCAGATTTATCATTCCCAAAGGAGACAAAGAAGTTTCTGTTCTTGATAAAAGAATAAATCAGCTGAATCATTTCACGTTGAAAGTTAAACGAGATGAGCTTGAAAATAAGCCCCTCATGCCAGACGCGGTCGAAAGCTTTCACCACGTCTAGCATGAGGAGGGCAACTTTCTGATTATTATACAGGGCAGAGCCAATAAATTCTGCTAATCTGACAAGTTGTTTAGTGGTAGATAATCCTTTTCTGAATCCGAATTGCTCCGGAGGAAGTCTAGCAATGTATTGTTCCATTCTGTGAAGAATTACTCTTTCAAAGATCTTGCCAAGTCCGGGCAGTAGGCTAATAGGTCTGTAACCTTCAGGTGTTGTACAATCTTTGCCTGGTTTAGGTATAAGAATGATTTTTGCAGTTTTCCATTTCTTAGGGAAATAGGATTTGTCCAGACAGGCGTTTAGTATACTGGTGAGTTTAGTAATGATGTTAAGAGGCAAATTTTTAATAGTGATATTATTTATATCATCATATCCTGGTGCTTTACGGTTTTTGAGTTTTTTAATAATTTCAATAATTTCGTTAGGAGTCGTAAAATCAGTCTTGAAGCGGGCCGTAGGGCCGTTAAGATAGTCTTGGATACAGTATCTCACATCATAAGTAAATAAAGGATCGTTGGGGAAATCATTCGGTTTAAATTGATTTTCTAAGTGATCAGCCATAATTAAAGCTTTGTCTTGATTGGTAAGAGCAATGGTAGTGCCATTACTGATAGGTTTGTTGCAGGTAGGAGTGCTTTTGAGTTTTTTAGCGAAGGACCAGAAGTCGTTTCCAGGTTCATTAAATCTTTCAATTTTTTCGTTCCATCTTTCAATTCTATGATTGATGATATTTTTCTTGATAATACGGTTAAGTTTGTTTAATTCCTTTTTGGTGTTGGGGTCCCATGTGAGATTCCATCTTTTACGTAGCTTATTTCTGTCTTTGATTTGTTGTCTAATATATTGGGGGAGAATCTCAGGATTTTGCTCCATAGGGAGTTTTTTCGTTGCAAAATTGTAAGCACTTTGGATTCTATTAGTGAGAGAGTCAACAGCAAGTTCAATATCAGAGGTAGTCTTTAAGGATTGAATAAGTGGTGGATTGTTGACAAGAAATTCATTGAAAATCTTCCAGTCAGTCCTTTTAATAAATTTAGTGTCAGAAACTTTGTTTGTGCCAAGAGTGGCGACGACAGGTATATGATCAGAAGTGAGTTCCATTTTTGTCTCAAGATAGATGGGGATAGAGGCGGTAGAGATCAAAACATCAAGAATGTCCCCTCTATTAACTTGGTTGGGTAGGTAAGTATACTCGGAAGGAGCGTAGAAGTAAACCGGATGATTATTGATAAAATTAAGAAGCGTATTGCCATTTCTATTAGTCCGTCTGCAATTCCATTCGACATTTTTGGCGTTTAAATCGCCTGCAAGAATAATTGGTTTGTCAGTGGGAAGTAAGTCAGCAAGAATATTCTCATCCAGTGAGCATTTAGGTGGATTGTACATAGCACTAAAGTAAACAATGCCAAAAGCTGGAAGTAAAACTGAAACAATGATTACATCGTGGCCATTTCTACGATCTTCGCTAATATAGCAAGATTGAAGAGAGTTCTTGACAAAAATAGCTGCGCCTCCACCTTTGTGGCTGAGGCGATCACAGCGGTAACATCTGTAGTTCGCTAAATTTGTACGATTACAGGGATTGACGTGCGTCTCAGTGATCATTGCAACGTCAATGTCATGAGTGATAAGAAAGTTCTGGAGCTCCTGTAGCTTAGGGAGAATGCTTTGAGCATTCCAGATCATAACTTGTATTGGAGCTTTAGTGAGATTGTGATGGCCCATTGTCAGAATGCGTATTAGAAGAATTTTCCTGATTATTGTTGTTGGCCTGCTTAATTTGTTGAGTGATTTGTATGAAACCTGCATTTTTAATGATAGAGACTAACTCGGCCAGGTCCGAAAATATCTTTTTAGCTTCACTGATAGTTTCATTGTAGGTGCCCGTCGATAACGCCTGGGCGTAGGATTTTCCTTCAATAACTCTGCTGGTAAATGTTTTTTGTTTATCTTCCTTACGTTTGGGAAACTTCACGCAGCCTTTGAAGCTTGATGTATGATTTTCACCGCAGTTCGCGCAGCATAATGGTTTATCTTGCTTGTTTTTATCCGGACAGTCTCGGGATTCGTGATTTTGTGCGCAACGCACGCAGCGGGGTTGGTAATTACAGCCAGCCTGAGTATGGTTGAAGCCTTGACATTTAAAACATTGAATTGGGCCTTGACGACCCTTATATTCAACAAAGGTGGCTCTTAATCCACATAAAAATTTTTCAGAGTAGATTTTTCCTGACTCTGGTGTTTTTGGAAGTGTCAACAGAAATAATGGGAGTTGAGTAACTTCTCCATTCCTGCGCCTTGTCATTTGCTTTATATCGATAACAGTGTAGCTTAGTGCTTCAAGATTTTCTTTAATTTCATCAATTTCAGTAGTACGTAAGAGTCCTTTAATCACAACTTTGAGATTTTTATCTTGGGGGAGAATGTACGAATGATGTTCCACCCCAAGCTCCTTGAGTGTTCTGACAATGCCACGATAGCTGTCAGGATCAGACGTGGTGACTTTAATCCCATCCGGGATGGTTTGTCCTATAAAGTCATAGTTTTGTTGCATGAGTATTTTACGTAATTTACTGTAAGTAAATTTATTTTCTTTAAGTATAATGGGTGGTAGACGGTTAGGTTTTGGAGTAGTAGCCTTATTATTATCAGAATTGTCTTTGGTATTATCAGAAGCATCATTTTCAACATTGGTGGTGTCCATGGGCGGATTATCCGCTTGTTCACTGGTAGTTTCCCTGTTAGCAAGCTTATCCGCATAGCTCGTGCCCGTATTTTGGGTGTTGGAGTTAGTCTTGATATTTTGCATGTCATTTTTAAAAGCAAATGAATTAAATTGCGTTAATTTGATTTTCTTAGTAGCCTGACGTGGGTTCCTGTGTCTGATAGTTTGGTCGCCTCTACGTTTCGTAGTAGCCTCTTCATCAGAGCTAAGAGCTTTATCAAGTGTCAGTTCTTCATCAGTGCAAGTTGGAGAGTCTTCATGTAATTTAATGGGGCTTCTTCCCCTATCATTTTCTGAGTAAGAATCATTAACAGCTTGCGTGCATGTGCTACGTGTAGCCTGTAAAATATCCTGACATGATGTGTGCTGTTCATTAAGAACCTTTATCATGTCTAGCGAACTGAGGAGAAATGTGTAGAATTTGCTTTCAATATCCGTGAATTCACCATTTTGTTCCTTAATTTGTTCTAATTCCTTAATTTGTGTGTGATAGAACTCAATCAGTCTTTCCATGGTGGAATGGGAATCCATCGCACCAATATGTAACTAAGATCCAGCGCCCTGAAAAAATAGGAAAGCCTACGCCCTGGAACCAGGCCCACACGAAGGTGTCCTGGCAGACAGATGGGTAGGCGGATGTTTACTAGGCACCTGACTCGTACCTGACAGCACGAGCTTGGGTGTAACTAAGTAAACATTAAAATCCAATCCAGAAAATCGCGCCGCAAAAAGGCAATAAATTAAACATTAAGTAATCCAGAAAATTAAGCAGCAATTGGAAACCAAACCAGCAGTCAGTACGCTTGGCAAGACACAGCGCAAGCAATCAAAATTGTTATCATAAAGTCCGTTTACTGTCAGCCAATCAGAATGAAGCAGTAGTAAAAATTGATTGTAGCACGACAATCAGAAAATACTCACCAAGAGCATTAAAAAATGCTTTTTACAATTATATGCATACAGGGACAAGTTTAAATCGACGAAGTTAGCGGCCAACACAAAGGTCAGTCAGTGCAAACGATGATAAGTTCGGATTTGGTGGGAGATATCGCTCAGCCGTCCTTTGCCTCACACAGCTTCCCTCCGAATGAAACAATACATTGAATCCTGAAGAGTTTAAATTACTTCTAAATAGTCAGTCCCCACAGCGATTGAAGGTGATTTTAATTCGAAACGCGTTGAGGGAGGATGGAATTCTATGTACGTCAATGATCACGTGACCTACTGGCTGGTGGAACACAATACTATTTCCAAATATGTTCCTGTGGAACCTACGCATCATCCTAATATTAGCAAACAAAAGGCCGAAGATTTTAAACTTCTTGCCGACTAAACGTGATATCCCTGTTTCACTGGATGTGGCTAACTCTCTTAGGATCACGTTTCTGTTATCGCCAGAATTAGAGTAGAAAAACACAAGGTGTCTCGTCCTCGCAGGTTCATAGCTTGGAAACTTTTAAACAATGTTGCAGTTTCTTCACCTATTCCTAGAAGACAGCTCAAGAGCGTTAGGGGCGTTAACACTGTTGCAGTTATCCATACCAATAATTTAGAAAATTTTCTATATCAAGCTACTACCCCACTCAGCCATGATCGAAAAAAGTGCATCTTTCACTTGCCATTCGTGCTGTGTTTGTTAACCATAACCATCTTCTCAAGAAATTCAACAGAACAATGGATGCTGCAATTAAGACGGAGATTAGTCCGCTCACGAGAACAATACGTACCTTATGAGTGGTCACCGAAAACAATCAAGCAATAATAAGACTTAAACCTAAAAGACGGTTTCTTTTTGTAACTACCTATGTAATCTTATAAACTTCAGCGTTCAATTTCATCCGATCTGGAAGGAGAACAGATTCCCGCTTGCGAGTGATGGAAAGGCTGATATTTTCGATCAATACTTCAAGCAATATGTGCCTAATGATTTTCCCACGCATCTGAAATCTAAAGAAAGCGTTATTCAAAACTGATGAGGGGCTGCAAATCCTGAGCCAACAAAATCATAAAACGTATTACGCCTATAGAAGTTGAGAATATCATCGAATACTTAAAGTACCGTAAAACGCCGGGAAGTGATTCCATCGCTAACCAATTGCCACACAGTGTCATCTGCAAACCATATGTATTTAGAGTGCATGCCTCATAAATACACATTTTTCTCAAATTTGCAGGTATGCCAAAGCTTTTATTATTCATAAACATGGGAAACCCAGAGATGAAGCAGCTAGGTATCGCCCTATTTGTCCCCTGTTTCCACTGGGAAAAATTCTGTAACACTCGCCTCATAACTTATCTTGATTTAATCCCAAATGAACAATATGGGTTTTAGAAGGGGTATGCCACAACACATGAACTGCTCAAGATCTCAGAATTCATGGGCTCTTCTCTTCTGATAAACTCGTGCGGTTATCCTTAGATTGGAAGTGCTTTTCACCGCATAGGCATAAGGGTCTTCTTTAAATATTCATCGTGTTCGGCCTTTCCAGGAAAATCATCCTGATCCCCAATTCTTTCCTCGATAACAGAACTTTCTCGATGAAACAGGAAAAAAATGCGTTTTTCGATAGCCATCATATACTAGAGTTCTGCTCCATATCTTATTTATAGTAGCGTCACTCAAGGTTGTATCTAAGAACTGATCCCTTATCATCTTTATACGTATGATTTCCGAAATAGTCATCAGGTTCACAATATTATGCCACCTGCCGTGAAGATTATACTGCCCTTCTTGCACGGTCGAAGAAATGCACTCGATAGACTTCAGAAGAACGTCGCTAACAGTGAAATCTCGTTCAAAGTCTGGAAAGTCAACATTAATCCTGATTAGTTGCAAATTTTATTGATGCGAAGTTTTAAATTTCTGGATCGTATCATTACCTGGGTAAATTTATTCGGTACACAGATCCACACTGCCAGTTCCTTCAAATATCTTGAAAAACTTTTAAATGCATCTTTTGTTCTTCACGTATGAATAAAATCAGAGGAAAAATTTATAAAATTATTAAGAGATTCTACTCGCTCTTCCCATTCTCATCTGGACTCAACCTATCTCCAAATAAAAACATTACAATCATAAGCCTGTCTTCACCGATATCTCAACCGTCCCGGCGAATGAAACGTATAATGATATTAAAAAATTACAGCGCCTTCAAAATAAAATATCACAGGAGCACCTTACTAGCCGTAATAAAAAAATCTGTGGAAAATTTAAAAAATGATTATGTTAGGAACCACATGAATAGGATGAATTCAAATTTTTATAATAATGCTACAACAAGTTCCTTGGGAAAGCTCTCTGATATCTTAAACTATGATTTCAAGTTTTCTTACACGGCTCATCTTTTCAACATCCTCAATCATCAGCCTCTTGCACCTCCAAGCATCAGCATATGGAAACATCTGTCAATTATTTTTTTCGTAATCCCAACGGCTCAACTGTTAGAGCGTCTCGTGCAAGCCAAAGGATTGCACATCGAACACGCAAATTGACACTATTTTGTTCCTAATTACTGTGTTCGCGTTATATTCGAACTTTTTCTGTGAATTTTTCATTGTGAAAGTCCAGGTGCGACTATTATGCGACTACACAATATTAACCGGAATTAGACGAATATTAAGTTTTGAGAAAAGTGTGTTGAATTTTTCTAATGCCTTTTCCTAAAAGAATAATTGCATATTTGTATACTAAGTCAAGACAGTTAGGATACATAGGTACACCGGTGTCAAACGTAAGGCTAAAAAGAGTTATAAAGAATGTTCCGGGCTTATAAAGCAGTCCGTGTGCAATTGTCACTGAAAAAAAAAAATGTTTTTTCCAATGTCGGCTCAGGCAAACTTGTACGTCCGCAGCAGGTACCCGCGCAAAAGCGCTACCCTAGGATAATAGTAGCCGATTTTCGATTTTGTATTTTTTCTTAAATTTTATTCGTCATGGCATAATCTTGGCCAAAGGCCAGTTAATAAGCATAAAGATGGCAATTGTGTAATCATAAATCGTAAGTGGGCCAAACGACACCAGTCAGCTACCACCGTGGCTGCCACCCCAAGAAAGAAGAAGGCAAGTGCAGAGCACAGTAAGGTGTGAATATACCATTGTCAGAAAATGCCAGTTGCCAGATGATATAACAGTTATAATCAAAACAGTTAAACATTTAAACTATTAACTAAGTGTGACTAATGTGGGTAGTAATTTAAAGTTACTAAAAATTAACATTTACCAAGATTAAGAAGCAGCAAAAGGGACTAATTACTAGGCAAAAAAAGACAGGTAATGCATATTGATAGTGCAGGTGCGGAGAAGATATAACACAGGAGATACAATACATAATTCAAAGAACATATAAATACATAGTGCATAGATACAAAACTATAACACAAATACATAAGTGAGCAACTGAATCATTACGCATACAACAGATTACATACGTGACATGATATATCAAATTATAAGTACATACATATATCTTTTTTTTTATATATATATATATATTTTTCTCTCCCCTTTCAATGCATATTTTTGTTATAGATATTTTAGCACCGCACGCGGCCTTTTTCTATTCTCATGGAAGTTATAGTCGTAATTCAGTACAGGTACTGTTGGGTTTTGCAGCTTAGGGATTCTTTCAAGAAATTTTTTAGCTAATATGGCCATGTAATTTGCAATTTCTGGTATGTCATATTCACGGTGAATTGCCGAGTTGCGAACAAACCACGGACAATTCACCGCTTGTCTTAGGATAACATTTTGTAACACTTGCAACTTGTTTAAAGAGGTCTATGAAGGGACGGACAATTACAGCCATGTCTTCACCGGGATTCGAACCCAAGCCATTTGGTTTCGTAGCCAGCTTCCCTAACCACTCTACCGTCTGGGCGGTGTCACTGAAAAATATACTGTATAATTGCGAGTTATTGCTATAATGGCTGTAATACATGCTAGATCTAGTGCTCCCCAAAAGAGAAAGATGATGCATTTGTAATACCAACATGAGAAATCAGAAAATATTTCTAGTTCTAAAGGTAAATATAAAAGGCACACTTGCGACCCAAAGGGAAAAGCCGCTGAACACCGGTGTTTTGTTCCTACGTACGACTCTCGGTGAGTGGGCTGGCTGTTTGGACGTTTTCGTGGTTTTCCAATATGTGATGTGGATACGAGCCAGTTTCACTTAAAAATCCCTCCTTCTCCTTGCAGTGCCTAACAGCGGAGCATGTAATAAAATTTAAATTAAAAAAAATTCCACTTCGAAATTGCGAGATTGAAGGCTAGGCTTTTACTGCAATTTTATTTATAAAGAATAGAACTGATTAAATTATTACATTTATTTACTTAAAGACTTTCAGCATCATAATGTTATTTTCCCAACGTTTGGGGTAGGACACGGCTTTCTATTACTCTTTTTTGTCGACAGCAACTTTGCTTGATATTACTTTCAAAGTTAAAGCTAATTTAAAATTAAGAAAAACTAACTTAATCGATTTCATTAGGACTATAGTTAAAATTTCCTGAAATCTAAATCCACATACTTTGTATTCAGGAATGGGACTTTGATTAGTCCCTAGTATTGTAAGCCCCGCCTATTTTGTGAGTAGGCGGATTAACAAAGACCCCGCTTTCAGAGCTCTGTACACGTATTTAAACTTTAGAAAATTTCTATCAGATTAGTAAACTATACATTCGGTTAAAACGCAGAATAATTCTAAGTCTTTCTTATGTATGATAAAGTAACCGTAAGTTCATGCAATAAATTTGGTTTAATTTCTAATATTTTTAATGGTAAACAATAAGTTATAAATGGAAGCGAAATTCAAATGTAATATTAGAATTTGTCAACAAGAACTTTAATTTTGAGTCCTATTCAAAATCTGTTCCAAACTAATTTTTTTTTTTTTTCTTTGAATAAAAGGCTTATTAGTCTCCAGACGGGATTCTGGGTCTAATCATTTAAATGCACCGTATCATTTTTCAAATTGTTGCCGCCATATATTATCGCCCTGTATTATATTTAAGTAAACGTATTAGTGAAGAATCTGCATGAATGTATGTATGTTTCCCGCACTGTGAAAACGCAGCGGTACCTAGAATCATATAATTTTGCATAACATAATCCTCCACCTCAGCATGGGGTTTGGAGGTGTGAATTTGGAATTTGTTTTATTGTCTGTTTCATATTTTGTAAAACTTCAAAGAATTTTTCATTAAAAAACTCAAGAATTTTAAAGCGAGCAGTGGCAATACTGTACGGAGTAAAATATTTTTATCTCCAGCGCGTGAGACTGTGCATCAGAAATTCTAAAGATATGCTATTTTTTTAAATATTTTTAGCCCAAGTAATCTTGAAACGTGTATGTGTCTGTAAATGAAAAAAACGCCTGTTTGACATAATATAATATCTGAAAGAATTCAAATTTATTTACTTACTTCCTGAAAGTTATACCTGACTTTGAATATCAGTAATATCGCATTTAGTGTTCAAAATTCTAAATTTGCATATATTAATATGTTATGTGCATTTAATAATGTTGCATTTATTAATATGTTATTAAATTATTAACTGGGAATATTACTTTTTTCTTTTGCACAGGACTGTTGAAAGGAGAATAAAAATTGAAATAGTTCAGTATGTTTGTTCTACAGGTATCTACTAATACAAATTTTTTCTACAATGCAGAAAATTTTTTTGAAAAATTTAAATGTATAAATATTTCGGTTAAATGCAATTCAAAGTAGCTAATACTTGGAATACTGTTCAGGATTAACACTAGGATCTAGTAGCACTTCTTTACATATGAAAAAATTAAGCTTGAAATTTATTGCTTTCTTACCAAAATAAATAAATAAATTTCTATTAGAATTTCTATTACAATGTTCAATTTTGTTTACTAAGGTTTACTTTTTTTTTTTTTTTTTCAATTTTGCATTTCACAGGTCAGTATCAGGCTTCCGTTCTTACGAATTTACTTAAATGGACTTTACAATGTTAGACGGCGAAGGATGTGGTTCTTATTGAGCTAGTAAAATTGCGCTTCACCCAATAGACTAGTAATATTCGCATTTTACATTCGTATTCTGATACATTTCTAGCCAACTAAGATGAGATCGCACTCGTTTACGAAGTCTTCGGGCTGTAGGAAGGAAAGTCCTACAACGCCTGTTGAAAACGTTTTTGCACGTGCCGCCATATGTCGGATGAGATGATCGTAAGTAATGCCTTAAAACATTTATATATCATTTGCTGCTAAACATTCGTTCTCGATACTGGAACATTTTGACAATTGTAAACATGTATGTGAAGTATAGCAGAAGACTAACGTCATCTTGCGGACAGTAGAGGGAACTGAAAACCAAAGAGGTGCTAATGACCTCCTTGAAGCCCATGTGAACCAAAAGAGGGAGGAACGAATGGCTTTAGTAGGCGGGGTTTAGAAAGAATAATACAAATATATCAGTTTTCCTGGGCAAGAACATTGAAAAATCATTACACATTTACTAACAGCCCCTATAAACGGAAGACGGTGCATTTTGGCAATTCTAATGTATAAATAGGCAAAGTCACTCAGCTTCCATGGTCAATGGTATATTATCATTTTTTTTTTTTTTTTTTTTTTTTTATAATTAGCGTGCCTTTGCTAAATTTACTGCTGCTTTACTTCGCATTTTTTCTTAAATTTTAACGAATAAAGACAAATTACGTTATTAAATTAGTAAATGTAAAAACACTTATAGGTATGATAGAGATAATCTTTCTCACCTCTTTACGGTCGGATTTCAAGTCTTGCATTCTGAGACGTATGTATACTCGTTTATACCGACTATAGTTCTACCGTTAAATGCTAATAAAAAAGTGAGTATTGAAAGAACTAAACTCTCATATGCTATTAATTAAAGGTTTCTTCATTGTTTTCACTAAGACTGTACCTTAAATTTTGCAAAATCTAAATTGGCAAACTCTGTATTTCGCAAAAAGGGGCAATAACATCACACTTTAGACACGCCTTATTTTTAAGTCCCACGTACTATGAGATGCACTGTTCGCCTGCATTCAACTCTTCAACGACATAGTTAAACATTATCTCCAGTTATTCCTTATTGTTAGCAATATTGCTTATCATCACTACGAATCAAACTTGATGCTCATACTGAGTGCTATCTTAGAGTTATGGACTTCCCTGCTATATTATACTGGGATAAGGCAGCAGCCCAAGACCCCGCACCTGCTGATCTCTGCCGACATATGCTTTATTTACAATATTTTCAATTTTTATTGAAATTCGACTATAAATATTTTCGAAGTTAAAAAAAAATGCAGGCTATATCTTTTTCCTAATTGTTGGTTACATATCATGATGAAATGCATCTTTTCGAAACTAAAGACGCTTTTATAATATAATCAGTTCTTAATTAATTATTTGAATATGTAAAAGTGCTAAAGATTTATACGGGTACTTGCGGAGTGATAATTTAAGGAAATTATTTTAAAATTTCTTATTTAAATAGACAGATCTAAAATGATTAAATAATGATTTTAGTAAACAAGCTTAATTTCATAATAATTCCTAATATAAATTTATTTAACTTGATAAATTTCAGGGTCAATTGAAACAGTTAAATTTATATAGCTCTGCAAGTCATTCGGGTTATTAGTAAACACTTTCAATTAAATTTTGTTAAAGAGTATTGCAAAGCAATGAAAATAAATTTAAATACAAATAAAACTCAGCTTTTGTCAAATAAATTGTGACAGTTAAAAGTTAATTATATCTTCCTCCTTTGCAGGTTTTGCTTGTTCGTTCGCTTCTTATTATTGTGTCTCCATTAAACTGCAATTACGCGCAGCATATTTATGATTAGAAATTCAGATGAACTTTGTACCTTTCTTTATATATTTTATACAGATGGAAGAAAGAGGTTCAGAGGCTTATCGTACTTGCGTGTATGGTCACTTCCCATATTTTCGCATCTTTATAAATTTTCTTCTGCAGAAAAATAAAGTGCGAACCGCAAATTTTGTTTGTTCTAACAAATTTTCAGTTCATAACCTTGCAAACAAAAGATTACATATCCCGCACAATTGAAAAGCAAATTAATTTAGTCGCATTTCACTCCCATCGTTAGCGAACGCAGCGCTGCCACTTCTTATGTATCCAAATACCTACGCTTCCTACAGTGAAGAGCGTAGCTTACGTAGAGTATCACTGGAAGTATCTCAGCAGTCTTTTAAAAACAGAAGTAGATATAAACTCTACTATATAATTGGGGGACCACTGCTGCGAAAAAATTTGTATATTTTATAACTAAGTTAACTTTCGAATACTGTATGAAAGTTCTACCTCCTAGTTTGTCTCTAAGGCCTACCCTGAGCATTCAAATCACTGCATCGCTCATAGTAGCACCATATGTGACGACAGCCGGAACAAAGCGAGCAAATTTGCAAGCTTCTCGCGGCCTAACATGAGAACTGGAACTGGAACTACTGTATGAATAGACATCATCTTAATTCGATCTAGGATCTGAACTTTGCAGGAAATCTTCGCAGGAATCTTTACTACCATAAATTTACATAGTCCCTAAGGTAATACAGGAAGAATTGTTCTATATGAAGTTGGCATATGGGGCCAGAATATGACTAAGACCATGAGTAAAATATTAAATACCGTACAATGAATGCAATCATTGCTCATTTGTAAAGCTTATCGAACCACCTGCCTTACAGGTGTTGTTGGCCTCCCTCCTCTTGATCTTCTGGCACAACGGGAATACTTGATAGCACCAGTTTTGAGACTGCAGCAAAACGCTTCTCTATCGACTAGAAATTAATTCAGCTGACTATGAGAAACATCAACCTATAATATTAGGACACCCAGCGGAGATAGACTTGAAGGAGACAGTGAACTTGACTTACCGAACGCCATACCACAGTACAATGCAAATTTTTACAGATGGTTCAAGAACCGAAAATGGAAGAGGAAGCGGCTACTGTGCGTATAAAAATGACATCCAAATAAAGAGCGGGATTTTTAGACTACGACATGAGAATTCAGTACTTCAGACCGAACTCGCAGCCTTAAAAGCAGCTATACAATATGCGCAAAATCTCCCAGTAAAAAAAAAGTTATCATCTTTAGTAATTCCGTCTCCAGTTTAATGGCTATAGCCGGTTCGAAAATTAGAAATCCCATCGTACAAGATATCCAAGGCAAATTGTTGAAACAGCCTTCACAACTACGCCCCGGACTCAACTGGGTCCCTGTCCACGTTGGGATAGATGGGAATGAGGAAGCGGACCACTTAGTGAAAGTAGCTGCTAATAATGTTCACCTTATAGAGCAAGTGCAAAAACTACCCAGAACCTATCTGGAAAAAGTCACCTTACAACAAGTTTTAGAACAGTGTCAAGACAGCCGGAATCTGAATGAACGGCCAGGCGCACTCACCGTTTTTTCCCAAAAGTAGGAACCGAATTGTTATCATGTAAAGGTGAACTAACGCAATATTTTACAGGACATGGATCGTTTTATGTCCTACTTGCAAAGGTTTCACAAGAGTGATACAGATCTATGCACTTGCGGAGAAATAGGTGACCCTGAGCACTATGTTTATGTGTGCCCTCTTACCTTGTATCAGAAAAGGCTAAGAACAGACTTTCTACCAAACTGGGCTGGAGCCACGATAAAAAACAAAACTGCAAGAAGACGGCTAACAGAGCTGATACAGCTTTGCGCAGAAATAACTGTGAATGTCAGTACTACTAGGACTGCAAATTAGTAAGCATTATCATCTATTAATAGACTTAAATTAGATCGTTTTATGTTTAAATAGCATGTAATCTATGATGCAGTAACATTTGGGAATATTGTTATAATTTAATTAACTGCATTAAGCATTCAAATTACTTTTTAGTATGAAGCCCATATGTACAAGTATGTGGATTTTTAACTCTATGACTCGTCTTCATACGATGTTTTATATTTTGAATACCAATATACAGTCGTTTCCAAAAATTAAGTACGGAGAGGAAAATGCTGATTTCCGGAAGCCAATCAGAATTGAAGAGGATGCAATTCGCTTCAGAGATGGATAGAAGTATGCAAATATGCTAGGTAACAGCCAATCACGCTTTCATGTCAAGAAATTTCAATACTTTTGATTATATAATTCTTGAAGAGGATAAATATCTTCGCCCATATGCAGCATTCCTCACGAGAGACTCAAATTTTCCGACATAATGTAGCAATTTCATATTAGGCATTTGTACATAGTTTCATAATTATGTTTTTGTGTTTATATTTTACTTTTGCATTTTTGTATTAATACTTATTTGATACTTATTTTTTAATGTTTGTATGTGTATATTTAAATTGTCAGATATTTCAAATTTAACTCTTCTGATACTCGGGGTTAAGGGTATTAATTTTCAGTTTATTTCGTAGTCAGTCATCGCTTCTTGATTTCGTAGTCCATCGCTTCTTGCTTGCGCAACTGCCTCGTGCTTCTCTGATTTATCTTCCTGTATTTTGTGCCGCTACGGCCCCCCCTGCACCTTTCCTAATTATCACGTGTCCGGAACTTCTATAGTCTTATAGCCTTATGGCAGTATTTCATGAGCCGGACAAGTCACGCATCTCTGTGATATATCGGCTATAACGGTTACGATTGATTGATTGATGTCAAGAAATATGCAAAAAAGGTAGTCTTATAAGAAGCCAGCTTTATGAGGTGTTACAGAAGTCGACTGTAATTGCTGATAGAAGGTGTTTGAAACTTTCGTACAATTTGTTTTCAAGACATACGTGGTTCTATGATTTCCAGAAGGCGAATGGAAGATTCTGAGCGCTGGCGTGCTGTGGGGCGCATTGAAGCAGGACAGTCGATCACAGATGTTGCTCTTTCCTTCGGCGTTCATCATTCTGTAATTTCACGTTTATGGAAACAATTCCAAACCACACAGACAGTTGTCCAAAGGCCCGTAGCCGGTCGCCCAAGGGTTACAAACCCCGCGGAAGATAGATATATTGCTATTGTAGCCAAGCGGAATCGCAGAGCGACCTCCACACGTGCGACATCTATGGTTACAGCGTCCACTGGTAAGGCGATATCAGCAGCTATTGTATGGCCGAAGATTACATATGAGTAGGCTGTACACCCGGGTCCCTCGAGTTTGTGTTCCTCTATCCGTCCAATCAAGAGAGGCACGATTATAGTGGTGCCGAGAACATGTCAGCTGGAATGTGTCTGACTGGCGCAATGTTATGTTTACTGATGAATCGAGATTTGCTCTGGAGCCAGATAATAAGCGTATAAGGATATGGCGTGAACAACGATCACGCAATCAGTCCCAAAACATCACCGAACATCACCCATTCCGAGGCGGAAACATTATGGTGTGGGCAGTAGGATATCGCACCGACCTGCACATCTTTAAACGGGGTTCTTTGACGGCTGTCTGCTACCGAGATGAAGTCCTAGAACCCATTGTGAGATTGTACGCTGCAGCAGTTGGCCCTTCTTTTGTTTTAATGGACGATAACTCACGTCCCCATAGAGCTCACATCGTCGATGACTACCTGGAGAGTGAAGGGATTACTCGTATGGCGTGGCCAGCATATTCGCCCGACCTTAATCGCATTGAAAATCTTTGGGATGCTCTCGGCCGTGCTGTATCTTCACGTTTCCCACCTCCAGCTACTCTTATTGAGCTGCAAACTGCCCTACAAGAAGAATGGCGATTGCTTAAGTCTGCGGTGGTTGACCACCTAATAGAAGGCATGGTCACAAGATGTAAACTTTGTATACAGATGAGAGGGGATCACATAGCCTATTAAAGTCCTTTTTTTCATTTTATGTTGTTTATTATCACTTTATATATAATTCTGCTTAAGTCTCCAGTATGTTATTATCTGATAACTTACATAAATTTAATATTGTTTTCATTTCTGTATATAATTATTGATTTTGTTTTATTCATAAATATATATGCTACTTTTCTGCCGAATTTGTGTTTAATCAAAGCAGTATTTGTTGATTTTTTTTTTGTATTTTAAATCTTCGTGCTTAACTTTTAGAAGTGAGTCTATAATGTTATTCTAATCATTGTTTGTGAGCAAGGTGTTAATGTGCATGCTATAGGTTGCATTAGTATGCAAGAGGTATTTTTATGTTTAATGCATCAGTCAAGGTATCAGGTTACAACGCAAAGTATAAGATATTAGGTAATGTCTCAGGCTATAATGTAAAAGTTTAAGAAATGTACAGTCTAAAGCTAACATGCGAAAGAAGTATATAACACTATGTTAAATTGAATATTCTCTCAGTAACTTCTGAATCAGGAGTTTGTCAACTTTATTTGATATTTAACTACTATGTCTTTGATGTATATAACTAGATTCTATTTACCTTTGACTACTTGTCAGCGCTTTATTAACGTATTAGTATCTATATAACCAGGTTTAATTCCCTTTAATTAACCAGAATTTAATTCATTGGCTAACCTTGCCGTTTTATTGCTGCACTGCATTGTAACATATTATGGTATTACTGTACTTATTGTATTGCATTATTGTATTTATTGTAACGTATTGTATTCATTGTAAAGTATTGTATTCTTTGTAAAGTATTGTATTCTTTGTATTGCATTTCATTGTAACGTATTATGGCATCATGGTATATTGCATTATTGTACTCAGCAAAGAAATATTCATCCTAGTACAGTACTGGGCAATGTCAAGTACGAAGTATATAGTAATGTTTCAGAGTGTATTGTAATGTACAAGTTATTTAAAGTACACAGTACAATTGATATGTAATGTACAGTATTCAGCTAAATTACTTTTGCTTTTCCTTCGATTAACCTTTTATCAAGAATTTGATAACTACGTTAGCTGTACTTAATTACTATATCTTTGATGTACGCAGTGTGGATTATTATCATTTGACAGTCTCTGAGAATTTTCAGATTGCCCATTTAAAACAGGATTAATTTACCAAGTAACTCTAGATAATACACCATTGCTCTTAGCTTTTGACTCTAGTTTTAAAACTATATTGATAATCAGATCTGTAATACTTATGATAGTCAGGACTCTGGAATAGTTCAAACTTCTTTTTTTTTCAAGACTTGTGTTATGTCGTTGGCTCTGCCACTCGCTCCTTGGCTGGGTGGAGTAGGTAGTAGATGGTGTCCGCCGGAATGGTTCAACACTGTAGGATATTTATCCAAATACCGGAGGTGGTTTACCAGTCCCTAAGGTAAATATTATTTTAAAAACATCTTGAAAACCAGGTGGAAAACTTCCGCCGTTGAGCTCAGTAACTGTTTCTTAGTAAGTAAACAGTAGTAACATTTCTTTAGTAACTTGGCATAGTAATTATATAGCATATCCACACCGAAGAATGTTCGTGACACTTGAAATAGAAGTTGTGATAGCACTTTTACACTGTCAAATGCAATTGCACATATAATAAAACAAATAATAAAAAATAGGATTAAAAATTTTATACATTAAAAAAAAACAATTCTGAAAGCTTTCAGATTTTACATTACGCTCAAAAGGGCTTTCTTTTAATGTTTTATGTATTACCTTTATTTTTTAAATATCATGTTTTTTGCACTTAAATTCTAAAATTCAATTCAACAGCAATATCGCAAAATAATTTTAAAATAAGCATATCTTTAAATTTTCAGGTAAAAACACCCTCGTGACATGTTTTTTTTTTCTTTTCTCCCCCCGTACAGTGTTGTCAATGCTTGCTTTGAAATCTTCGAGTTTGTTACTCAAAAATTCTTTAATGTCTGACAAAATATGAAATAGATAATAAAACAAATTCGAAATTAGGGCTTCCAGATGCCCATAGTCGGTGAAAAATTACGCTATTCAAAATTCGATGGCTCCGTTGTTTTATCACAATGCGAGAAACATACATATATACATTTATGCAGATTCTTCATTATTTAATTTCTTTAAGCATAATACAGGTCTGTAATATTTAGTGGCAACATTTTGAAAAGTGAATCGACGCATAACGCCAAAACGAAATTAATATCCCGCCTGGGCTAACAAATCTGGAGTAATTTTAATGTTCACCTGGGTACGACCCGTAACTTGATACATATACGAAAGTGTAAAACTATATATGTATGAAGATATGAATCTATAAAAGTATACATATATATATATATATATTTAATATGAATGTATATATAAAAAGTATAAAATATTAAATGAAATATAAAAATAAAAATGCAGAGATTGCAGGGCCAGTACGGGTTGTAATGAATAGTTCTAGGTGGCGAACTTATAACCCACGGGTCAGTTACTGACCTACGAAGGCTTTTCAAATAATCCTCGCGTTGATTGTTATAAACGTATTTCTTATAAAAAAACGAAAAGAATTAAAAATTAAAGTCTAACCATCTAATGTCGAATTTATAAGAGAAATAATTCCAAGACGGCTTTGTGATTTTCTCCCATGTGTGACTCAATATTCAAGCCGCATATCTCTCGTCTCCTCTGATGATTTACTATAGGTCACATGCCTTCAATTTTAAATGTATAGGTCCGTGTAAAGTTGTCTGAACAACTGAAAATTATGTCTGATTACTTAAAGAAAATTACTGAAACAACAGCAAACATAAAAAGATCCAAACGAATACCACTCTCAACATATAATAACAAAGCATAGGGATGTTTTCCTCATCTTACCGAGGAATTAAGTAAAAGTCAGGAAATAAAAGAAAATCAAGATCGTAAAATAGACTGGACGAGACCCGCTTCCAAATCCTAGCAGCATTGGGAATAGTAACAAGGATGGTTTGCCCAACAAACAAAGATGTCCTCATGCAAAAACACTGATGGTTCTAAAAGCAAACATAAGTGGTCTCCAAAGGCAGGGTGACGAAGAAGCAACGGGTAACAGAGATGGTCTGGGCACCAAAACATGCAAGCAGGTGAAGTCTTCCACCCCAAATACGAAAATTACACATGAAAACAGATTTCAGAAACTCTCCCCAAACCTTAATATTAATAAACACAAGATTCAGAAGAAAACATCAAACAGGAAAATAGGATTCCCCCCGTTGCTATACTCGAGGAAGGTGAAAATTGGGTATCAGTAGATAAAGCATTAAACAACATATGAAAAAATGAATTCGAAGCTTAGATGAAGTATAGAGCAGGAGTTCTCAACCGGTGGTACGCAAGAGAAAAATAAGTGGTACGTAAAGGAACAAAGTATTTTTAACTATTAAATTGAAAATTTAAATACTGCAACATCCTGTTAAAGTTTTTTTCTCTAACACTCGTAAATTTGTGTGATCTGAGCTTTGTTCAACGGCTTTAGCAAAAAATTTTCGTAAATATTCTTTTAGGCATAGATGTAACAAAATTTGTCATAAATGATGTTTTTGAAAGGAGTAGTAGAAATGGATGTTGTATTGAATAGGAAATAAGAATAAGTTCTTATAAAAAAGATAATAGTATATCATTAATTCTTTCAGAGTTGATCGGTTTATTAGCATATCTATATTTTATGTCGCCACCATTTCCGGGCACATATTGCCCTATTTTCAATTAAAAGCAATTTTTGTGTCGATTTACTGTCTCTAACAGCAGGTATTTTGTCTTCTTGCTGCTTTGTAATCTCCACTTTTCTACGCGATTTGAGAATATCGTCGTTTGTTTTTGAAGAACTTGTAAAATATTGTGAATATAAATATTTGTGAAAAATTAATAAAACAAACCTAGATTCAAAAAATGGAAAAATTGCTAGGATTGACTAAGCGGAAAAGTGATGATTTACAAATGGACTCATACTACTAAGAATATCAAAAAGGAAAAAGAAATGTTTGTAGAAAGTATAATAAAAGTTATTTTATCATTTGGGTTTTCTTGGAATGGCTATGAAATAGACACTCAACCTCAATGTGTTATTTGCAGTTATATATTATCCAATCAAAATACGAAACCATTGTTTTGTGGAGTTCTAAGCTTTTATCTAACAGCTAAATGTGTAAGACCTCCTGAAAAAATAAGAGAATATTCGCTTGTGTTCGAGAACAGAGACGTAAACCTCAAGAAGGGTACCCTTTATTATTCAAAATATCAGTGTACAGTGGGCTCCTTTCATACAGCATACAGTAAAGCCTCCTCTTGAGCTTGAACTCAAAGTAATAAGATATCAAACTTAACCAATGCTTAACTAAAAAGATATAGCCAAAGCTATCAAAATTCTAAGTAATTGGCCCCTAAATATAAGCTATCAAGGGGCTGGAATACGGCCCAGTATAGTAATATCTTAGAGAGACGTAGCCAAAGGGCAAAAGCGCGCTAATCAGAAACTCTGGCCCTAACGAAGTGAGTGGAACTTCGACTTAAATACACTCTTACTCATTTGCATTAAACCCGATTCAAAAAACACAGTCTGGGCGAAAATTCTAAGCTGAAAATAGAAAGGATAGGAAACTAGCTTTAACTAAAGATAACTGTTAAAATCTTAAAATAAACCTTACAGTTGCTTAAAAGACAATTGAATTTCTAGTATTGAACTGTGTTGAACGTATTTTTAGGAGCTCCTAAAGCGAGAAAATTGAATTGCGTAAATAGGTGCCCAAGGGGAAAAATTTTTATATCATTTTAAAGCCCTAAAAAAGATACATAAGAAGATATAATCATTAGGAATGTATCGCCAAGGACTGAAAAGATATTATCAAACGCTATCAAGTTCGTAAGTTATTAAAATTTAACAATACTCAATGTTAAACTAATATTACAACGACTGGCGCTAAATCTTTTAAATAGCTTATCTCTCTGTGAAACTCAACATATTGTATCAAGAATTACAGTAGCAAATTAAAATCAAGAATTACAGTAGAGATAGAGCAAATTTTTCTCTTTTAGGATATATAATTTTTTATATAAATTTATGTGATATTTTTTTTAATATATTGACTAAAATATTGAATTTTCACTAATATTTATTTTTAAAATTAATAGAAAACCATTGTTGACATATCATTTTTAATATAGGTCATGCAATAATTCCTTTAGGAGATTTGTATTACATATATCGAAAAATTGTTTATTAAAATATTTCACGTTATTTTTCTTATAATAATATAATATAGCAAGAATATAGACAACTCAACTTTTCTCATGTAATTTAATGTAACATAAACTTTAAAAATAAATATTAATTTAATATCTTTAATCCTTATTTTTTTTCAACTGAAACCTTCGGTATTTAATATCAACTGCTTATTTAATATGTATTAATATAAAGTAGATACATAAATAGTCTTATTAAATAAATAAAAATTAATAATAATAAAAATATTTCTCATCTGAACTCATAAAGTATTTTAAAAAAAATAAATAAGATTTATATTTATTTACTGCTGGCAACCCTATAATGCAAAACCCTGGACCTTCAAGTTTAACATCACTTGATACCTATCATTCGACTGATCCAACGGCTCTTCTTCAGCGTTTTAAACTTTCAAGGATTTGCAATACTGATGCTAATTCACAAAGCCCAATTAATAATACTGATAATATGGATAAAAAAATTCAAAACGCTTATGAGGAATGTATTTCATTACTACAAACTCGAGTATCTGGCAAAAGAGGTCTCTCTAAGAATTTATATCTAAAAATCAAATCTTTGATTGATTTTATAAAAGATTTAAAACTTGCTGTAAAAAACTCGCATTCATCTTCACTCTCATGTGGCGATAATGAAATAAAGAGTTCTAATGATATTAGTCATCATATCAATTCTAAGAGATATATGGATTCAGCAACTTCATCTAATAGCTGTCAAACAAGAAAATTCTATGATGACGCAGCTCTCTCACCAATCAGTTCTAACCATGAATACGAAACCAGTTTACAAAGTATATCTTCACACAAGCAAAGGATTTCAACATCAAATCAAAGTCCTTCTCAACAAAATTATATCCAAGATGCAAACAATAATCCACCCATAGGTTACAACGACATGCAGATTTTACCATGAAATGAAGAAAGTTTTATTTATCATCAAAATATCAATAACGCATTTATATCTCCTATACCTCATGACCAAATACAAAAGGAAAGATCCAGATCTTATGCAGATGTAACCAAAATAAATAAAGATCCAACTAAAAGACAGACTCCAACACTTCTTATTATCCCAAAGGCACAAATGGTGAATCGTGAATTGCAAGATAATTTAGAAAAATACAATCCAGTTTCCAAAATTGGTGTAAAAATTCAAAAGATTTCACATATCCGAAAAGGTGGTATTGCGGTTTCATGCAATACCAAAGAAGAAATACTCAAGATTAATTCTATATTGGAAAGCAATAAAAATATCAATAATTTAGTTTCTTTCAAAATACCTTCCAAAAGAAAACCTAAATGCACAATAAACAATCTACCTAACAGTACTGGTCCGGAAAATGTCACTGAAATAATTAAACAAACAACTAATTTGGATGAAAATGAATTCATACCCTCTTTTAAAATAAAAGAGAAAATAAACAATGGAATAAAATGGGTAATTGAATGCTCTCCTCTAGCTTTCAAAATACTAATGAAACAGAATATTATTAACTACGGCTGGAGAAGTCACAAAATCGCAGAATTTTTTGGATTACGTCGATGTTTCATATGTCAAGACTTTTCACAGTCAGAAATTACAAACATAGAAACTATTGTGCATTCTGTGGCGGCAATCACAATATCAAAGAATGCCAAGCAGAAAGTCCCTTATGTATAAACTGCAAATTACATAATGATGCCAATAATACGGACCTTAATACATATCACCCTGCTTATGCACCAAACTACCCAATATATCAAAAAGAAGTGACCAAAGTAATTACTAGAACCGAATATGACATCTTAGATTAATTTCATCCTTACCATTAACAAGTTAATACCATTTCTTCACTGTAATTCACCAAAACATTATAATTAATATGTCACCAATACTAATTAAAAATAGAGAATTTTCGACTCTCAAAATACAACAAATTAACCTTCAAAGAGCCCACTCTTCTATCCCAAACCTGGTCCAAATTTCAACCGAGCTCAATCCAGACATAATCCTCGTACAAGAACCTTACTGTGTCAATGGAAAATTTAGCGGAATACCAAACTGTTGGAATTGTATTCAATATGAATCTTCAGATAAATCTTCAGTCAGAAATCAGCTTTCATCATCAATAACAAATACTTATCTCCAATAATAATGTTTACAAGTAAAGATATAGTTTCCATATTATTAAATAATAAAGAAAATTAACTTATCGTCACCTCCTTCTATGCATCGCCATTAGAAAATTTAGAAAATAACACTACAAGCCCTTCTTCAATAATAAGGAAACATTCAAAATATCAGCACGTAATAGGAGGCGACTTTAATGCCCACCATACAATATGGGGATATAATAATATTGATACAAGAGGTGAGCATGTCGAAGATTTTATCGCAGAACATAATTTAATTCTTCATAATAACGATAACAGCCTACCTACATATGAAACAATACATGACTTAACTATAACCTCATATCAAATAGCTAACAAAATTTTATCATGGGAAGTTTTAGATACAATATCGCTATCTGACCATAAAATAATCTCATTCAGAATAGATCTTAATTTTGAAATAACCTTAACTCATCGATTTAAAATTAATCCAAGATCTATTAAAACTTTTAATCAGCTCATGAAACAAGATCTCTTAAAGATCCATTGGGAAATCAATAATTCATCTGATAAAATCACTCTTAATAAATCAATACCTTACAATATTCATACAGCACTGCTGCAAACAATCATTTATAACCCAAGAACCAAATAATAAACTTAACTTAAACTGTTGGACTAAAGAATTAAGGATACAGAGAAACAAAACAAGAGCATTCTATAGGAAAAGGAAAAAAGCCTCCCTTCAAGAACTGAAAGATAAATTTTACATTATATACTCACAACAAAAAGCAATGTATAAAAAAATGATACTATCAGCTAAAACTAAATGCTGGAGAAATTATTGTACCAAAAACACAGAAAGATATGGAAATATTTACAAGATCTGTATGAACAAAGTTTTCAAACCAACCCAAATCTCCATCACTTCAAACCTCAATCAATCTCAACATCAAGATCAAGATACAACTTTAATAACTCTTTCTAATATCATGGAACAAGTTTTTCTACAAGACTCCTCTCAAGAAGGTACTGCTGAACAATCGTACATCAGAAATAATAATACAGCTTCAGATACAATGGATGACTTTCCCTTTACATTAAAGGAAATCTCTAATATAATAAAAAATTTAGCAAGAAATAAGACACCAGGACCAGATGGAATACCTAACCAAATAGTCCAACTTATTAATTCCATTGATTGAACTATTTTCTTAGATCTCAGTAATAAGCGCCTACAATTAAGCACATTTCCTACTCATTTCCAAACTGGTCAAGTCATTTTGTTTAGCAAACCAAGCGCAGATGCAAATACTCCAAAATCATACAGACCAATTAACTTATTACCGGCAATAGGAAAAGTCTTAGAAAGAATAATAGCAAATCGTCAACGACATCATCTAACAAAAATAGAATTTATCAGCAATAATCAATTTGGATTCATCCCGAATAAATCGACAACGAATGCCATAGATTCGGCTTTAAACCAAATTCATATCAATAAATCCAATAATCTGCATTCTGCTTTTATTTGCCTGGATCTAACCAAAGCTTTTGACTCATTATGGTGGCCATCTGTACTTGAAGCATTAAGAAAAGCAAATTGTCCAAAAAATATATTTAACTTACTTCAAGATTATCTATGTGAAAGAAAAGGTTTTATAATGTATAACAATAAGATCATAGAATATGCTTAACAAAGAGGTTGTCCACAAGGTTCCTGCCTTAAAGCTTACCTTTGGAACCTTACGTTTAACTCAATAACATCTTTCAAGTGGCCAAACCATACAAAAAATGTTGCTTTTGCTGACGACGCAACTTTTGTGATCAGTGGTAGAACAAGAAATATTCTGGAAAATAATGTAAATGAAACTCTTCATCTTTTTAAAACTGAATGCAACAAATTGAAACTGACAATAAATGAAGAAAAATCAACAGCCATAATATTCCATAAAAAATCTCAAAAAATCACTCGACTACCAAATTTTCAATAGAAAATAATAGGATAAAAATAGTTCCAAAACTTAAATTTCTGGGCATAATCATTGACAAAAACCTCAACTGGATTGAACATCTCAAATATATCAGAACTAAAACACAAAAAATAGCAAACAACTTACGGTATGTCCAAGGACTAAATTAGGGACTAAATCCTCATATTCAAAAAGTATTGTTCAATACAGTAATAACAAAAATAGTAATATATGGTGCAGAAATTTGGGCGCAGCCTATGACTGTTCGGAAACAAAAACAACTGCAAGCCATACAACGTCAATTCCTTCTCCGGATAACAAAATATTATAAAACAACATCAAATGCTGCCCTATGTGTACTTTCAGGAATAGCACCTCTTCATACTTTAGCACAAATTGAACATGCAAAAGCCACAAAAAATCCTGCATATTATATGACGAAATAATTAATCCAAATAATTATGAAATTTCAGTCAACCCCTAAAGAAGACTTCCTGCATCTAATCCTAAAATACATAGCACAATAAAACCTCCAACCAGTCATATATCTCCACCAATAATATATACAGATGGACCAAAAATGGACTTAGGAGTTGGCTGTGCATGTATAATACAAATAGATCAAAGCCAGAAAATAACTCTCCAAAATCGACTCGCCAAGGAAAATAGTATCTTCCAAGCAGAATTACACGCAATTCGAATGGCAACATAATACTCAATCGATAACAATTTCCAAAAAATCAATATTTTCTTAGATAGTCAATCAGCAATACTAGTTCTACAAAATCCCAAACACACATCTGAAATAATTCAAGATATTTTTAACAAAATTATCCAATATCCTCAAATATCACCAATCATTTATTGGATAAAGGCTCACGTCGGAGTTCTTGGTAACGAAGAAGCCGATTCAGCAGCCAAATCAGCTACTACCAACAATAATATCCCTTCAAGAAAAATCTCCTGGCCAAAATCATACCTCAAGAAATATCTACATAAAATCAGCCTCCAAATGTGGGAAGAAGAATGGACAACAATAAATATAGGAAGACAATTACATCAAATAGCACCTCATGTAAATGATACATGTACAATGGTCAATGATTATATAAACCGCTTTTTAACTGGACTTGGGCCATTTCCCACATACATCTTCAGATTCAACATCTCAAACTCTGAGCAATGTGTATGTGGAAAAAAAGATGATCCAATCCATTATATTACTCAATGTCTCTTAACAAAGTCAACTCATATTAAGTTGCCTAATTCAGATATCAATGCCTTCCTTCGTTTTGCAATTACCAACAAACATTTAAAAAATAAAATAGAAAATACAATCAAACATCTATCTTCAATAGGCAAAAATTTATGTGAGCACTAAAGTAATTAATGTCAAAACTCATTTTTGAAGCTGCAATTCATCTAAAACATTTATTATCTAATTATCTTAAAAACAAACCCTTGCAAAAATAATGATAAAGTAAAAAAAAAAGAAGAGGAAGAAGATAAGGATTCATATAATAAACTTTATCTCATGAAACTATTATGAACTGTTATAAATTATGACTGTTAGCCTATTATGAATGTTAGCCTACTATTATTATACCTATTATAACTTCTATAATTATATCTAATAGATATGATATCAATCAAAATACCGATATACTATTTATACTTTTATATTATGTGTTATATTATACTATGTACTATTTTGAATATTAATTTTAAAAATAAACCGAAGTGTTGTGGGACTATACCTACATTACTTATAGTAAACATTGGGTGTCCACTGCATTTCCACCTGAACCTGAACCTGCTTAAAAGACATCTTGGACTAAGCATGCCAGTTTAAAGGATAAATCTGAAGAACATTTTAAGAGGAAATTATCGTAGTTCAAAAATAGTAAACAAGTTCTGAAAGGTTTTGTTACTTCAAGTGAAAAAGCTTTGGAAGTTAATTACCTAGTAAGCCTAAGAACTGCCAAGACTGGGCAGGCTCACACTATGAGGAGATAACCTTACATTACCAGCAGCTAAAGCTATCGTTTTAATATTATTCAATGGAAAACGCGGCTACTAAATTTAATAACATTCTGTTATCAAATGATACAGTAAGTCGAATTCACGAAATGGCAAATTCCATAAAAGAGATACTTATTCAAAAAATAAAACACAGTGAGTATTTCGCATTGCAATTGGATGAAAGTACTGATATAATTAACTTTGTTCAATTATTAGTTTACGTAAGTTTCGAAGAAGATTGCCGAAGAGTATTTATTTTGTGAATTTCTTCATAATAGAGCAAATGCAAATTAATTTTTAAGTACAATTTTGAATGATATGAGATTTTGATATGAGAATGCTATTCCTTGGAATAAATGCATTGCCGTATGCAGTGACGGAGCTCGAAGTTTGACAGGAAAACAACTGACTGACTGTATTAATATGCCGATATACAGCCCAGAAGGCCGTGTGTTCGGCTCGTTCAAATTAGCCGTTAGGCGCGTCACGTAAATCAATCTTAAAATAGGTCCGGACGGGCTAGGAGGGATGAAGGATGGGGGGCAAGCATCACAGCCATAAGGGAGCGATCATGGACAGGCAGGCGCGCGGTGCATTGTCATGAAGAGTAGGTGTACAATAAATATCAATTCTCTAACAGTAATAAAATACAAGTTATACATAAAATACCAGATAAACAATACTATACAATACAATATCCTATAAGTGCAAAATACAATATAAGCAGTATAGAAAGTGATCATAATATGACAAATACAAACAGATAAGGATAAATACAAACCTGAGTTTCTATGAAGCTAAATAAAAGGAGAATATTAGGTGGGAAAGTTAGAGTCCCGTGACAGGTGAGCCGCGAGTGGTCGCAAGTCGGAATCTTCTGGCAGCATGATATAATCAAATATTTCAAAGGTATTCATATGATTGCATGTTACAGCCTTGCTATAGAATTTTTTATTTAACTTGTGAAGGTGTTCTTCCAGGGTTTCAAGCTGCAAGTCATGATGAAGCGTGACATTTCTGACATAATAATGCGCTTTAGTTATGATCCTTAGAATCTTATTTTGAACTACTTGTAGTTTCTGTATGTCCTGTTTTTTGGCAGTGTTCGAAGCAGGCGAGGCGTACGTGAGAATTGGGCGTATTATCATAATGTAAACAAGCCTTTTCTGTTTAAGATCCAGTGACGAATATTTTCCGATGAGTGGCAACAGGGAGTTTAGTGCTCCATGCGCTTTTCTTCTAACGTTTAATATATGGTCTTTCCAAGTAAATTGATCATTGAAAATAATGCCTAAGTATTTTGCTTTATTAACTTTTGGGATTGGTACTCCAAAGAGTGTAAGCGTTCTTTTGGTAGGAACTTTTCTGTTTCTTCTTTTTATGATAAGTAACTGAGATTTTTGTGCATTGATGCTAATTCTCCATTGTGTGCACCATTTTTCGATGCATGGCATAAAATCTTGAAGTTTCTTAATTGCATAGTTTGCGTTTGCAGACTTCACCGCCAAGGCGGTGTCGTCTGCATAGCATCCTAAAAAGCAATTCTGATCAGGTGGCATCTTGGGGAAATCCGTCACATATAAAAGATATAAAATTGGGCCGAGGATCGAACCCTGGGGCACTCCTGCGTTAATAACCCTAGGGGTCGACATGTCAGTACCTATTGAGACAGTGAAGGTTCTGTTTGTGATAAAAGAGGCTATGAGTTGAATCATTTCTCTTTCCAGATTGAGATGGATAAGCTTGTAGATTAATCCCTCATGCCAGACGCGGTCGAAGGCTTTCGCCACGTCCAGCATGAGGATGGCAATACTGTGCTTCTTGTGGAGAGCATCTCCACAAAATTCAGCGAGTCGAACAAGTTGTTTGGTCGTAGAAAGGTTTTTCCTAAATCCAAACTGTTCTGGTGGGAGAATATGTAATGAAGGTCTTAATCTGTTAAGTATAACTCTTTCATAGATCTTACTGAATCCGGTAAGCAGGCTGATTGGGCGATACCCATCCGGTTTCGTCCGATCTTTGCCCGGTTTCGGCAATAAAATAACTTTGGCCTGTTTCCACTTTGTAGGAAAGTAGCAATTATTCAGACATGCGTTAATAATACTGGTTAGTCTAGTAATACAATTATTCGGTAAATTTTTTAAGGTTTTATTATTGATTGAGTCGTTCCCTGGGGCTTTCTTCACCTTTAGCTTCTTAATTATTTCCTTCACTTCCAGCGGAGAAGTAAGATGCGGTTCACAGCGTACAGTCGGCGCATTGAGCCAATCTCGGATGTAGTAGCATACTTCATATGCAAAATTTAAATCTCTGGGTGATTTATTTGGCTGGAATTGCTGTTCTAAGTGGGCCGCAAAAACATCTACTTTTTCAGCATTCGTTATAGCAACAGTAGAATCAGTACAAATTGGGCGATTCGCACAAGGCTTATTTTTTAGTAATTTGGTAAACTTCCACAATGAGCCGTCTCCTGGGTGTACACTTAGTATTTTTTCCTCCTAGAGATCGTTCTTATGTTTACTCATTTCTTTCTTAATAATCCGATTTAATTTATTTAGCTCTCTCCTCACTTGTGGAGACCATGTTAAGTGCCAACGTTTCCTTAATCGATTTCTTTCTTTAATTAATTCTCGTGTGCTATGAGGCATCCGGCCTTTAAATTCATCTGTATTGATATATTTTGAAGAGAAATCAATAGCATTATTAACTGAGTTTGTAACGCTTTCAATGGCAATATCTATTTCATTTTTATTTTTGAGACCTTCTACAGTCGGAGGGTTACTGTGTAAGTAATCATGAAATAAGCTCCAATCTGTAATTTTAATTTTTTGACATTCTTTATTTTTGGCTGCGCCTAGTGTAACCAGAACTGGAATGTGATCAGACGTCAGCTCGTGCTTGACTTCCATTGTCATTGGGATAGATGTGTTCGTGAGTAATAGATCCAGGATATCCGCCCTTTGCAAATTCGCGGGACGGTAAGTATACTCAGTAGGAGCCTCCAGCGCAACTGGGTAGTTATTAAGAAATTGATAAAAAGTTTTGCCGTTCTTATTCGTGCATCTGCTGCCCCATTCCATATGCTTGGAATTTAGGTCTCCTGCTAAAATAAAAGGCTTATCCTCGGGGCACATATCTGCCAGAATGTCTTCAGTGAGTTCTGCTTTGGGCGGATTATAGACCGCACTGAAATATGTAACACCATACTGTGGTAAAAGGATTGATACTGTAACTAACTCATGAGAATTCTCTCTATCTTCCCGAACTAAGCAGGAGTGCAAGGAGCGTCGGACGTAGATTGCGACTCCCCCGCCACCGTGACTCAGTCTATCACATCTGTATGTACAATAATTTTGAATATTTATACTTTTACATGGGGTTGCATACGTTTCCGCAATTAAGGCAACGTCAGTATCATAATTAATGAGAAAATTTTCTAAATCCATTAATTTACCTTGAATGCTACACGCATTCCAAAATACTAATCTAATGGGGGCCTTGTTTAAGTTACGTCTGGCCATTCTGGATTCCGGATTTGATAGTTTCATTCACATTGTCATGTACCTGTCTAAATTGTTGAGAAATAAGGAAACCGGAGCTTTTGATTATTGCTACCAGCTCTGCAAGGTCTGAGAAAACTTTCTTAGCTTCACTTATAGTGTCGGTATACAATCCTGTTGAAAGTGCTTGTGCGTATGATTTATTTTGTACTACACGACTTGGATAAGTCTTGGGAGTATCTTTAGCTTTTTTGGGGAACTTTTCACATCCTTTAAAATTGGATGTGTGATTTTTTAGGCAATTTGCACACTTTGGGGGGTTTTCCTTTTCTTTATCTGGGCATTCAAATGAAAAATGATCTCCAGCGCAACGAACGCACTTAGGAGAAAAGTAACAACCCGCCTGGGTATGGTGGAACCCCTGACAGCGGTAACACTGCAGGGGTCCAGACCTTCCACGATATTCTTCAATTTTAATTCCCAAACCGCAAAGGTGCGTAAGAGAATGTATTTCCTTAGATTTTTCAACCCTTGGCAAGGTGACAAGGAAAAGCGGCAAGTTTATAATTTCTCCGTCTTTGCGACGAGTCATCTGTTTAACAGAACAAATGCTAAAATTTTTATTTTCAAGTTGTACACTTATATCTGCAGTGTCAGTGTCGTGAAAAAGGCCTCTAATTACAACCTTAATTTCCTTGTCTTGAGGCAAAGTAAAGGACTGATGTTCGATATTGGCACTTCTGAGCAGTCTAACACATGTTCGATAATTTTCCGGGTTTTGTGTAAAAATTCTTACATCCCCTCTTACAGTATGACTTCTAACCTCAATGTTGTTTTCATTTAAGACCTGATAAAATTTTTTCCAGGTAGCATTATTTACTTTGATTGTGATTGGTGGTATCCTGTCTTTTTTAACAAACGGAGCTTCAATGTTTGTGTTTGTGTCCATTTGGGTATTTTCCTCGTGCGTGTTTTCTTTATTTTCATTTACAACCTGTTCATTAGCGTTTTGCTCAATGTTATTTTGGGCATCATTATTGTTTTCATTATTTTGGGTATTGTTTCTATTTAGTGCAACTGGAGTATCGTCAGTATGCGTATCATGTAAATCTATCCTTATACGCTTTGCCGGAGCAGTTTTGCGTGTTCGTACCGTTCTATCTCCACGACGGGTTTTATAAAATTCGTCATCTGAACTAGATATTTTATCTAGGGTGTTCTCGTTATCAGATTCCTGTGAAGTACTTTCATGTAAGTCAATCGGACTGCGAGATCTTTCATTATCCGATTTTTGTTTATTATCCGCATTATTTTTTCCCTGTGAAATGTCAGTTGGGAGAAAATGTGTAGTATCCTCACATGCATTTTTATTATAAGCTTCAATGCAGTGTAGCATTTTTTGAAAGAAGTGCAAGTCTCTTTCCTTATTTTGTGAAAGCGCACCTACTTCGCGCCGCTCATTTTCAATATCATCAATTAGCTGTTGAAAAACTAACTGCACCTTGTCCATGATCGCGAAAATCAAAGAACGCAGCGCCCGCTAAAACGCAAACTTGCGGCCTGGAACCGGGCCCACACGACGGTGTCCCGGCAGACAGATCGGCAAGCGGAAACTCTTACAGGCGCCTGACAACTGCCTAACAGCAGAAGCTAGGGCGTAACTAGTAAGAGCAAACAATCCAGCGCGAAAATAAAATCAGTAATTTAAATTTCAGTTACAATTTATTCTAATCACCAGCAATCAGGCGTGAGGCAAGAATCGCGGTAATAAATTTTTTAAGAATATTTCCTAACTCCAGAATAAAACTCCTAAAATCGCGAAATTAAATAAAATATGAAAAGTGATTGCAGTCAAACAATCGTAAAATCATTACCCGGTTAGCATTAAAAAATGCTTTTGGCATAAGCAATTCTATATACGAGACAGGGAGTACACGTGGCAACACTAACCCTAAGGTTAGGCATAAGCACTACGACGAAAACCGGATTCGGCAGCAGCTCGAAAACACGTCCTTCACACCTGAAGGTTCCCCTCCGAATGATGACAGGAAAACATTCTGATGCTATTTCTTAAATAAGAAAACGTAGCACCTGAAACTAAATTTACTCACTGCTCCATTCATTGTGAAGCTTTAGTAGCCAAAACAATCCCTGGAATCCTGACAATCATTTTGAATGAAACTGTAAAACCTGTTAATTTTATTAAAATCGGAGCTTCAAGAATATTTACCATTTTATGTTAAGAAATGGGCAGTGAACATGAAACGCTTTTGTTACATTCCGAAGAAAGGTGGTTATCCAGAAACAAAGTTTAAATCGTCTTTTTTGAACTTCAGACTTTCCGCTGTGATTAAATATTTGAATTGCAAAAATGTTTATTTAGGGAAACGCACCGCATGTATAGCATATTTACCTCATATTTGTGAAAATTTAAATGAAATAAATTTAGAATTACCAGGATAAAGTGTTAATTTGTTTACTATTAGAAATGAAATAAATGCAATTATAAAAAAATCGAGCTAAAAATCGAAGAATTGGATAATAATATTTTAAGATTTTCACCCTTTTTAGGAAGTTTGCTAACAGAAAATAATTTGAAAATAAAAGATAAATCAGCAACCGATATTAAAAATCATTATTTTCATTCATAAATAATTTCAACATGTATTTTCGGGAAGATTCTGAAAACGAAATTGGGATTAGAAATCCATTTTGTTCAAAAGTATCTGAAATTCTATCTCGTGAAGGAAAAGAACAATTTATAGAAATTTCCTGTGATCGGTCCTGAACAATTCATATTATAAATCACAACTTCTCAATAACTCGAAAACACTTATAAGTTAGGACTGCAGCTTTATTTCACATACCTATAATCATATCATCACTTTCGCCGCAAATGCGGGAACTTTTCTTCTCCCAAAATCGAGAACACACTCTTGGTTTTCCCTTTTCTTGCACAGCACTGCCCTCTGGAGGCATTTTTTGCATTTTACAGTTCGTATATCAAGGAGGTGAGACTGAACATTCTCCCGCCCAAAATTTCAATATGAGAATATCAAAACAAATTTTGCAAAAGTTGAATAACAATAATATATAATAATAAAGCATATATTACAATAACACTGTTTAACAACTTAAATGAAAATAATTATAACATAATGAGTACAACACAATTGCAATAATACACCATATAGTCTAACTATTGAATTGGAGATGTGATCTAAATTTTGACAATAGAACCATCAAGCTACTGCATTCATTCATCACCGAGCGGAAATTTTACGTTGCTCTCGGGAAAGATCACTCAAGCTACAGAAAAATACGCGCTTCCGTCCCTCAAGGATCTATTTTAGGACCGATTATCTATATCTTTTATGTCTCCGATTTCCCATGTATTGGATTAAATAAGAATTCCTTTATCGGCTGCTACGCAGACGACACTGCACTCGCCATGAAATCAATCAGGATTGACCTTGCAGTCCGTAAACTCCAAAATCTAATGCCGCAGATTGAGGATTGGTGCAAATTATGGAGAATTGAAATCAACGCTTCAAAATCTCAACTACTACTAATTCGCAGAAAATATGCACGTCGCGCATGCAAAGAAAAACTCCGACTTTTTAACGTAGAAGTTCCCATAGTACAAAAAGCCACATATCTTGGAGTTGTATTCAATAGCGCGCTCAAATGGAACGACCATATTACAAAAGTTAAATCTAAAACTTATGGAGTCATATGCAATCTCATCCCTATTCTAGGCAAGTATTCCAATCTAGATCTCTTTATAAAACGGCACATCTATACAGCGGTCATAAGGCCCATATTCACATATGCTTCCCCGGCATGGGCAGCCTATACAAAAAATGACATTTACAAATTACAAGTTATTCAAAATAAGATACTAAGAGTCATTACAAACGCACACTTCTACGTCACAAATCAGACTTTACACAGAGACCTAAAAATAGATACAGTGGAAAAATTCTTAAATAAAATCAATGAGTCTTTTTTCAACTCTGCAATCAATTGTCCTCATCTCACGCATTTCGATATACAATTTTAGAGGACGACAAAGAATTAAGACCATATGCGGCACACTATATCAGAAGTCAAAACCAAAACTTTCCCACGTAAACTGTACTGCACGCAATTTTCTTTATGCTGATTATTTTTATCGTTTTTATTGTAATTGTGCTTATTTTGTAAATTTTGTATTTGTTTATATTGTAATTGTATATTGATTGATTAGTACTTGATTGTACGACCTGATTGCTTCATTAAAGCACCTGGATTTTCTTTATCATATGTCATGATCTCCTCGCACCCTCTATTATGCAAACATACACTAGTCTTGCTCAACTACCTCTCCTTTGCGGCTCTTCTCTTTGGGTTGTCTATGCCCCCCTACGCGACTCTGACCTCCTTTACATAGTATCCAGTGATTCACAGTCTTGTCGCCAATGGGCGAGATTTCATCGAGCCGGATAAGCTTCCTTTATCATGGAGGCATCCCGGCAAATATCTGCATTTCTTGTTATTTTATTTGTCTTGTACCTTGGTATTACACTCAACTTTTGATTGCGCTTGACTGCCTCTCTCGTCGTTTTGCGCTTTTCGTTGTGGTGTCATTGCTGCCCTTCTTTCCATCACCCTCTGACGACCTCATTACCACC
>KK112149.1:84358-101792 GCA_000611955.2 Stegodyphus mimosarum
TTTTTTTTGACAGTGTGTGTATATTCATGTCTTTACATTTTTATGTTAATTAGGTGTTCATTAAATCATTTTGGGGGAGCTGCATATTTTGGAGCTCTCACCAATAATTCATTGGTTGAATAGAAGCTGTGTTGCTTGTTTTTTTTTACTGTATTTTCAGGATCTCCTTCTCTGAACTTTGAGCAGCATTGTCTCCATGGTGACGAATGCGCTTCCCATGGGGGGACTTGTACAGCCAGTTTAAAAAAAAAAAAAAAAAGAAAGTTTGGTTGCTATGGAGTGGCAACGGAGAAAAAGAAGTTCTCAGCGAAGAAAGTTTTGTTCGGGACTGGTACTCTATTGGTCGGATTTTTTCTGTTTTGTTCCACTGTGCTGGAAAATGATTTTCAATGATTTTTTTACTCGACCTTGTATATTTCCAACTTTATAATTGTTTTCAAGTAGAATATTTCAATAAATGTACTTAAATGGAAAAGTGGTATTACTGATGGAGTCTGACAAAGGCATTCAAGACCACTCCTCGTTGGTAGTTGCTTAACTTTCTTTCACATTTGTATATAGTTGTTTTATTTCTTATTTTCTAGTATCCTGCTTAAATTTTGTAACTCTATTATTTGCATCTCCTTTGCACCTGTGTAATTATATCTTTGTACATATCAATTATTGGAGTTTTTGTAGCACCTTTTAAACTATTATTCGTATGTTGTCAAGATTTTCAAATCACGTTTTGCTTTCTTTACAGTGTCAGATGAAGTGCTTGCTCCGCAGATCTGGTCTTGTCGTATGTTTTTTCTCTTGCGATGTCCTAGGCCTCCTTTTCTTTTCTTCTTCTGCCTCCGTTTTCTCTTCCGAGATTCACCCACGTCCGGATTCTATTATGTCATGTGCCCTAGGGCTTTATTTCAAGAACCGGCATCGCTGCATAGGCAGTAGCCCGGTATAGCAGGTATCTAGGTATCCAGGGCAAGGTACCTACGTGCCGACTACTTCTTTTAAGAAATTTTTCATCTGGTAACCGTAAATTGACAACTCTTACCTTTTCGTCCTTACTAGAAAATACCTCAGCAATTCTAGCCACCAGCCATTTAGTTAGTGGAAGATTCTCATCTTTTATTAGTACAACAGTTAAAACTTTAAAATTATTTTTATCAAACTGCCACTTTATTTTTTGATGTAAATTACTAAAATAATCTTTAGACACGCCCCTTCAACATCTGTTCCAGCCCCCGCGCCATGAAGAAAGGAGGTCTCCCTGTCGAGTTGCCGTTTCAATGGACTTAATCTAAAATAATTGCTTATCCATCATAATGAAGTCTTTATCAATCTGTTCGCTCAGAATCACATCTCCCGCAGATTAATTTCTGCCTATGAATATTTTCATCGCGTGTACATTTTATTACTTGCACTACCTACACACGCCACATGCCAATGAGCCTATTAATCGTAAAATCTTTCCTTTCCGCTTTTTGCTTTAGTGTTTTGTATTGTGTATAAAAAAAATTATAAAAACCAAAAAAAAAATAAAACTAAAAAAATACAAAAAAATAAAACCTAAAAACTTATAAAAATAATTACGAATATTTAAGTTTTATAAATTCTCGCTATCCCTAAACTTTCTCGAGCCTGTGGCTCCCTCTATTTAGCATCTTGAAAATCATTATGCGTTTTTCCTATTTCTGCTCACCTTTAGTAATTCTGATGTGGAGGTACGTGATTTTGAACCACAGGCACTCCGTAAAACATAATCATTGGCATTGGCTGCCAAATTTTTAAACATAATTAGTTATTTTTTGCCATTTGGAAAGTTTGTTTTCTGGAATACCTGTTAAATTAGGCTCAGGTATAGAGGTGATTTCTCTCCCGATCAAAAAGTGTTCAAAAAGTGACATGTTAGTGAAATAAAAAGTGGAACAAAATACAAATGCTTTAACTGGGATAAATTTTATATTTTATTAAATAGCAAAAGACTTTATTGTTTAACACCTGTTTGCGTTTTAATATAATATGGTTTCCAAAAAGCAGGTTTTCATTTCTTCAGATTCGTTTCAAAATTAAATATAGCCGAGTACAGACATTCTTACTCTGATTAAAGGTCTGAAGTTAAACTCTGAATTGAATCAGAAAAGTCATCATAAAAAGGGTCTTCCAACAAGAATTTATGTTAGGTTGAAAGAAAAAATAAAGCTGATTCAACACCTCCATAGCCAGGAAAAACCTTAAGACTTTACAACCAAAGGCACCCTTTCTCACAAGATCTGGCGAGCGCTTTCCAGTGTTAATCGAAAAATACTCGTTCAACGCGTTTCTTATTTAGTGGCTGATTACTGGATTGCTTTATACCATTATGTAATCATATACTGTCTCCCCAAATAAGTTTGAATTTGACACGAAAACTGCGGTTACTTGCCATTGTCCCATTTTTGTTTTGATTCAGTTTTCAAAAGTAGCTCGTATAGTGAATGGAAGAAAACAGCGAAAACACATTTTTATTTTGATTACTTTTCTGTTACATCTGATCTTATTATACATATTTAATCCATAAGCAAATTATCAAGTTTTATGCATAAGATCTCTACGGTTTATATGTTGAGAACCTAAGTGCAATATAAGGCATAGCAGAAGGGCTTTTCAAAATTCCCTGTATCGAGGCGTATTTTTTAACGATTAAAGTTCCTTGATTGCTCTTTGCCATTTCCCATTTTCTATTAAGTAAATATATTCTGTGACAAAAATTCTGCATATCTTATAAAAGATTCAGTATACAGTGACGTATACAGATGCTTACAAGTAAAGATTTATATATCTTTACTATTACTGTTTTACTTTTTATCACGAACTGATCATTTGAAGGCTTTGTAGATAAGAATAAAAATTTTGGAAACTTGAAATTAGTGGTTCGTCCATAAATAAAAAATTCGACTTATTTTTAAATGCCCCTCTGCAGACTTTCAGAAACTATTTTTTTTTAAATCATTGTGTACTTCTAAAAGAGCACAGCATATGAATTACGTTTCAGAACCATTTAGATATTGGGGTTTGAAAGCTTTTTCTGTTATAATAATGATGATATTTTTTGCAAATACTTACAATTCAATCCCGTTCTAAAACGATAATTTCGCTTGGAAGCAAAGATTGGGGAAACAGATTTATGATTTCAATATTCAGCGAAATATTTCGCGATTACAATACCTCCTTTACTTCGTACAAGGAAGTAAAAATTATCATAGAGAAATTTAAAGGAATTGGTGCTCTTATGTATTTGATTTCTAAACTTTCACTGTTATTAAATTACTTCTATTAATTTAAAATAGGCCACACATGTTTTAAATGCCTTTTCCCTTGTAAGAATTCTAGATACGTTCATAGTATGATGTGTAAAGAAATGCAACATTGAATTTAGCTTTGCTTTGCCCGAAGCAAAGTGTTTGGAGGTTACTTTACGAATCTATCGTGTTCCATAAAACATTTCATTATCAGGTTTTCCAACAAGATAGAAATGCAGCCGAATCGATGTAAAAACAGATGCAGCCGTTTGTTGCTTAAACGCATGAAAATTAAATGGTCAAAATGCTAAATGAAAAATTATAACTAAATTAAACAATTTTTACAACTTGAAATTTAAAAAAGTAAAATTTAAATCTTTGGATTGGAACATTATTGAATTATTGAATTGTGATAAAGCACTTGAAGGTTATTTACCTAAAAGGAAGAATGTTTCCTGCAAGACTGTCTGAAAGCATGTGGCTCGTGTTTAATTTGTGACAGAGAATCAGTAGGAAAACCATTGACACATTTCATCTTCTGAAATCTGTAATCGCATAAACTTAATTATTTTTGTTATTACTGAATGCAGACCCTGCTGCAGGTTTTTATGGTCCAAGTATTACTCTTATTACATCCTTGTACGAAGTAAAAAGGAAGTATTGTAATCGCGAAAAATGTCGGGTATCATATTGCAACGGAAATATTTATTTTAACCGCTATCTAATGTTATTTAACGATGTTTTTGAGTGACACTCGTGTAAGAACAGAATAACGGACTCTTTCCTCCCCAAAAAATTATAAAACTGATTTAGAATGGATTCTGAAGAGATTCTTTCATGGCGTTTGTGCGTACGTATTTACCTCCCATAACTCAAAAACGAGTAGCCTCAGAACGTTGAAACTTTGTATATAGGACTGCTTAACATGTAGATGTGCACTTACTATTTTTGTTGCAATCAGCAGCACGAAAAATATATAAATTTATGTATATATATATTTTTGAAACAATATATATATATATATACTCTGTTAATCGGTTCAGTGAGCTCAGTTATTTAATACTTATTTGTTGGTAAATTGTATATTTTTGCTTTAAAAATGATTGAATTATATTGTTCTTATTTTCCGGTTAAGGTTGTTATAACTTTAGTAAATCTGCATGCAACATTTGTAGAATTATCAACAATTGAAAAGTTGTTTAAGTACGGCTCAGCCTAATCATTTTTCTCGTAGCGGACGTATTTGTTTATATTTGAAACTTAGGAGCATATGGGATTTCTTACCAGTTTAGAGAAACTAAGCTTCGCAACAACAAAGAAAACGACTTCTTTTATTATTGACAATTAAGTCATGCTTAATCCATTATGGAATTTATTCAAGGAAATAAATGTTCTGGATATTTCGAGATTTGATGCATTTTTGCCTTGTCTCGAAGTGAGATCTGAATTAATTGAAAGAGAAATACTAAATCGTCTGTGAAAAACTGTTTCTTTCTCTTTTTTTTTTGTTGTTTGCTTAATTTATTTTATATATCTTGTTGCTTAATTTATTTTATACATCGTTTTACGTTGATTATAGTGTTTGAATAGAATATGTGGCAACGATTAGATTATTCTTCAGATGATATACATAATTTTTGTGCATTCTGAGTTATAAAATGGATGAGGTGCGACGCTGTTAAGCGAACCTAGCGCCAGAGTGTCGCTATATAAACAAATATAGTTAATTTTAAAGAGTGCAGTTATTCTATTCTGGTTTATGCGCTATCGACGAAGTACATTTAATTCAATCCAATAAATTTAAACGAAATGCAAAATGCGTAAATTTAATGTTCCGTACAAGGATGTCATGTGGTGTACACATCAGATTTTTTTAATGTGATAATAAAATTCATTCCAATTCACAAAACATAGTACTATTGAAAGAAAAACAAAATACTAATACATTTTTACGGGTTTTGTTTTGGTTTATTTGATAATGGTAAAGATCTCAAGGGCTATCTACCCAAGCGGAGGAATGTCTTCGTGGAGGATGTTCTAAGGGAATCTGGATCGTATACACGTGACGCATGAGGAAAATCAAGAAAACGCGCATGCAGTCAGTCCGTTCGCGAGACTCAACAGAAAACTGAGGAAAACGGAGCGAGAAAGCCGGAAAGATTGCATTATCTATTATATTTAATGTAAAAGTTATCTCTTTTGATTAAAAGCGCTAGGAAGGGAATTGAAGATAATAATATCTGTGAGACAGATAGCTTGGTTAACAGCGAAGTGGATAACGATGACATTCACTCCTCCTTGCCTTTATCAAAGGAATACTTCCGAAAGGTGCTAGGATATTCTGAATAGTATATGCCGATGCTGAGATAGCTAATTAATGTTTGTGTAGAATAAAAAATAAATTAAAAGTAATATTTTTTCAGCTGTTTAATATATAATATAATGGAATTATTTTTAAGTCACTTTGAACACTTATCCAGGCCAAATTCTATACTTTATATGTATAAATATTTGTTTAATAATGTCCGCTTATAGGCGGAAAAATGGGGTATGTGGTACCCATAGAATGAAATTTCAAATTTGTAAAATACTGACGATGTTTAATGCGTCCTAAATATTGGTGTTTTGTGTACAAATTTCATTAAAATACACCTATCAGAAATTTTCTTGCAAACTAAAATGGCCAGATACAAATTTAATGGCAAATGTTGTTTCATCATAGACAAAACTTTAACCCTTCGAGTAATGATCTTTCGTTTCGTAGCTGTCCCCTAAATTTGTTTTACAATATCTTAATACGGTAATACATAAGGAATCTAAATGAACACATTCATAATTTTCCCGAGTTATGCATTGTAAGAGCATTTTTTCATATAAATTTACAAAGCACGGTAAAAAATTTCGTAATCAGAATATTTAATGTAAAGGGATCATACTGTCACGGATTTTGTATTTATTTAGCTATTTTTAGTAGAAGTATGATTAAAATTTTTCTATTTTCCGGCGCAACGCAGCGCGTGACGAATTGTACGAGAAAGCTACGCCGGAAAAGTAAAAATACAAGAGCGCGTGCATTTACTCTTTTGCTATCCAGAAAAATCGAGAAAATACCAGACTGTTTTCTTGCTTGATTAAAAAGCTTATGAAAGCTGGAGGAAAACATCTCAGCCTATCAGTTGATTTAAGCGAACTGTTGTTGTTTACTTAGTGCTGTTATTGGTTTTTATGGATTATAGCGAATTTGCGGTGAGATCGAATTAGCTTTCTCTGTTTTGAATTGTGTTTTAGTAGTTCAAAATATAACTACTGTGAGATATTGTGATATTGTACGAATATCTCTGAGGAAATATTTCAGCATTTTGCTTTATTTCTTGTGATAAGAATAAATTTTATTAACTTTTTACCGACTTATGCATTCTATCCATTAGGAATCCGTACACACGCAGCAATATAAATGCTTGGACAATATTTTTTAAAAAGCGTTGATATTATTTTGATAAAAAGATCTTAAATTAAAGGTTTTTATAACTTTATGTGTTTTCATCAATATTGGAGGAAATACAGCTCCTAGGTATTATTAGAGCAATTTGGGGGGCAATTTGCCCTGAAGGACTATTAATTTCGTTTTGGCATTTTACGTTGGTTCACTATAAATGTAGGTTCACTTTTCAAATTGTTTCCAACAAATATTAGAGACCTGTATTATATTTAAAGAAATTGGATAATGAAGAATCTGCATAAATGTATATATGTTTATCGCATTGTGAGTGCAATCTAGAGCCATCCAATTTTGAATAACGCACATTTCCCCCCGAATAGACTCGAAGCCCAAATTTGGAATTTGTTTTATTATCTATTTCATATTTTGTAAAACGTTAACGGATTTTTGATTAACAAACTCAACGATTTCAAAGCAAGCAATGGCAACATTATTCGAAAAAAAAAAACATTTTTATCTCCAGCGCGCGAGACTGTGTATCGGAAATTCTAAAGATTTAAAGTTTCTAAAGATCATTTTAAAATTATTTTGCGATATTGACGTTGAACTGAATTTTATAGTTTAAGTGCGAAGAATATGATATTTAATAAATAAAGGTAAGCCATAGAACGTTAAAAAACGCCCCTTTGGGCGTAATATAAAATCTGAAAGTTTTCAGATTTTTTTTTTTTGTTATTATACCAAAGGGCGTTAGCCCAGAAGGGCTATTAATTTCGTTTTCGCATTTTGCTTTGGTTCACTATAAATGTCGGTTCATTTTTCACATTGTTGCCACCAAATATTAGAACCCTGGGTAATATTTAAAGAAAATAAATAATGAAGAATCTACATAAATGTATATATGTTTCGCGCATTGTGATAAAAGAACGGTACATAGAGCCACTGAATTTTGAATAATGTAATCTTCCATGGAATATGGGCATCTGGAAGCCCAAATTTGGAATTTGAATTTTTTCTTTTATTCCCGAATTATATTTTGTAAAACTTAACGAATGTTTGATAAACAAACTTAACGATTATAAAGCGAACAATGGCAATACTGTACGGAAATAAAAAACGTGATATTGCTGTTGAATTGAATTTTATGGTTTAAGTGCGAAGAACATGATATTAATTAAATAAACGCAGCACACGAAACGTTAAAAAAAAGCCCTCTTGGACGTAATGTAAAATTTCAAAACTTTCAGTTTTTTTTATTATTTTTATTGAATTTTGCGTTTTTTTTATTCGTCTGATCACCTATCCCTTCCCCATTATAAAATATTTATGCTCTGGGGAATATTGCCTGTCATATAGTCCTAAGAGTAGAATCTTTCAAGTGCACTTGCAAATGATTTTTATTCCTAGAAAAAGCTGACTATGTCTTCTATCTCTAGAAATGTACGGAATCCTTTGCTAGGATTAATTGTAGGAATGCGAATTTTCTTTATTGAATTCAAAACAAACAGCATCCAAATTTTCTCTTTCTTTTATGCAGTGAAACCTTAATGATTACTACACCATGTTACATGAGATCCAAACTTCCAGATATACTATTTTAGCAACAGCCGCTTGATTCAATGTGCTATTCACATTCTTTTTGCATCTTTGAAGGCCCGGGAACGAAGATTTTATACTTGTTGCTCAAAATCTAAACGAAAGAAACTAAAGGTTGTGGTAATTTATCAGTGTATGAGAAGCTATGAAATCATACCAATTCTCTGCATAATATGCCATTTTTTAAATTAAGAAGGACTTATTTTTTACTTTTATTTATTTAAAACAAATACTAATATTATTTATTTTACATGATATCAATTACAAGCTATCCAAATATCACAGATCACAAATAATTACATATAATTAGCTGAAAATGGTAAGCACGTTTTTTTCAATAATATCTAATTACCGAAATATTTGATTTTGATATATTTAGGTAGCATATATGTTAAGTGGAATTAAGACGGTGACATTTATATGCGATTCAAAAAATATATTTAGCAATATTTAAAACAAAACTTTCTCATTAAAAATATTAACAATGTTAGCTATTAACATTGATTTACGAATTAAGGGGACGTTGGACTTTAAAATAGCTAAAAATCAACCAAAATATTGAATTTGTTTTTTTCACTCTCGTAATATTCCATATACGTAACTACACCGTATGCAAAAACCCGAGTTCAAATATTCTAATTTTTAAAGACGTTACAAGCATTTCAAATGTATAAACAACGTAAACTTTGCCCTTTAAATTTTGGAGAAAATGTAAAAAAATGTATTTCAACAGTTATTTACTGATGTTATAATTTATATCTTTGCCCAAAAGAAGTGTTTATTTCTAAAGAAAGGCTAGAAATGTCAGTATTGACAACTATGAATTTAACTTTGGCTATGTAAATGGTATACGCGTAGAAAAGGAGGAAACACTCATTGCAAAAAAGCGTGATCAACGATGCTTGAACCAAAGCAAAAAGAGAAGTTGAGCTGCTTGGAAAAAACAGAAGTAGTAGAAAATATTGTAAAGCATGAAAGATAATGTAAAGGTAACAAATGTAGGTAAAACATATGGCGTGGATGAATTTTAAAAGTTTCATGGATGATAATGCATAAATTGTTTCTACTTATAACTGCGAACCGCATACCAAATTGCGATATGTTTATTTTTGTCATATTTAATATTATGAGATTAAAAATAGTTAAATGATACGGAAATGTTATATAATGTCTACAAATTCCTATTTAAAGTTAATTTGCTGTTTCTCAAGATCATATATTAAAGTTAAGAAAAGAAGTTAAGAAAGTGAAGAAAAACTTTAAATCCGATTTTCTGAAAACAAATTTTTTCGCAGTTCGCGTGTTTTGAAAATGCTCCATGAATCACATTTTTAACTAAAAATGAATGATATTTGGGAGACACTATCTTGTTATATGTTACAGTAGATCTGTGTATGCATTTTCGGATATGAGGTTATTAAGAAGTTTAAACTTGTGATAATGTTTAACAAAAGCTGACATTTTTCCGAAAACTATGTATAAATTCACAAAAATCCTTTTAAAAAATTTCTGATCCATTGTATTCAATGACGGATACACAGAGCCTTTTGTCAAGTCTTTATATCTAACTTAAAAGAAAAATTAGGAAAAAATATTGAAAATTAGAGCTCACGGAGCATTTTATATTTTAATTAAAATAATTACTTATATGTTTTAAAAATTTTTAATTTGAAATAAATCGAAATTTTGAACATATATTTTATAAACTGATGTTATCATATGTATATGTATAAAATTTCTTGTTGAAAACACAAAAACTTAAAAAATTAATTTTTAAAGTCCACCGTCTCCTTAAGAACATGCCTTTAAAAAAATTTTTTTGATCGAATTAAATTAAAATGTATTCTTTAATAATGGGATCGGAAGTTTCATTTTCGTTGTGATGATTTAACTGTTAAAAAGTTAGGATACAGTTATTTATTTTCGACTACAAAATTGGCTTTTATCAAATTTATTCTCCTCCTCTGTTTTTACCGGTTAATTTTTTATGGGATTTTTTAGCGTTTAATATCATAAATATCTTATCTATACTATCTGTTATTTTTGTTTCCTCCTTTTCTACGCGTATACCATTTACATAGCCAAAGTTAAATTCATAGTTGTCAATACTGACATTTCTAGCCTTTCTTTAGAAATAAACACTTCTTTTGGGCAAAGATATAAATTATAACATCAGTAAATAACTGTTGAAATACATTGGATATTATCTATATTTTAACTGTAATAACTGCTTAAAATTTTCGTCGTTGCAAAAATACAATTATTATCCTTATAGATTGTTACCGATTTGTTTATTACAGATAAGAAATTCGTGATATGTATGTTTACATTACTTAATATTTTCGCTATTTCAATAAAACGAAATTAGTTATTTGCAAAATTTATGATAGTAGTATTCAAATGCTTGAAACATGAAGAAATATTTTCTTGTGCCTGCAATTGTATCCATAATACTATTGAACGCATCGGTTTCCAAAGCTGGTAAATACTTTAGCATTTCAGAGAATAATTTATCATTCTAAACGACTATTTTTCATTTATTATATGTGTTAATAAGAGGCATTTTACTAACTATTATTTATTGTTGCTCATTCTTCTAATCTATGCATTTTTGGCCATCGAAATCTTTCTTTCATAACAGTAGAACCTTCATCTATAAATCCTATAATAGTTAAGTTTCGATCCGAAAGGAAGTTCTATGTAAATGAAGTTACTTTTTTTCTTACTGTTACCTAAACTATGCTTTCATTGTATTAATACTAAATCATGTTTCCGGATGTATTGTTTTAGAGGGAAAAGCTGCGTCGAATTACGAGTTTATTATTTGTGTCGGACTCTCTTTGGACTTTTAATCTGGAAATAAATGGACGCTTCACAGGATGCCTTCCGATTCTCGAGGATGATATTTAGCGCTCTTTTGCATATATTATTTCGTTGCAACTTGAAATAACATTACTTCCGTTAATTTTAATAGAATTATTAAGAATTTATTTTGTAGATTTGAAGAACAGTTTTCAGTTCGAATCTATAGAAAATATGAAGGAAGAAAAGACAAAAATGAATATGAAATAATGTTGAGCTTCACTAAGGTTTAAAACACCTTTTCTGGGTACAAAGGTGACCTTAAAAACATTTCTAAACTCTTATTTTTTCAGTCGATGCAAAATTCAGCTTTAAACAAAGAACAGTATGCAACCTTTTTTCTGTATTTGAAAGTAGTTAATGTAGTGTATTCATATTAATGGTAACAAACACATTATTTTTGAAATATGATTCTTAAAAGTTCTCGCATTATGTTATTGACATCAGAAGCTTTATTGTTTCATCTATGTACAGTTATACATAGTATATATCCTTTTTGTATCCAAGATATGATGTATTTCTGCAACTTATATTTTAAACGACCTAAGCTTATTAGCTTATTTATATTATCTGTCATAATCTTAAATAATAATTTCCCACAGCTTATGTATATAGAAAATATCAAAATCTGATGTCAAAGTTACTTTCTTTTGAGCAATTTGAATGATTAAGTGCTTTGATATATTCTCGTAATACGTTTGCCATTGTTTTTTAAAACAACGTCATTTTGTTTCCTACCAGGACTGAAAAATCTGCAGAATTTTCAATGTTGCATTGTTAAATTTTAAAACTTATTCAGTATTAATTTTTATACTGGCTTTGTTTTATACACAGTTAAACCGAATTACATAAAACGAATTTAGTTTTGGTCATAGAATGCTATATCCTTTGAAATACGAATAACTAATTGTTTAATGGTGTTTGGTGTTTTATGGCTGTGGTTTACCATAATTTGAAATCTACATTATTGCAATGTCTTTCTGTACTTTAACTGGCTTTTGTCTAATTGAAAAAGGATTGAAATAATTATGATAAAACAATTCTTTTTGAAAGCGGAAAGATAATGCATGTTTTTAAATACCGTCATTATTTCTAGTGTCGATAAGAAAATCTAGAGGTACATTTCGTCTAACATACACATAGAAACTACCATTTTCAGTAGGAATTTTATTAATCAAGGTATGCCATTTTGTTTCTTACTGTTTGTAGATATGAGGATGAAACAAAAATCTGATGTGGACACTACATGACTTCCTTGTACGGTCTATTAAATTATACACATTTTTGCTGCATTTCATTTAAGCTTATTTCCTCGAAATTAATTAGAGATATATTTCTTACTCCATTAATTCAGGTCTCACTTCGCGGTAAGGCAAAAATACATAAAAACTCAAAATATCTTCATTAACCATTTGAGTGCCAAGGAGCCATTTTGCGCTTCTTCTGTGTCTCTCTAAAAGTGCCAGCGCTCTAGGCTGCGAAGCCGATAACCGCGAAACGCTCGGTTTCCGTCGACGCACACCTTTACGGTTACCATTCCATTTTATGTAAAAGTAAAATAATGATACAGCTGGTAAAAGAACGAATTTTAATTTCAGTCTAACATTTGGATGCAAATATCATTAAAAATGTACAGAAATGCTTGTCAAAGCACAATGCATGCAAACCCTTTTTGCATGCCATGCAAATTAATCAAGACCTTCTAATAGCACTGTTTTTATTACTGCAGACTATGGAACGCCTCAAATTGCGTCCTGGTAGTTTTTCTAATCCGTACGCCTTCCTCCCCCCTTATGTGAATTCATCTTCCGTTGTTCGTAACCATTCATGCTGTATTTCAGAAATTATAGTCTATGTGTATATTGGAGTCGTGACATTGCTTCTTTTCCCATAGTCTCCTTATATAACGAATACGAATTTAATACCATTATTGAAAATACGTTGAAGGCCAGTTTAATTCAAGTTTTTTAGTGTACGACGTTCGTCCAGCTGCGTATATAACATATTGTCCAATTCGTCTACACCACCCATAAGATTATTATATGAATTAATAATATGTGGTTTTGTTTTTTGTCTTTCTCTTCCATAGCGTTTTTATTGCTATTACATTTGCTGTCAATATCTCTCTAGAAATTAACAAAACGGAGTTCTTCGAACTCTTTTTTTCACGACGTAGAAGTACCTCGCCGTTGCGAAAATATTTCGTTTCTCCAACTTCTAATTCTTTTAATTTTCCTGTGTATAATTTAACACGTATCATGCTTATAACTCCCCTGTTGCGTATAATGTTCCTATGTGTCATTGATTTCCCCGTATATAATATAATGTGTATCCAGTGCATAATGATAATATAACGCATATCCTGTGATAATTTAATGCGTATTCTGTGCAAAATAACCCTATTATAATCTATCAGTATAGGGTTTATTAGGAAAGAATTTTAATGTAATGTTAGGGTAAGGTATTAATTTGATATGTAGTATATAATACAATGTGCAAATCGCGTATCGTAATATATATTGTAATATGTAATGTAGTAAGTACCGCTTGTTGTGAAGTTAATGTAAACCTTAAGTAAGGCGTTATTCGTCTTATTAATTTGAATGTAATATATAATGTAATATGTAATGTACTCAGTACTAATTGATGTGAAGTTAATGTAATGTTAAGGTAAGGAGTTATTCGTCTTATTAATTTGATGCGTAGTACATAATGTAATGTATTAAATCATGTATCGCAATATACAATGGATGCAACCTGTATAATTGCAATATGTATAAAACGGTGCAGACGACAATTTAATGCGCACCCTGTGTATAAATTTATCCTGTGTATAATTAATTTTGTATAATGTTTCACCTGAGCAAAATTAACTCTCCTGTGTTTAACTTAATGCTTTTAATCAGTAAATGTTTAACTATTTAGATACAATATATAAGCAAATGGTTTGATAAGTAGTATATCAAGTTGTATCTCATTTATGTTGTATACTATTGTTTTGTGTAGGAAGGTAATGTAATGCGTCATATGTTCAACCGGACCAAGGCACAAATGTATATAATCCATAATCTATAATGTATAACCAGGACTTGTGTAATCAAATGCAAGTGTTTAAGTGTAACCAGATATATAATCTAAACGGTCTTTACTAAAGCAAGGCACAACGGGCTGCCAATTGTAACTCTACATTGTATAATGTAATGGCCAATGTATAAGCAACTCTAGATAAAGGTGGACGTGGTGCTGTACTTATTAACCGAAACGGTGAAGAGACAGTGCCCACGTCCTCCGTCGCTTATTGCTTATACAGGTATTTCTTAAATGTAAAAATTTAACTAACGCAGTGCTTCTAAAATAATTGTCAACGTATACATAATATCCTTTGTCTAGACAATCAACATCTTGCAGTAATTTTCTTACAACGTCGTAACAAAGTCCATTTTGCAAATTCTTTGACTTTGCACCTTGATAACAGTAAAAGGATACACAATATTTTTGGTCTTGCATTACAAAGCATCCAGAACTTGATGCACCCTTTATGACGTTCTTTGTTTTGGTAAATATTGCGTGATTCTTGAGTGACAGAGTTCCCACTAAAGATTCATTGATAGAAAACATTTTGTGGGGAGTGTAATATGTTTTAAACATCCGATTGGCTTGCTCAACAATCTGATTAAATTTAGCACATACGTCATATTTTTCATGTCCCGGTGGAAAACACTTTTTATTATCAACTACACGAAAAAGGCTTAAAATATTATGAAATCTGTTCCTTGGAAACATCTTTTTAAACCAAGGTATAGCTCTAAAACTTTCAGTCCAATATGAATATATTGTTGGCTTATTTGTTATCCCCATTTCCAATAGTACGGCTACAAATGCCTTCACTTCCAGAATAGTGACTACATACCAATTTACCATTCTAGATTTATCAGTTTCTATGGATTTTGATAACAATCCTTCTGTGTATCTGTTTGTTTCTTCAACCATCATTGCCCAAAGATATTTAGTGAGAAAAAGAGATTAAAAGGTTGTTTGGCTGTATTAGATAAACGGTACTGCGGTCCCGACTTTTCAATGAATTGAATTAATTGCCTTGTTCAATATATTCGTTTTCAGTAATCATAATACATTTCGAAATGTCACCAGTATTATGGATATTAATATCAGAATCAGAATCGTCGATGACATTAATCCTTCTTATCTTAAAAATAACATCACTATCATCGCTGCCATAATTCGAATCCTTTGTGATGCTACTCGTTTTACATTTAGAAGCCATTGAACTGCTGAAGGATATCAAATAAAAATAGAATAAAAATTATACTATAGATTACATAAAAAATTAGTGAAAGTTTTACTCTACATACCTTTTATACATGCAATAAAATGTTTAAATAATATTTATATATTATTTAAAGACGCTGATATCTGTACTTATGCTCAGAAAGATGTCAGTACGACACCGAATTGAAAGAACTAAAGTTTACCGTACAAGAACAGAAAGCAGCGCAATAGCGCTCCTTGTCATTTTTAATCGGAGAATAAGACAAGCGCTATCGCGTTGCTTGGCACTTTTGGAGAGGGAATAAGACAAGCAAAAAAAGCAAAAAAGCGTTTCTTGGCACTTTTGGAGAGGGAATATGACAAGCGAAAAAGCGTTACTTGACACTTTTGGAAGGAAAACAGTAAAAACACGTGGCACTCAAACGATTAAAAATTACAAAACATATAAAACACCAAATACATTAAAAACAATTAAAAAACAATTTTTACAATTAAAATCAGAATTTCTGTGCGAAACGAAGCAATTCGGCCAGCGGGCAAGAAAGCAGATTTTTTGGTGGACAAAACTGAAAGTTTACTTTTGGTGCCATTCGGCAAAAAGACACTAAAGGTGCAGAAGCTGACTTAATTCACTATTCTGCTGAGTTTCACATGTAAACAAATATGGCTGCTCCGTTAGGCTTAGTCGAACTTAAAAAACTTTTAAATTGTTTATAATTTTACAACTATTGCATGCAGATTAACTAAAGGAAAAAAAATCTTAACCGAAACATAAAGACAACATAATTCAATCATTTTAAAGCAAAATATGCAAAATTTACAAATATATAATAATAAAAAAAAACTGATCTCACCAAAGCGAATATATATATACTTTTGGTGCGGCCGATTATAAACAAAAAGGGAGGTGCTCAGGTAGTGGTTTTAGCAATCCTATAGACAAAATTTCAACCTTCTGAGGTTACTCGTTTTTGAGTTATGTGAGATGCATACATATTTGTGTACGTACAGACGTAGCTCTTCGGAATCCATTTTAAATCCATTTTACAGTCCTTTTTGGGGAAAAGAGTCCTTTATTTTGTCCTTACGTACAGATGTCACTCAAAAACATTGTTAAATTGCATTTGATAGCGGTCAAAATCGATATTTTATTGAAATATGATACCTTAAAGTTTTCGCGATTACAAGACTTCCTTTACTTCGTACACGGAAGTAAAACTAGCGCATTTTATTGTTACGATATAAATTAAAATAGCGTTGGAGATGTTGTAAATGGAAGCCGTATAATCAGAAGTTATGAATTACATATGATTGGATTCTTTTCGAAGTAATACAGTTCAGTAGTCGTGCATTCAGGGATTCCGCCGAGAATGAAATCCAACTTGATATTAAATTGAAACGTGCATCCTCTGCAACTCGGTTTGAAGGTCCTTTATGATGTCTCTAGTGGCAAAAGTGAGTGTCATTCATAGCTAGGATATTAAGATGCTCAACCGGCTTTTCCAAGCCCATGGCGCTAAGAAAGACACAACACAAAACAAGACGGTGGTAGTGGTGGTGGGTGAAATTTTTGGCGCAAAACCAGAAATGGTTATACCGCTGCAAACACAAGGTGATGAGATATAAAGTGATACAAAAGACAATGAAGTTAAAATAGCTATGAATTAAACAAGTAGGTAAAGGAATATACAAAATCCAGGGATGAGGTCGTATAAAATCAGCTAAAATCACAAGTGTTGAAACTAATATACAAAATTAAAATCAGTTCAGATGAGGTGATAAACACCAATATCTTTTAAATAGTAAAATAAATTACGATTGGCCTCTCTTCCAATTAAATGGTCGAGAGGTAAGTCACAGCTGTTAAAATATTTCTGACGAATACTATTAAAAGATGGACATTCAATTAAAAGGTGACGGACAGTTAAACATACACCACATTTTGAGCACAGGGGCTCATTGTCAGCATTTAAAAGATAGTTATGTG
>KK112149.1:102201-132940 GCA_000611955.2 Stegodyphus mimosarum
CTGGAGGAAGCGTGGTGCAAACTTCTGCCTTTACATGGGCACCCAATTCAAATGCCCTCCCCACATGACAAATTTACTTTTAAACCTCTGTATATACTTGGAAATATTTTTGATATTTATACCTGTGATCAGCAAAAAGTTGGGTATAGATGACATTGTTAGTGTTTTTTTTTCACCTGATGGGAAAAAATTTCAAGAATCTGGATTCCTGCCTGTTCCCAAGAGGGAATTTCAAAGTATTGCATGGCTTGGGGGGATATATCAGACAGGGAGAGTTCCTTGAGCGAACTCTTTAAAACAAGACGAAGCTAACGATAGGGTAATACACTAACAAAAGGTAAGACGAAGATAATGATGAAATATTATTTTTCAGCATGAAAACTATATCTCAGAACAAGAAACAAATGTAAACAACAAGGCATTTTTTGTAACGTTTTAAAAGTGATTTAGAACGGTCATTTGTTGAAAAAAATGCGGCTTCTACAAGACTACATTGTTTCACCGTAACGTTCAGTTCACCGCTTACCACTTAGCAATATGATAAAATGGCAAGTGATCCGTAAAAAATAGAAGTTTTGGTGTCCATGAGATTCGCCCTTGACAGCTTTAATTTCCAAGTTACTACCTGAAGAAAAAATTCGCCATTTTAATTTCATACAGTACATCCAAGCAAATAACAATAAGCATTAGGCAAACTTCATTTTACTTATTATTTGCTCCGCCCTTAGGCACTACACGGAAAGGGAGGGATGCCCCGTGGAGGTCTTTTTAAGGAAAACTGGCTCGTATCCACGTTACACATGGGGAAAATCACGAAACCGTCCGTGAGGCCAACCCATTCGCCAGCTCTCGAAACATGGACCGAGCTACTAGTGTTCAGCGGCTTTTACCGCTCGGCCGCTGGTGAGCCTAGGAAAACTTCATTAAAATCTAAATATTAAGAATAGCATAGAGCATTTCAAACAATATGGAAGACTTGAAATCTGTGTATGAATGCAGAACGGGATCGCACAGAAGAAAAAATCGATCAGATTTGTTGAGTTGACAATGTTACGCTCAGTTGGTTAAGAATGGGACGCCTGGTTCTTTAACAGCTACTACTTTACATTCATAAGAAATAAGAATTTATAATTACTACAATACACTACTTTTTTGCATTAATCAAATTCAAATACTTAACCTAAAAGCATAAATTTTAAACAAATATATGTAAATAAAAAAATATAAATAAATTAAAATAGAACATATTAGCATAAACAATCCATAATTCAAAAGAAACTCCATATATATAAACCGAGCAACATTCATAAAATGAAACATTTGTCATTTCACATGAAAGTCATCTACTTAACTTTAAAACTATTTCCTACTAAAGCTTAGAAGAAAGTCACTTTATGAGAGTTTATATGTTATATATACAAAAACCACAGTTTAGAAATTTCATATTAAGAATATTTGTTATTAACGTCACGTATTATGTTACCAAATTGCATTTACTTGTTTTTTCAATCAGAATTATAGATGTATATGTAAGATAAAAAATAAATGAAATAATGAATCAAAATTATCATTTAAATTAGCAATAGTCCTGAATTCCCCCCCCCCGTCTTCCAGAAACAGTAATAAGTTTTCTAAACTGCTTGATTTCTACATCACTATATCTCGTATGGCTTGTATTCGTATGCTTGAGTCAGCATTACTTCGCTGTTCATTTTTCTGTAATTTTGCCAAAATTTTCGTTTAATTTGCATTTAAATTTTTGCATCTGATTTGAATTTGCTTTTCCAAACTATTAGACTAGTGCTTGAAAGAAAAATTTCCTTTCACTTTTCCTCTCGAAATATTTTTTTATAATATTTAAAAATTCTTTGCAAATTTTCATTTTATATTTTGATTTTTAAAAATTAAGTTTTAATTTAATTTTTAGTTTTTAATATCCTTCTTTTTACAATAAAGATTTAGTTGATTAGAATTAATGTAATATTCTAATTGTTTTTCCCGCTTTTAACTTTTTGATAGGCGTATTCCCTTTTCATTAATTTGATTATTATGTTTGATTAAATCTTTGCAACCTATGCTCAGGATTCTTAAATAGTCCTACTTTCTTTTCGTTAATGTTATATATATTGTAATATTTTCTTATTTAACAAATAATTATTTTTATTGTCCTTGAGACTGGAATGGCAATGGCATACCTTGTATTGTGTAACCGTTGCTGAACAACGTCAGAAAATGATTGAAAACGTTATTCTGAAAGATTGCCATTTAGTAGATGTATGAAAATTTATCAAGAAAGAGATGTAACAGTGAGCTGGTGATGCTGTAACGGATAGAATTATATTTCAAATTATCTATGTCCTTGTACTGAGAATAAATTCGATATTTTAGTAAGAAGCTCATCAGTTATTTCGCTAACTGCTCCAACCAAACATTGGAATATATATATATATTTTTGGTGCGGCCGATTACAACCAAAAAGGGAAGTACACAACTAAATGTTATAGCAGTCCATTATACAAAATTTCAATGATATGAGACTACTCGTTTTTGAGTTATGTAAGATATGTATATACGTACGTGAGTATGTACGTACAGATGTCACGAAAAAAGTCTTTTCTGAATAGATTTTAAATCCGTATTCGAAAAAGGAGTCTTTCGTTCTCTCCCTAAGGTCAGATGTCGTGTAAAAATATCGTTCAAATGAATTCGAAAGTGGTGAGAATGGATATTTTTGCTGAAATATGATATCCTAAATTTTTCGTCATTGTAATACTTCCTCTTCTTCGCACAAGAAAGCAAAAAGAAGGGGGTCTAGCTATATAAAAAAATCTACTACTTTTCCTCTTTTGATTCATGTTCCATTACACAAAATGTATGTATAAATAAGGAGAATTAAATTCATTTTTGCCTCATTCTAAATTTTGTTTGTTTGACCTAAAACGCCAGCAGGTTGCTGTTATAAATTTCTAAAGATCTCATGTATGATGCCCTTGGAATGAACTGCAAATCTTCTGAACAAAGAAAGGAGATGAAAAAAGTAGAATGTCGAGTGACGAAGAAGAGAATGTGACTGTAACTAACAGTGTTTTGCCTCCTAATTACGTCCCATATGAAATATTTTCCGACCAAGAAAAAAGAGGAAATTCTTCTGATAATGATAACACTTGTATACCAAAGTTTCCGAGTAACATTAGACTACGAAGAACAATACTAAATACATAAAAAACTGGCAGTCTGCTTAAGATATCTTTTATTCAGAATAGTGATAAGACGTGAAAAGGAGAAAGCAAAAACGAAAATATTTATGTTAAAATGTAATGAAAAAAAATTGTTGTAGGCTGCAAAAATGTAAAAGAGTATTGAGGAATCAAAAGATTCAGTTTCAAAAGTGAACTAATTGGCAGAAAAAATAAAACTCACAATTAATAAGGCATGTGACAAGCCTTCCTTCTCATCAAAAATGTAAAAGGTATCATCAGCGTAACTAATGTAAATCGTGAAACTTTTGGAAAGGAAGAAAGAAAGATTTGGTCTCAGAAAGTGGAACATAAATTTAAGTGAGAATGAAATATCTTTTATATTTCTAAAATTTTTGTTTTATTATTAATGCCAATCTGGGTTTGAACATTTACTATACCTGGTAGTACTCTTTAAATTGGAAAATCTTTTAAAGTTATATTGCTAGGCGGCCCACGAGCGGCCGAGCGGTAAAGACGCTGAACACTGGTAGTTCGGTCGCAGGTTCGAATCCCGCGAACGGGCTGGCTGCATGGGCGTTTTCGTGGTTTTCCCCATGTGTAACGTGTATACGAGCCAGTTTCCCTTAGAAAGTCCTCCACGAAGGCATCCCTCCCCTTAGGCAGATAGCCCTCGTGTGATTTGCCATAACTGAATAACCTAACCTAACCTATATTGCTAGGCTTCTGAGTTGCTGCTAAACAAAGTGGAGGTAATTTAAAATAAAGAAAACCTTTTCACACGGAATCTTCTCTAATACAGCGTGAAATAGCAATTAATCATAAAATGCAGTGAACGCTAATTTTATTATTAATGGCAATCTGGGTTTGAACATTTACTAAACCTGGTAGTATTTCTTAAATTGGAAACCTTTTAAAGTTATATTGCTAGGCTTCTGAGTTGCTGCTAAACAAAGTGGCGCTAATTTAAAATCGAGAGAAACTGTTTACAAGAAATCTGCTCTAATAGAGCGTGAAATAGCAATTAATCATAAAATAGAGTAAGTGTTAGTAAATATTTACTAATTGTATTATATATTTTATTATCTGTATCATTCTAAAACTGTATATCAAGATAAAGATATAAATGGCTATAAGCCATATGCACAGAATCAAGAGATAGGAAAGCCATTCCAATTAAAACCTATTTTAACTATAAATTTCGAAACAGCATTAGTTGAAATTAGTTCTCGCGATTGTACAACATTAAATACAAATAGATACGTAGTCAGCGAAATAGGAAAGTATAAAGTCAATTATAAAATTTCTAAAGGTTTTGTTAAGTTTTCTAAAAACTAAGTTTCTAAACTTGCTAAGTTGTTTTCTAAAGTTGTGTTAATTCTGACATAAAGATGGACTTTAAGAAATGTGGTTCCTTGAATTTAGAAATTTTATCATGCTAATTTTAATCACTTTTCTTTAATAACTCTTTACCGATTTCATTCAACTGAGATGTGTCGGGCGTTATCTGAAGCAGAATGAGTGAATTAACGCATATCCTATTGTGGGAATCCGATAAGGATTAGACCAAAATAGCACAAATGAAGAAAAATGTGACAAATTACATAATGAAGTTGTGTCAACAAAATGGGAAGTGTTAATCAGCAGTTTTGAAACTCTTGCTTTGAAAGCTATGCTACCTGAATTAGTTCCATATGAGATGGCTTTAACTCATAAAGAAAACAAGCACATTAATTCTGCTATAGTAATGATATAATAAAAAAGTGCACTGTTGTTGTTGTCATGTCTATGATAAAGCCTATTGAAATAATGCCATGGGCAAAGGTGACAGCCCTGGCAATCTGCAACATGTTATCATCGTACAGGTTTGGTCTGTTATACAAAACGAAGAATTTTTTGCAAGTCAGCAAGGATGGCCTGACAATAAAAAATGTGTCTAGTTGTCAGTTCTGTGTCCGGTAGTTATCACAGTTCCTGTAGGTTTGCTTAGACTCTTTCATAAATTTCAATCCTCTGTGATGGCCAATTAAGTGTGATAACGCTTTTTAGTTATACATCAATTCCATTTATGTTATGGAGCTGGTGTTTTATTGGAATTGAAAGTTCCCAATCTGTATTTGGCCATGGCTTTTTCATGCCGCCATTCACAGTTCCCATAGGTTTTCCTACCCTCTTTGTCAATATTCAATCCTCTGTGATGGCTAGATCTAAGTTTGATAATCCTTTTTAGTTATATGTCGATTCCACTTATGCTCTAGAGTTGGTGCTTTATTTGAATTCAAAATTCCCTCAATCTGTATTTAACATGGCATTTGCCTTTCAGCATTCGCAGTTCCTGTAATACCGACGCTCTTTGTCAATTTTCAATCCTCTGTAATAACCAGTTCTAACTCTGACAATGCGTTTTAGGTATATGTCGATTCCATTAATGTTATGGAGCTGGTGCTTTATTCGAATTGAAAGTTCCTCAATCTGTATTTGTCCACGTCATTTGCATTCCGAAAGGATGACACATTATTATTATTGTTGACATTTCGAGCCTCTTTTCCCAGTTTATCTGCATTCTTGTTACCTGTGATGTTGACATGCGCTGGCAACCATTGAAGAATGCAGACCTTATTTAATTTTTAAAGCTCCTTTAGGCTAAAACGGGATCCGTTAGTGATATCGGATTTTCCATCTCGGATTGCCCGTAGAGCTGCCTTTGCGTCACAGAAGACAGCGATTCCTTTGCTTACTCAGAAATGGGAAAGGATCTACACTCGTCAAGTGCCTTCGCTATCGCCAGAAGCTTGCAAGTAAAATTAGAGACTATGGCTCCAGCGCCAATTTTGTGTTGATAAATACACAGTCCAGTCACATTAATGTGACCATCTGTCAAAAGCCAGAATAACCACCTTTCGCAGAGCGGACTGCTGCGAGACGTGCAGGAAGAGAGTCACATAGGTCCCTGAAGGTGTTCTCTGGGATGTTGAGCCATGCCGACTCTAATGCCGTGGCCAGCTGCGCTAGATTACGCGGTTGAGGATCCATGGCGCGAACAACTCGATCGAGATGGTCCCACAGATCCTCGATTGGGTTTAAGTCAGGTGAGTTTGCTGGCCAGGGGAGGACGGTAAACTCATCCTGGTGCTCTTCGAACCACGCACGTACACTGGCAGCTGTATGGCACCTCGCATTGTCCTGCTGGAAGATGCCATCATCCTGAGGAAAAACAATGCGCATGTAGGGGTGAACATGGTCCGCAAGGACAGATGCGTACTTGTATTGATCCATTGTGCCTTCCACAATGATCAGTGAACCTAGAGAATGCCAGGAAAACATTCCCCAGACCATAATGCTCCCGCCTCCAGCTTGGACCGTTCCGGCAATGGTTGCAGGGTGGTTCCTTTCAGAGGTTTCACGCCTTATACGCCAACGTCCATCTGTCCGATGGAGCATAAAACGCGATTCATCCGAAAACGCAACCTGTCGCCACTCAGTGGACGTCCAGCTGCTGTACTGGCGTGCAAATTCTAGCCTTCGCCGTCGATGAACAGCAGTCAGCATAGGTGCACGAACCAGGCGTCTGCTTCGGAGGCCCAGACGCAGCAATGTTCGCTGAATAGTACTTTGGGAGACACTTTTGGTAGCCCCTTGGTTCATTTTGGTGGTCAGTTGCTCAACGGTAGCCCGTCTATCTGCCCGAACGCATCTCCGCAACCGTCGTTCGCCTCTGTCATCTATGGCCCGTGGTGCACCACATTTGCCACGTCGCTGATTTTGGACAGTCCCATTTTGCCATGCACGGTACACTTTTACCACGGCGGCACGCGAACAGTTCACAAACTCAGCCGTTTCGGAAATGCTTCCACCCTTGGCCCGAAAGCCAATGATCATGCCCTTTTGGAAGTCGGATAAATCGCTTCGTTTCTGCATTACGCCAACGATTGAAATGTTTTCCGAAGCCCTCACACACCCTTTATATACGCTCAACTGCACTGTGCTGCCACCTGCCTTCTGTGATTGGTTATTTAACTCTGACATGGAAAGTACGTGGTGGTCACATTAATGTGACTGGATTGTGTAGTATCTCCAGCTGTAGTCAAAAATACTCTAGAACCTTACTGATTGTCTAGATTCAGTAAACGTCTGCGTGATGAGTCCAAATTCAGTAGAAAAGATAGTAATCCTAATAGCATTGTAGAATCTAGATTCAGTAAAAAAGTTTGTAATTCTAGTGTCACTGAAAAAACCAGCTAATTTGGACACACCATTAAAGCTGTCTCATCAAATTAAAACTTTTCAAAAAAAAAACTTCATTTTTCTACTTTTTTTTCCTCACGAGAAAGAATTCACTTTTCAAAAAACGTTTGTAGAGTTATTCAAACTTCTTCCCGTGAAGGAAGGAGTTTGTATATTAAGTCTTTACGTTACTCAGACCCACGACATCTTTACGTTATTCAGACCCACGACGCCCACCTGCGGTGGATCCCATCGCATGTTAATATTAGTGGTAATGAGGTCGCTGATAAACTGGCAAAAGAGGGTAGTGAAAGTGAAACGGTCACTGGTTCCTCGCTTACTTACCATGAACTTTACTCAAATGAAAGATCTAAATATAATACGGCGTAATCCACCTACGCACCAATGGTACACAGGAACATCCCCTGGCTCCCTACTGGAATTCAAATGAGACCCTGGCTCCCAGACTGCTCTGGCTACACTAACAAGTGGCCACCTTAAATGTCTTCCCTTCGATAGTGGCAGAAAAATCTACCCCGCTTGTAAAAAATGCTGTGACCATCCAGCTTCACCGGATCACATACCGGATTGCATCGGACTTTCTAAGGAGGCCTCAAAATCCAATTCCCTCACTGTTAATAATTTTTTGATGGTCAACAACCTTCTGGAGCTGAGCTGCAACAACAACAACACGTTACTACGCTACCAAATAAGTATCCAACGAGAAATGTAGAAGCTTCCTGAAAGATCCTCGCTTGAAGAGGTGCTGAAGATCCCAGCTCTTGAAATGCTTTAGTTTTGTAAGTTTGAAAAAAAAATAAATATTTGGATGTTTGATCAAAATGGTAAAATTCTGTACAAATTTCACTACGTAAAGCGTGTATTGCAAACAGATAGTGTGTAAAGTTTTATTGTCCTTCTCTTGTGTAGAATCTTGAGAAATAGTAATTGCACTGAGGCAGGGTTAGAACTGCCCTTCATTAAATTCTTTAATTTATTTACAATCTTCAACTTGACGCTAACATATTACGCAGCAACTTGGGCGGTAACGGAAACAGTATAATCAAACTTGAGAATTTAAGATGTTCAGAAAAAGTAGAATTACACTACAGGTCTCATATAATCATGTAGCAAACAGCGTGTAGATGAATCTAGTGGCAGCAAAATAATAGCGCTTAAGACACGTCAAACCAGCAGTAACTGCTAAACAGAAGTTTGCGTATAAGCACGCACGGCAATTTCCCGAACTGTCTCTTTCTCTACTGGAACGTCGATATTTAACTTATTCTTCCACTGGTAGAATTTACATTTCTTACGCGCCCTACCAAATTTAAATATTCTGGCACTGACAATTAGGGGAATGAAAGGTTATAGGAAAGTAACTTAAAATTAAATGTAACTGGTTATTTAAAATAAACATAAATCCCTACAAGTGTTTCATATTATTCATATGAATATCTTCTTGTGTTTTCCAGGTCTATCTCTTAATTCTTGCACTAATCGGTTTTCTTTTACAGGTGGGCTCAATTTTACCTCAGAATGTGATGACGAACGTCCTTGTGAAAACGGTGGAACATGCACTGGAGATCCAATTAGTTACTGCAAATGCCCGCCTTATACGTACGGCAATCGGTGCAGCACAAACTTATTTTGTGAACTCATCACGTGTGAAGGCAGCAGTAACTCCAAATGTGTGTATAACATTGAGAAATTAAAACCAGAATGTCAATGTAAAGATCCGAACAAAATGTTTAAAGACGGAAAATGCATAGGTACATTTAAATTTTTTTTTTATCTGAAATTATGGCATTCACTTAAACTTCTGTAAGGAATATTATTAATGCAACATAATGTGTATCCATAATAATTATTTTATAATGAAAAATGATTTCTTTACCATAGAATGCAAAGAGACTTGAGGGAAAGTCAAATTTTAAAATGATTTAACAAAAATTTATTGTAGGAAATATTGATTACCTACGCGTGTTTTGATCTGGGATGAAATCTGGAAAATTCATTGAAAGGGATAAATTAATATCTTTGATCACGGTAATATGAAAAGGAATTTTAAAAACAGTTTTAAAACGATGAATAAATGTTTTAGATATCTGGCAAAGACATGGTAAAAATGAAGAAAAAGTAAACGCAACATTTCATATGAATAACTGTGTTCATGCATGAGGTGTACTAAATAATACAATGACGTAATGCACACACACGCGCGCACACACACACACACACACACACACTATTGAGGAATTTTAAAGAGTTATATTTTCTAAACAATATATGCAACAAAAAGAAATATTAAACTTAATGTATAAAATTACTTTATTAAAGAAGATTCATTATAATAAGAACTAATACATTCTCGAATATATTCCTACTGATGCTTGATACATTAAATTAATCTTTTACATCTAAGAAAAACATAAATATGGCCAAACATTAAGCCATCTGTTTATTGGCGCTCTACGTCTCTTGACGAATAGAAGCTGCACCATTCTCCGTTTTTCCATGTACCGGATGTGATAAGACCTATTTTGGAATATGGTTTGGAGATTTACTTCTGTGCTTCTCCCAACAACTCGGCTAAACTTGAGCCTGCTCAATTATTAAGTGCAACCCGTCTAATTGCTGACTTACGTATTTGACTGACAGTCTCAATTCTATCTAGCATCGGCAAAATTGGCCTCGTATTGGTGACAAGACTTCAATTTCTACTTTGGCTTTATTGTAAAAACTCTCTTCCCCGTCATCATGTAGATCTGCAATGGATCCCTTCACAGATTGGCCTCATTGTTAACGAAATGGCTGATGCCCTAGCTAAGAAAGATACTTCAATGACTCTGATCACTTGCACCCTGACATTTTTGGAGATCTGCTCGAGAGTTAAATCTTCTGTTGTCACTTCCTGGCATTCTTCTCCGGCTCATCACTCAGGCGTTATTGCTTTTGGCGGTGACCATGCTCAAAAAACTACTTTGACAAGGCTCCTAAATGGGCCCCTGAAATGCCTCAAATTTGATTGGGGAAATAAGATCATTCCCGTATATGGGAAATGTAATACTGATCATTTCACTTCTGAACATCTTCTGAACAGTTTGAGACTTCTAAAAGAGGAACTATCGAAAAGACCAACTTTCGATTTGGATTTATTGACGGCTCTTGAACTCATGGATATGGTCTAGCCTAATGGCTAACCAGATAGGATCAATAACAACAACAACAAGACTTGAAATTATACTTTTTCTAAACAGATACTATCACATACAGTATATACGTAAATGTCAATTGTAGATGACTTGTTGATTCCATACTGCCTACACAGAATGACAAAGCAGCGTAGGTACCTTAAAAATTCCAATGTACATCAGATGACAGAAAATCTTTAGTAGAAGTGAGGTTGGTCTATACGTAGCTTTATTCTAGTAATTAAAATAAAAATCCCATATTAATATTGTAGATGCTCTAAGCACCCGCACAGTTTTCAAAGGTTATATCTTTTAGAGAGAAAACATCTAGTAAACGCAAAGCGAAGTAGGAAAGAAGGAGAGGATACCGCACAGTTAGTAAATTAGTAAGAATTATTATATTATTAGAGTAAACATTTTCTTTAATCTAAATGTTTGAGAACTATACATAAGGCAGAAGGTTACGATAATATTTTTTATCGAATACTTAAGTAAAAAAACAAACAAATACAACAACACAAAATAAAGTAAACTTACAAATTCATAGATGACACGTAAGAATATACAGGAGAAAGAGAATGACATTTTACCTTGAACAAATACATGAAGAGGAGGAGGAAATGTCATGTTCACAGAGTTTAACTTAGAAATGAGTTCTTTTCATCCTTCCGTGAGCTTTGAACGATAGAACAACAAATGTTCGACATTTTGCCCTACCCCGAAGCTGCAGGAACAGAAGTATGTATCAGATAACTCATATCTGTTGAAATATGAGTTGAAATTTACCATATTCAGTTAGAAATTTAGTAATTTCAAAATTGCGGAAACGATGTTTATTTTTCAGTCTGTGAGGAATGGAAGGAAAAAATAATTTAATCAAAGAGGCAATAGTAGATTTCTGTATAATTCATTCCACTTGAGTATTGTTTCATCTCGACTTTTTCCCTTGAAGAATGACTTAGGCAGTGTCATTGGAGTATTAACCTGAAGATTTGTAACTTGTTTTACCAACCAATCAGCCCTTTCATTTCCTAGATTGCCAGTGTGGCCACGTATATGAGAAAAGATGATATCCCCACCTTTATTATTAAGAACGGCATGAGAAGTGACATTAATTACACGAAAAAATATTCATAAGAGAATATACGGATGAAAGAGAATCAGTGCAAATAAGAAATTTAGCACTTAACGAACAATTGTTAGATATCCACTTATATATATTGACTCACTAATGCACAGTCATTCGGCTTGGAAAAACATTGCATTCATTGGGAATTCTGAAGACCTTGTATTCCAATTTCGAACCATGATGGAAAACGATATAAGCTCAGCCAACTCGATTATTAATTTTATTGTCATCTGTATAACACACAGCTGAGAAATTATCACCAATGGAATTGTCATAAATGATAGTTTGAATTGGTAAACGATCCGCAGGTATGACATAATGCAGAATTAGTTTTCAGATAAAAGAAGTTTCAGTTTAAAAAACTTTATTGCTGTTTTTAGAACACAGAAGTTCAGGAATTAAGAGGTTTTAATTTATTAAAGAATTATTTATAGTTACATATTTTATCTCACAGGCATATAATGAATAAATACGAAGTAGTTAAAAACGTGTAAAAACCCCGCAAATTAATATTTGTTTTCCTTTTCATTTTTGGTAGTGGTATATTTTGCGACTGAACTTTCTGGGTTTTTTTTAAATAGTTTATGTTCAATGGAATATGGGATGAATTTTAAGCGTATTTTTATTTAAATTTATTTTGAATTATATATATATAAAGAAAGGTACATTTCCTTTATGCACCTGCCACGCTCTCGGTCTCCGTGAAAGAGGAAATGCTCACAGAATCTCGAGCGCATACCTCCGAATAACTACATTTGCAATCTCGTTTCGATCGGTTAACCGGAACGGACGTTAGAAGTGCAGATGTTCTTCATGAAGTGCAAAGTTTCTTCATGACCACCCTCTATATATACATAAATTTATATACTTTTGGTGCGGCCGATTGCAACGAAAATAAGAGGTGCACATCTATATGTTATAGAAGTCCTATATGTAAAATTTCAACGTTTTGAAGCTACTCGTTTTTGAGTTATGCGAGATACATACATACGCATTACGTACGCACAGACACGACGAAAAAATCTCATCAGAGTCCATTTTAAATCAGTTTTATAATTTTTTTGGGGGGAAAAGAGTTCTTTATTTTATTCTTAGGTACGAATGTCACTCAAAAACATCGTTAAATTGCATTCGATAGCGGTCAAAATAGATATTTTCGTTTAAATATGATACTCGAAATTTTTCGCGATTACAATACTTCCTTTTTACGTCGTACAAGGAAGTAAATATTATCTGTAAAAAGTATAGAAATTGAAAATGATAGAGTAAGAGAGTTTAGAAGTTCTTCATTCAAAATACTGGCTTTTGTGCGAGTAATGAAGAGAAATGGACTTGGTATTTAATCAGATTATTGTTATTGCTATTTAATTCAAAATATACAAATGTACAATTTCTTTCGACACTTACCGTATTAACGCCCCCATTTTGGCGCAGTAGTATTGTTTACAGGTGAAAAGAAAAAGTTACTTATCAGGTGCAAGTTGGCGGTTTTCGTGCTTCTTTTTTTCAGAGAGATTCCCAAACTATCGATATTTATCGTGAGTCAATAAAAATTATCAATATATGAAAAGAAAATATATTTTAGTAATTTAAAATACAAATTTGAATTATTAAATAAAGAACTACGTGATACGTTAAAAAAATAAAACGCTTTTTCTCGAAGTACAAAGCGATGCGTTTTCGTTTAACAAAAGTCAGAGAATTGTGGAGACTGGGTTTCGCGATATCCTCAGCTATCGAGGAAAAAAATTTCCTTGTTGTTCTCTTCAGAAAATGTTTAGAAAAATTGAGTGTTCTTGCAGAAATTTTACCGCAGTTTCTTCCACTGCTGGAAAATTCTACGAGCTTATATTTTAAAACGAAATTTAAGGTAAAAAATATCATGATTTGTTTATAAGCCCGTTGAAACTTAAAATACAGCAAAAAGAATGCATACGAAAATGGTAGTGTTGCTTGACTGAAGGGCTGTTACGAGGATTATTGAAGGAAGAATGGTTATGTGCATGGTTGCCATAGTTTGGCACATCCTGGAAATTTGGCGTCACCTATTAAGATTGTTATACTAATACGTAAGTACCGTTTTTCAATGCAGGATTTTCCTACAAACTTAAAATAATTGCTGGCAAATAAGCAAAATCTGCTGCAGAGCTTATAAATTACATTTGCTTTCTAATATGTACTATCGTTTTCCTCGTGAAAGTTTTGTGATAGAAACGACAAACACTAGCATATATTCCAAATTTTTATTTATATAGTTTAACTAAGCATGAATTCAAAAAATAAAGTATTTAATATTGTTGCGTTCTACGTGTCTGTGGGTTTGGAGTGACTGACGAGAAGACTTCATGAAGAATCAAAACACAATTTATTCGTTAACATCAGCAGGGCCGCGCCAAACCTAATCGGCGCCGTTGTGCAAATGTCTAGCGAGCGCGTTCATGCAGTGATGATATTGAAGGAAAATTGCTTATGGTTAACACTTAAGCATTACTAACATAATAATATGAAAAACAAAAAAAAAATTACATTTTATCCTTCAATTTGTCTAAATATGCAAACGTTTTGTGCTTTGTTAAAACCCACACTCAAACATATTTATTGAAGAATAATACATATATTTATGTTATAAAAAGCCGCCCAACCGGTATAGTGGTTAACGTTGCTGACTGCCGTGTAGAAGGGCTCGGGTTTGAATCGCGGAGAAGGCATGGATGTTTGTAAATGTATAGTGTCCGTGCGTCATGGCGGCACTCTAAATTTACGGCGAGCCGAAAACCCTCTCGAGAGGTTGGTGGTTAGGAGAAGAGGGGTGCGAGGAGCTCGGATCCTTCGCTCCGGGGTGCTCTCCATCAAAATTGGGGGCGAAACTGAGCTAAATCGCAGTGTCACCTGTAGGATGCTCAAGACTGTTGTCAATGACAGGCGTATCTTGCGCTCCTTGCTACAAAGAATTTCGTGGGCTTCGGTGACTATAGGTTAGACAATTTGGCATTAGTCAACAACAACAACATATTACACAAAAGTTACACTGCAAGCGAAGCGAAATAATATACTAAACGAATTGGATACTAAATATATTGCTGAATACTTCATTTTCTTAAAATTAAAAACAAATTAATTAACATATGTAATAAGTTTGCATAAATTGTTGTTCGCAGCGTGGTTTACGACAAGGTTCAAACTGTGATTACAACAGGGCACAAAAAATGCTCTAGGGCTGATATCTAGGAAAATATCCAAAATTCTTTTCTGCATACAGTTATGTTGTTGACAACGGTATAGCTTAGAGTTTCAACCGGCAATGCTACATTTCCTCCAAAAGTTTGCAAAAAATGCATTTCATGCATAAGATCTCTACTATTTATATCGCTTTGATTTTTATCAGTTAACACTTTTTTCAGTTTTTGACATAAGTTCAGCTGATCTTCTAAATATATGTGAACGAAAATACGTGATGCCGATTGTTGCAATCGTAGTAATTTGTACAACATTTACCTTTTTTCTGATTTTTTTTTTGGTGATTCCTTGTTGTTATTGTTATTCTACATAAAAAAAAGGTAAGTGCATGTACATATTTATAATGTTATGTTAAACTTAGGTTGGCTTTTTAATTCAGAAAAGCGATAATTTGAGCACAATTATTTGAAATTTTTTTTATATCACCCATTTGAGTAAACTAAAAATTATTTTCTTTCGAGAAGAAAGAATTGACATATTTACGGAGTACCACTGAATTTAAAATATACCTATTTGAGATTTTGAAATGAAATAAAAATATAGAAGGTGTTCTGAAATCAAAAATTGGCCATTTTCCAATTTTTAGTTATACGGAAAACCGAAGGAAAATGTTTTGTTATTTCATTACGTCTTAAATGGATACTTTAAATTTGATTTATTTACTTTAATAAAAAAAGAGTACCACCACCTCCTTGAATTATTTGGTACTGATCTAATAGTTCATAATATTTTCTAAGCAATGGTTTAAGATGTACTCAGTTTTTCAGACGAAGTGTGAAGAAGTGTTCAGTGAAGAAGTGTTTCACGCAATATTTCTTATAATAGTTTTTTTCTGCTTTTATTTTTACTTCCACTTTTTCTGTTTCCATTTTCCCCCAGATGTCGGAAGAAAAACCGAGAAAACAGTCTGGGTATCAGAATTTAAGGAAGAAAAAGAAAGTGAGAAGAACACTTAATAAACCAGAACGTTTTCCATCAACTGGGAAATTACCAAAAGAACTTAATAATCAGAAAGAGAAAGTGTTTTCATACAGGAATTACTTTTAACTGCAATGCAGCCGCTCCAAAAAACAGAAGAAATACTAGTGAAATCTTCAATTTCTACAGTCGGTACGCATTTCCCTGTGCCTGATGATTCCGGATTATGCCCACGTCCAATATTGCCATCCCAAGTTCAAGCCTTGATAGAAAATGGTCCTGGATATTATCAAAACCTGGTTTCCAGTTTCAGTTTCCTAAAAGGCAAAAATAGATATAATTTTTTTAGTTGTACTTTTGTCGAATCTTGGCAAACAACGGAAGAGTTAAAAGGGATTCGTTGCTAAATTCTGCTGAAAATAATTCTGTTTATTGTTTTTGTTGCAAAAATTTTTAACAGTTTCAGCATCATAAAATTGAGTAGTTCTGAATTTAATGACAGAAACCAATTAAATTAGCACTTAAAACTTCATGAAAAAAATAAAACGCATTTCCGGAATCTACATCTTTGATCCGATTTCTTAGAATGACTAAGAAAAAATAAACCCGTTGATTCGGAATTCCAAAATTTTTTAAAAAATGAGACTAAGCATTGGTGCGATATGATTGAAAGAATTATCTATGCCATTCAGTTTTTAGCCAAACAAGAGCTAGCCTTCCTTGAGTCCAGTAATAAATTATTCGAAAGAAATAATAAATATTTTATGTGTACAGAAATGATCAGAAAATTTGACCTCATCGTGTCTATATATATTCATAAAATTCAAACTAAAAAAATGCTTCATTACCTTGCAGATAAAATTCAAAATGAAACAATTAGCTTATTAGGTATAACATAATAGCAAATTATTTTAAATAAGGTCAAACAGGCAAAGTATTTTTCTATTTTACTTCATTGTACTCATGATGCCAGCCATCAAGAGCAGATATCAATTTGTATGAGGTATCTTAATTTAGGAAACACGAACCATGAATATTGAAGAAAGGTTTTTAATATTTTGTGTTACAACAGATACGAACGGTAAAGGACAAAGAACATTCTTATTAAACACTTTAGAGAAAAATGGTTTAGATATTAGTAATTTACGCGGTCAAGAATACGTCAATGGTTCAAACATGAAAGGTAAACAGATTTCGAGTAATTATGCTCAAATCGTTGCTTTTCCAATTAAAAAGTTTAACCCAAGTTTAACATAATATGTAACTGCACGTACCTTTTTTTATGTAGAATAATAATAACAACAAGCAATCACCAAAAAAATCAGAAAAAAGGTACATGCTGCACAAATTACTACGATTGCAACAATAAATACAAAATAAGAATTAAGCAATTTGTCGAATGTATCTACCCTTACATACGCATCGGCATCACGTATTTTCACGTTGAAATAAGACAAAAGAGAACACCAGAGACAAACTCCTGCTCTGGTTATAACTTTCGGTCAAATAAGACAGTGTGCTAAGAGGAAGGGGAACTCATATCTGGCAAGCTGGAGGCTGCCTTGACACAGTTAAACGCCTCAACCGCTGAAGCCGATCCAAAAGGCCGTAACCTATCGGTCGAGTCGACGAGCTGAGTCGATAGGAATATTCAACAGCTCGCATTCCACGTCCTCTTCCTGAAGGGATGGTAAATCCCAACCTCGGACAGCAGAACGAAGTCACTTAAATACTGTCACACAGACCGGGCCACCAATCCAGCCTGCTAATACTATATCATGGTATACAGGCTTCGGCTTTAGGCGCCCCCACGGGGAAGCCAAGGAAGGATACGAATATGCACTTTTGAGGCTCCAGGCACCCGCGCGACCCTGCACCTATTGTCGGCGCAGGCCTGAGTGTCGCACAGAAGAGTTCCAAAGCCATGTTTAAAGCAGTTGAAAAACTACAATAAACACATTAAAATAATTAGGCTATAATGGTGAAGACAGCTTTATGGCAAAGCACTAAATTAGAGCTCCTGATTCGGTCGATCGCTCTCTTAAGTTAATCTGCGAACTGAAAGCACTATTACTGAACTCAACACACTAAAGATACTTTCCTTACTGTTCACGATAAACTGCTGCTCAGCGTACAGGCAGGGCATTTCTAGCTTTTGAGCTATCTGTAAGAACATTCCTGGGAAAACTGGTAAGAATTCGTTCTAGAATGTTCCCACTCCGCCTATGGCATATCGCCAATTTTGTCACCAAATGGGCTATTTTGAGCCGAATCTGGCAACCCTGCCTTTTCTTGCCATTTTCTGGCAACCATAAACCCGCTTTGAGGGGAAGCTATCTTGCTGCAACTGAGCATTTCGCAACAATATACTAAGTGCCCGTGTCTTAGATAAAGGAAAGAAATTTTCATCTAACATTAGTGAAGAAGGAAACTTAATTTTTTTTATAAGTGGAACATTTATGTCTACTTTTTATCGTTAAACTCCGGGTTTGGTTTCATAATGTGATTTAATTCAGCATTTTGTGAATGGAATAATTGCAACAAAATGGTATTTAGTTCAAATAAAATTTTTTCTTTTCAAAAAGTCATTCCAAATTAAACCGAAAATAACGTATAACGTAAGTAACGTGTTCAAAGCGGACTTTCAGATTTCAGTAATAGTGAGATGTGTTGTATCAATTTTTACTATCGCAGATTTGCTTAATATTAGGTTTTATGGATGAAAGTTGAATTCTCAGGTCAAGTTCGGCATCAAATCTTTTACGGTATTTATTTTTTTATTAACACATAACCTAAGAGCTCTGTTTCGCACGTATATGTACTTGCAAATGGTAAAAGTGCCAATACGGCCTTTTGTGACGGTTATGGATATTCGTCTTTCATATTGCATCGGAATTTCACTAAAGGCATTAATTTTAATTTTTCATGCAAAGATGAATTAGGTACCCTTTCAATAAAAATTTAGTATTTTTTTGCTGACATTGGTCGAAGGTCATGCTTTAAAAGTGCATTTCTAATCCCCAATTCATTTTGATACATAATCTGCTGTCTATTTAGATAGATAGCTACGCTGATAAAAGCTGCACTCACACCTTTCGGGTGCTTCATAATTTCTTTGATAAACGTCTATCCTTTTTCAACCTCTTCTGAAAAGCGCTTTATTCTTGGCAAGCAATTAAAGTCGTTGGAGATGACACATGTCCAAAATTCTATTTCTTATCTTGAAATTACGAATTTTTTCGTGAGCGGTACATACACGTATTGGTTGCTCTTAAGGCCTAAATTAAGTTCTCAAGCGCTACACAAGTTATACATATCGCTTAAAAAGGGAGTTTTAAGCAGACAGTTTCTATCAAATTTATCAAATTTTCCAATTCTAAATTATGTTCTAAATAAAGCGCGCACCTCATGCTTTAAGTGATACTTGTTAGTATCTTTCCTCGGGATAATTATCTTCCTTCCATATGTAAAAAAGAGAGATGTATGTGCATTCCCCATGCCGGTTGTAACTTCCGTCATAAAACGTTCTTCATAAAGTTAAAAAAGGACATGTAGGCAGTACTGTTATAAGGTATTTCTAGCGCCTTCTTCGCATGCCTTCGTCATGTAGTGGTCTGCGTAACCGAGAGGTCCGTGGTTCGATTCCCGGCGAAGGCGTTGCTCATTTTTCCTGTCTGATGCTTCCAAACATACCTAATGTCTCTACACTGGCGCCCGAACTAAAAAAGTGGTGGATGATGATTCTCCACCACCGCGATTTGGCGATTGGGTCCCCAAAACCCCAGTCGCCTTTTAAAAGAGGGAGTATATAAGGTATTTCTCCCGCCTTCTTCGCATGCCTTCATGGTGTAGTGGTCTGCATGCTTGACGCGTAACCGAGAGGTCCGTGGTTCGATTCCTGGCGAAGGCGTTGCACATTTTTCATGTCTCCTGCTACGAAATAACCTAATGTCTCTACACTGTTAGTACGGATAGTAATCGCCACCGTAACATATGATTTTCTGCTGGCATTTATAAGACTTCGGACCCAGAAACTAGGTGGCTGCGGGTCCAAAAGCAGATCAATCTCTTTTCGGTCGTCTTGTGCAGATGGACGACTGCACCAGCAAAATGTAGCTGCAGGTGTGAAAAAAGATAGAAGTCCGAAGGAGCGATGTCGGTGATATATGGTGGGTGTGGCAAAAAAACCTCGTTAGAGTTAGTACAGAATCCAGCCGGTGAACGCAGACACATGTGGTCTTGCATTATCTTGATGGAACATTACCGTTTGCGTTCCTTGATCTCAGCGTCAACACGGAGTAGCACATCGCTATACACCTTACTATCAAGGGTTTTAACATTTTCCATGTACTCTTTGTTAATAATTTCGCGGCAGTCCCTCCAAATACAAACGTGATCTTTTTGTTAGTCAAATTGCGCTTTGCGTTGCTGCCGACCGTCTCACCTTGCGCAGATCAAATTCTTTTTCGGCCTGTGTTATTGAAGTAAATCCGCCTTTCATCACAAATGACGATCCGGTCCAGAAATTTGCCCTTGAGATGACATTTTAGCAGATTAGTGCAGGCCCGAACACGTCTTTCCATATCTGTCTGAATCAACTCATCAGGCACCCAGCGATTGAACTTGAACGTCAAGTTTATGCGATGCATGGCGTGACTAATAGAAATGGTAATAACTCCTTAGCAAGATCTCGAGTGGTTGCATACTGATCTTCTTCTACAAGCTCTCGAAGGCGGGCCTCATCAACATAAGCAGGCCGGCCAGAGCTTTCTTCTTGACTGTCATAGTCCTTGTTTTTGAACTTTCGGTACCAAACTCATTAAAAACTACAACATTAGTACTAAAACTACAACAAACAACAACTCAAACTACTAGTCAAAACTACAACAGTAGTACCTAAAATTTTATGCGTGATTTGGTGACATTCTTTAATCTGAGATTTTGCAACAGAACCGGAAACAAATGATAGTTCTAATCTGGTAGCGTGATATTTCCATTTCAGACACCTTGTACTTAACGATATGTTTTTACAAATTTCAGAACACAGTATTCTAAAGCAAGTCTCTTTCTTTGCAATGCCAAAAATTGTTTGACAAAGTAGGATTAAACACGCCAACGCAAACTGTTTGTGTAGACGATATTTGTGGTGACAGTAAACTTGTTGAAACCTGATATTTCGCATAAACGTTTATTTGATGTCGGAAATTTTATGAAGTTAACGGCTTTGACAATCTCGTTAAGAGTAATCCTTAAACAGAACGCGATTTTGAAACAAATGCTGCCCACTGATTCTGCAATGGTTACTAGAACGTTTTTGGCGATATTTTTAATAAGAAAAAAATTCACTTTTTTTTAAAGGAAAACACCAAAATTAAAAATAAATAAATTAAAAAACTTTAAATCAATTTATATTTTAAAACACACATCGACAAGTAAATATTATGCCGTGTTCTTTGCAACCCCTTTTTATATTAAATTCACAGGATTCTTTATATGTAGCAATCAATATAGTGATAAAATCAATATAGAAAATCACTGATACCGAGATTCCGGATGATTCTGCTGAGCGACTGCTTAAAATACCAAAAATTATCCCGACAGCCCCATCATAATATGACGTTCGACAGTCCCTTTTGCATCGACTATCCAAATTAGTAATTGGAAGCGAGGGTTAGGTTCTAATTCAGTTTCTCTAATTTCATAGTAGCGTTAATTTTTATTGCTTCCTGTTAAGTTACTTTCTTGAACGTTATGAAAAAATACGTAAGTTTTGGGGAACCCCTGAGTGATATTCAAAAAACCCCAGGGTTCCGTGGAACATAGTTTAAGAAACGCTGGTTTAGATTATGGCAAAGCATTTGATGGCTATGTGCCTAAGAGCAGAGATGCCATCTCGGAGGAGGTTTTAAGGGAAATTAACTCCAATTCATTTTACACATGAGAAAAATTATGAAAACTCTCATGCAACTAGATCTGAACCTGAATCGAAGTACCCGTGTTTATGGGCAGGAAAACGAAAGGAAAATCTATGTATCTGTCAGTCACTTCATAAATGCTTTTCTTAAACTGATATACTTAAAGGGCAATGAAGCCTATAGAGCCAACCACCTCCTCAAGACGACCAATTCTTAAAGTGACTAGCAATCCTGAAAACAAAAACTTACATCTTTATTGCGAAAGCATTTTATTATAAAAATTATATATTATAAATAAAAAATTTCAAAATCATCTGAATAGTGAGCGCTCGTGTTAAAGAGGATTTTTTATGTTAAAGAGGACTGTTATTTTTGTTAAGGGGGATCACTGTATATAACTTTTAATTCTACATTTTTTCTACCTTTGAATATGTAATAAATTTAACCCTCCTTAATGGCTGGTTGCAAATTAAAGTTATTTTTCTCGTTGTGTAACGTAAACAAGAGCTAAGTGTCGTAAGAAAATCCTCCCCAAAATGATCCCTCGTCTTAAGCAGATGACCTCTGTATGTTTTGTCAGCATCTGTTGAGCAAACAAGCATCTATGTCACTCATTCTGACAAGCTTTGTTAGTGCCTTACTGCTTCAACAGCGAAACTGAGCATGTCTCCCCGCTGACTCTACATGTTTAGAAATTTACATTTATAAAAACAGTTGGATGAACTGTTTTTATAAATGTAACTTTAGAGACTATAATTCTTCTTTGATAACTCAAAGAAGAATTATAGTCTCTAAAGCAAACCGTTGCAATTCTAGGTGACTGTTGTCTTCTATTGAGGTTGTTTTCTGTAGGAAAGGTATTCAATAAAGATATTTATTCATGTTCTCAGGAATATTGGTCATGTTCAGAGGCATTTGTGGTTGCGATGAGAAGGTTGGTTCGCTGTATTTCGTTTCTCCTTGTTGACTATAACAGCTGTCCTTTTGGAATCGTTGGGACTTAAAAATAAACTAATTACAGTGAAAAGCTCTGTGGAGATCCTTTGCAATTCCTTACGATTTTTAGTTTTAGTTTAGATGCACGTCTTAAAAAGGTTTTGGTCACCAAACTGTAAATTTATGTTCTAAAAAATAGTGATCATTTTCAGAGGCGATCAACTTCTGAAGATAGTAAACTCGACAGGATCCATCGTTTTAGTTGGTGATTGTTAAGATTTTTAGCGCATACATTCTAAATTTGCATGGTATTACCAGCATATCTTAATAGATTACTGGCTTATTTCTCATGAAAATAGCTGCCTCAAATTAGAAACAGAGCATTCTCTCATGGCAGGCGTTTTCCTCAGAGAAACCTCTGGAAATTATTAGTGCACCTGAAAACATGAACAAGTATCGGCAATGAACATTAGTTTAAAATGCCTACCTCTACAGTAGATCAGCATCATCTGCAACCATGAGTGATCGTCATAGATAGGCATCATTATATAAATGAAATAACGTGAAATAACTTTTCAAATGAATTTTCATAAATTACGATATTCTTCAAAAACAGTAAAATGAAGCAAAAGAACTATTTCAAAAAGCAAAATATGTAATTAAAAGTTTCTCTTATTAGGTCTTCCATAAAAGCATAACATCCACGGACCATCAAAAGTTTAATCTTTTAAAATTCTCTCTCTCATTTGTACTCTGGAAATGTTCTTGCAAAACTACTAATAAAATGCATAGTAATTGAATTGAAAACTAATAAACAAGTTTCGAGAGGAGGAAGGTGAATAACTGGTAGCTTAGTGTTCATTCATAAAAGGGATTTTTTGTTAAATTTCTTTTAATTTCTGGTGAAAATTCTAGAAGCGACCATATGCGGGCTTGACTGCCTTTGAAAATATGAATATTTCAGGAAATTTAAATAAATATTAGTTATAAATATCACTTTTTAAGCCAACCACTTCCACAGAAGATCACCTGAAACTGCATATTGTCTTCACTATGTTATTTACAATTATTCTGCTTTTGACCAAAAAGTAAGCACAGTCGTGATATTTATTAAATATTGATAAACCAATTGAACAAGTTAATAATTTATAAATAATTGTTTGCAACTGATTTTTTAGTAATAAAATGCCAAACATTTCATAGGTAATCCGCAAAAAGATTTAAATGATAATAATCACAGTAGAATGAGAATTTGTCTGTGATTTTTCATAAAACTCTCAGACTATGGCTGAAGTTAGACTACTTATATACAAAACAAGTAAACAGGGAAATCAAATGAAGATGATGAGAAACCTCATAGTAAGCATTAAACAACAATGAAATTCATAGATAAAAAACACTGTATATATTTTCTATCCAATTAAAATACAGTAAACCTTTTAGTATCCACCACTTCTCCAAAACTACCCCCTCTGAAATTATTAAGTATTTCTTAATAAAAACTATATTATACATTCCCTCTCTACGTTAACTGCCCCACAAAAGACCAAACACATTGGAAACGTGAGTGATGATTTTAAAGCGAATTCGCAGTTTTCAAATACTACTGACTCGCCAAAAGTATGTTTCATACAAATGTGAAGGAATGAACGTCTTAGATCCATAAAATGGTCATTTTTTTTGCTATGTTTTCGTCACTCGATATTTAGTAGCAGCTTTATTTCTTACCAAGATGTTTTGAGTTTGTGATACTTGGTCACTACTTTATTATCTAACACAATATTTTGTACGACGATATTTTCTCCTTGCCTTGTCTCCTAGGCAACATTTTCTGCCGCGACATTCTTCGTGGAACTTATCTGCGTAACTTCTACTTGAACACTCACCGTTATATTTCTGAGTGTTTTAATATCCGTGGCAGCGCATATCTTCGACACCTACGTTTTCCTACTCTTCAAATGAACAGTGAAGGACCGCATGTAACGCCCCGTCATAAGCCTCTTCAATATGAAAGATGTTGTTCTCCAATCCAGGCCCGGCGCGTTCTTCAAAACATTCGACAACTGAAAACATCTAGTCAAAGATTGTAGAAAGACACTCACAACAACTATCCACTATCCTATGAACCAGTACTATAAATCCTATCCTATGAACCAGTACTATAAATGAGCTCTGCTATGATCGCAGCCTTGTTGACTACATTTATCCCAAAATACCACTCAACTTGTGCTCTTATTCACAGTTTGTTTTTATTCTACATCCAGCCGTATATCATTTGCAGTTATTGCTAGATACGAATGCTTTGGGTTCAGATTTCTGCATGGTGTATTACTCCAAACTACATGAAATTAGCCAAGAGCAAAGTGGGATCTAAGTGCTGAGTTCGGCTTTTATGTTTACTTGAATAATTAGCCTCTCTCGAATTTTTTGTTTTAGTTCCATCCCATCTTCATCCAGCGGGATATCATCATATGAATTTAAAGTAGAAACGTTTTACTCAAACGTCAGGCTTCTTGAACTTTTATTGTTGAAACGCGTTGCATCGTATTCGATATGCATAAATTCATCTCTTGCTTTTTCATCATTAGATTCAAAACGTGTTGAAAATAGCACCAGAATTCAGCATGGGTCTATTCGTTGTGGAAAGGAACAGTCGTCAGCTCAGTAGGCTTATCAGGAAATATAGCAGACTGCCGACTACATTCAAGATTGAAAAATCCTTTCATTTTAATCAGTATGTCCATTTATGCAGATACTTTTAGGCTGAGAGATCAAGTTTCCTTCCGTCGTGATTGGAATTTACAAACCTCCTCTAGGATGAAATTCAAAATTCGTTGTATAATTCAAATACAAGTTCAAATCCATCAGATTTCAGTAGCAGACAGTAAAATTCCGAAGCACTTTGTGCTCATAAGGCCGTCGTAGCACTACCAAGCAGCCGAATATCGCTACAATCGGTAAGTTTTAGGATGTGCAACTCTCTATCTCTCCTTCCTTCTCAGTGTCCAATGAAAAAGCTGTCGTCTGTAACAGATTAAACACCATACAAATGATATATTGATGCTATGGTGGTTAGATAGTAGTTCTGCTTAAGCACTACTTTCCTATCCTAGGAATGAAGTTCACAGAATGATGTTAAAATAAAGAATGCAGGAATTCCTGCACCAGGAGAACGTGATGCTGAGAATAGAAGAATAGGCCACATTTTTCTCTGTAAAACATAAAACTGCAAAAGCAGTCTGGTAATGGCGGTATATGTGACGCCAACTAATGCGCTGAGGAGCGGTGAAAAATCTGGTTGTACAGCCGAGTCCAGAAATGAAAAGGAGGATGCATGCCTTGTGCAGGAGCCCGTTCTTCAAATGAAGCTAAAAATATAAAAGTTAAAACTTTCTAGTTTTAGAGTCTTAAAAATAAAAATTGGCTATAATAAGTATGTAAAAGGCTGGAAAAAGCATCAAAGTCCTGAGAAAACATTTTGGCATGGTTAAGGCCGAACGCACGATCTCCGTGTCTTCTGAAAGAACACTGCTATAAGCCACTAAGCTGTCGTTGCCTTTCTCGCGCAATGCGTGAAAACACATGTCAGAGAGAAATGCAGAGTCATCATTGCTACAGGAAGTACTTAGTCAGTTTCACTCGATTTAAAACATATTGCAACTTTTGAACAGGAGATTCCGAAGTATAATAGTCTCTAAAAACTTCGATAAGAATTTAGAAGGTCCAAATTTGTGAAACAATTGATCAATAAATACTCAGTTGGAAATCTTCGCCGCTAGCACGGACTGAGTGTTTCCAGGAGAGTCTGCTTTATGTGAGATATTACGAGAAGAAATAGAGTAGTTTATATCAGATTGCTGACTGTATAAGGTATTTCTCCCGCCTTCTTCGCATGGCTTCGTATTGTAGTGGTCAGCACACTTGAAGCGTAACCGAGAGGTCCGTGGTTCGATTTCCGGCGAAGGCGTTGCTCACGTTTTCATTCTTATGCTTCCAAAAAAATATTAATGACTCTACAAGTGGCGCACGATCTAAGAGGTGTTGGATGATGATTCCCCACCACCACGATTCGGCGATCGGGGCCCCTAATCCCCATCGCCCTTTAAAAAGGGGAGTATATAAGGTATTTCTACCGCTTTCTTCGCATCCCTTCGTGGTGTAGTGGTCAGCACACTCGAAGCATAACTGAGAGGTCCGTAGTTCGATTCCCGGCGAAGGCGTTGCTCATTTTTCATTCTTCTCTTCCAAAAAAGTCCTAATGACTCTACAACTGGAGCTGAATTTCCAGTTTCTATTGAGAGGATGAAAAACACATTTTTTCGAAGTGAGTAAGTAATCTAAATTGCATCTGATACATGTTGGTTTAGTAACGCTTTGATGTTTACACGTGGGCGAAAGATAATCTTGGGACAACAGAGACAGCGTGGTAAATTATTGACATCCAGTATGGCCATGTCCGAGGCACTGACGTCTAAAGCGGATCTTAGATGCTTTGCCAGAACGATATTTTTTATTTTGATGGAAAGGGAAAAAAAGCATTTCATGATAGGTTTTCCTGCTTTTGCAACAGGCTTGAGTTCGAAGAGAAATGTCGGGAGATTAACAAATCCAGTCTTGTTTTTTTACTTGAAATGTTATAGCTTAAAGACCAGGTTATCTTGCCAATGCATACGGAAGGGAACCTGTGTCTTTATGAATCGCAGGTCCATAAATAACAACTTTGACGGGTAATTATTTTTTCGTCCGAACGGGGAAGAATTCAGTACCGGTTTTCAAAAGAGCTCCCAGTGCTCTTATTCTGGCATTAGGAGAATAGAAATTTATGTGAATTTCTTCTCCCATTAGGCTGCTAGAATAATCACTGATGCCATTTTCGGCGAGGAGAGACCTTTATCTCTCTTCACTTGACTTGGGAATGTGGGCGGAGGATCGGAGGCGGCCGTCAGAATTTAGAATTGTCGAATTTCAGAGAGGAAGATAGTAGAAGCTGAATCTGGTAGTTCATGATATCTGAAATTAGTATTATTTTGTATATTGCTTGCATCTGAATCGTCGACTTGAACGTTGTTGTTATTTTGTTTAATCACAGTTATTGTCAATTTTTCCTACAGGATCGATGTTTAAGTTCATGAGGCAATCCAGAGCGACAGTCATGAGCACATGAAAATCATAAAAATAATTTTTTGCAATACGTTCATCAATGCTATTTAGATAACACCATATTCTACCACGCGAACAAACATTATGCTCAGCAAGCTTATTCTTCCAAACGGAACATCAGTATCTTTTTTTGAATGAGACCTGAATTTTTAGACCTTTTCAAGATTCGTGATATTCCAGGATTTTTATGCCCGGTCTCTACCGTGAACTCTCGACAAAAGAGCTGCATCTGAAATTTAACATTTCTAAAGGTTATTCTTTGGTTTTTCATCTTGTTAGAATTATCAATCTTATAATCTTTTCTTGTTTTGAAATATGATTTCAAAAAATAAGTGATTTGAAATAAGATGCATTTAATGCACGGATTGTTAAATATGAAATATTTAAACATTACCGCAATAATGTATCGAAATTAAGCCTACTTATGTTTGAAAGAAAGAGTCGACGTCTGCTTTTTTAGATAAAAGCTTACTAATGAATAAGCGTGAAAGTCCACAAGTCCAGTGATTGAAGCTCAGTTTAGAACGCTGTGAAAGTAAAAGGAAAATTCTTAAATTAAAAGGATACGCTAGAGAATTCACAAAAATTAAGAAATTGATAGAATTATGTTGCATCACATGAAACCATAAATTGTAACCGTTATTTTCATGCGTACCGGAGACAAAAATAACCACAATACCACTGTTAAGAAATGAAACTTTAATTTGATAAATTAAATAGCTCAAATATCTGATGTTTACGTCTGTTTTCAGATTGCACTTGCGAGGGGGGACAATGTGTCAGAGATAAAAACGGACGATTATTCTGCCAATGTCCACCTGAATTCGGAGTTTATGATCGCACAGTTTGCCGAGGTAGGTTACAGTTTTGTATTCTGAATTGTTTAACATATTCTCTGAGCAATTCTGGTACAAGTAAAGTATGATAAATTTATATTTTAATATTATGTATAGCCGTAATAGGTTAAAGTATAATAAACTAAACCCCTGAGAACACATGATTTTCAAAGGCACTAACAAGTTGAAAAACCGTTTACTATATTTCAGCAAGTTGGTCGTGTTTCGTTTATTTAATCATGTAAGAGCAAACTTTTAATCCATTAATCGTATTTTTCCTTATAAAACTTGTATTGAAAAGTATTTTAAATGCAATAGAAGTAAGGCTATGTAGTAAGGCTAAATGTATAAAGAGACATTATCCGAGACAACATGTAGCACCATTATAATTAATTCATCTAGTTCAATGTTTTCAACCATTGTTACGCTGTTCCATTTTAAGCAAAGAGCAGCTGAATAAAGCATCTCAAGTTTCTTTCTTCATATCTCAATCATCTAATTTGGCACATGTTTCATCCTCTGACTCAGTTGCTCTCCTTCTATGAATATGTTTTTAAGATTTTCAGATAATTTGGCTATTCAAAACGACGTGAAAAATCAATATCTTCTAATGCTTCCAGAATGGCCCTGAAGGTAAGTGTGCACTACTTCGAAGTGAAGTTAATAAAAATGTTTCGTATTTTAAACGGAACTGCTCTATTGGCATTCTCTCTAAATTCTCTGAGCCTGGGAATAGATTTTGTTTTCCATATTAACTATACTTTTCGTGTGATAGTTGACTATTAAAACAAACAAACTATTAAAATTCTAGGTGTATCCGAGTTCATCAACTAAGCTGCTAAAGGCATCTATTATACAAATCCTCAAAGTTACAATATTTCATTTATTTTTTTTTTAGGAAATAGGATGAGATTATTTTAGAATTTGTCAGGACTGAGTGTTCTGTGCATGTGTTTAGCGAACATTGTGAAGTACTTCCTAGGGTCCTTATCCTCAAGTCCTGAACTGGAACAGGGAGCTGAAAAAATACGCTTTGTTCTGGTGTAGATACTGTTCTGGAGAATAACTGCACTTGAAAGGAATTTAAAATCCTCTTTTATTCAATCACTATTATTTACACACTTCCCAACTCGGGAGAGATACAGAAAGTAAAAGACCACACTTGGGCCTAACTTAACAATCAAATAAATTTAATACTAAAACTAAAATAGAAATCTAATTAAACTTTGCTCACAGAGCAAATCGCGAAGTTTGGCCTCTAACTAAATGGTGCGTAGCAAGAAATACTAATACTAGCGCACTTCAGTTTATTTCAATAAGTAATCACGTAGCAAGCACTATGGCTTATAATTTTAACTGCTGGCTGGTCAGGCGAACGTCGAGCAGAATGACCGTGATCCGAGACTAAAAGCTGTCTGACACTAAGAGGTTTCTACCTCTGGTTTAAATAGTACTTGGCTCTACTTCAAACTAGCATAAGCTGAAAACGCGTGCTTCTTCTGACGGGAAATTGAAACAGAGAAGAGATAGAAAGATTTAAATTAAAATAAAACTTTGTTAGTTAAACTAAAACCTTACATACTTCCCGCCAGAATTGCGGTAGTTAAACTACTGTGGTCCAAACGGACCATGTTGAAACTCGCAATTCTAAACAAATAGTTAAAATTTAACTCTTCTAAATTTAGACCAACTCTTACAAGGCAATATCTGTTTGTGACAAATACAGACGAAACTTTCTTGAACAACAGTCTTCAACATTTTTCTTTCATCTAGCTCTTACTCCTTCCAGCAAGATCTGGAAGAAAAGGAATTCTAGTACAACATAATAACAGTAAATTTCTAGGTAAAATTCTTTATTCTTACCCGTGTAAATTCGCACACACACATTATCATTCAAGCACAATTAAATTCTTCCCCCAATGCTCTCTCACCGGTGTTGGATGAAAAGCAAACCGCCATTGCGGGTTTTCTGTGTTCGGGGGTGTTCAAATCT
>KK112149.1:138442-275116 GCA_000611955.2 Stegodyphus mimosarum
CTGCTAGCTGGTCAGGCGAACGTCGAACAGAATGACCGTGATCCGAGACTAAAAGCTCTCTCACACTAAGAGGTTTCTACCTCTGGTTTAAATAGTACTTGGCTCTACTTCAAATTAGCATAAGCTGAAAACGCCCGCTTCTTCTGACGGGAAGTTGAAACAGAGAAGACATAGAAAGATTTAAATTAAAATAAAACTTTGTTAGTTTAACTAAAACCTTACAAATTTTCTGTGAAAGAAATGTGGGAAATAAAAAGTACTGAAGTTCTCAAAATAAGCTAGACTATTAGTTTCAAGGAATATTATGGTCATTTCTGAAAATATATTATTATTTTTTAATTATAAACTTTTATCCAATACAATTTATTTACACACTCCTCTTACAAGGAAACGTTTTCAGTCCTAAATGTTTAATTTTCAAGAAACATGTAAATGATTCTGTTGTTTTAGAAATATGCATCAGTGTAATAATAAATTAACTCCTGTATGTAGTGCTTCACGATTTACTGAGATTTCAAAATTCTGTTTAAAGAGCGCGCTAAGGATATACCTCTCCGAGGGTAGCACGTTCTTATGTTGAGAACGAAAAGCCAAATTTTAATCTGGTGATTCACATCTACCCGATGCAGGCTGTTTTGTAAAGTCCAGGAAGAAAAATGTGAAAATACTTCATTGAAGCACACGAAACACACACAAACGTAGACACAACAACGAAAATTCCTTCAAGTACCAACTAAAGACAACTAACTCGGATTCTCATACATCCCAGAAGTTGACGTCAGTTTTACCCAGTTTCAATTAACTTCAGTTCGCAAGAATTCTTTATAAGAAGTTCATATGTAAACTCTTAGTAAAGAAAATAAATGGTAAAAACTCCTTTGAACTGCAGGGTGTGATAAAATATATGAAATGTTTAAATTTAAGCATCACGTTAGCTCTCGAAACAGTTTAAATGTTTCTTATTTTGTAATCATTTTATACAATAGCAATTTACATAAACGAAAGTTATTTTTATGTTACCTAAATACATAATAACTGCATTTATAATATGCATTTATTAAACATAATAAATCTTAAATTCTTATGTGCCTTTAAATTAAACTAATGTAAATTGTTTTCAATTTCCAATCTCACATATAATTTAGAAAGTGGGAACATTCTAAAGCTATATTTTGCATGATATGCATGTTAGAATATTTTAGAGAAGCCTTACTGTAAAATGGACTATGTTACAAATGGTGAGACGTGTGGAAGAAGGCAGAAAGTACTGAACACCGCTGCTTTATCCATTTGATATCAAGTTAATTAATTACAGTAATATGTGTTTATTGGTTAATTTAATTCCAATACAAAATGTAAATTTTATAAGAAATTACATTAAAGCAGAAATAATATAAAATTTAATTATTATTTTATTCTTTCTTTTCATCTGTTATCAGTTCTGTAGAAGTTTATAGTAGCTTAAAGTTTTGCTGAAATATTTATGAAATAATACATTTGCATATTTGTGTGTCTTTCTCAGTGCTTATACGTAAACGTTGTTCCGTATATGTCAATACATAAGATTTCCACCCTGATTATATCTGCTCGAAAAGTTAAATTTTCCTTAACTTTGTTCCACGCTAGCATGCCATTTTATCAACACGAGAATTTCTAATGCATTTCAAAGACTGAAATGATTTCGCAAGTAATTCAATAGAGATATATTTTTAATTTTATATTTCTTAGCATGCGATTGCGGTAAAGGTGCAAACTGCACTTTTATGAATGGAATTTTCGGAGCGGTAAACAAGACTTGTATTAGCCAAGAAGGATATAAAGATGTCGGAAGCATTTGCACTGGTAAGTTTATTCATTTATTTCATTCCTAAAATCGTTTTCAAAAATTCATGAATGTAATTTCTTATGAAAATTCTATGCCTATGGGACTTAATTGCTAAAAGGTAAAATTGTCAGATACATGTTAATAAAGTTTCAGAAGTGAGCTAAAAATGCCTAAAATTTTAAAATTATTTAATAAGTCAAAAATTACTAACGAAAACTGTGCTGTTTTCCCTGCTATGATGTCTTGTGATATAGGAATTCATTAACAATACTAGCTCTAAACTTCACAAATTGAGAGCATTAAAGATGCACGAGAGAAGATGAAAGTTATTATGCATCAGCATGTTCATCATAGCCGCAAATGTTACAATATAGGTTACAAGCATTTTTAGGACAGAACTTAGTTGGGTGGGAGTGCAGATATCAATGTGCTGTTAAATGAAAACTTTAATGCTAAAAACATATAGAGCTGATATTTACAAAGCATCTAGACAACGCGCTATGCATAATATTGAACAAATTCTCTCCTTTCTCATATTGAGAGAATTCCAGCTTCACCTCTGTTTATCAATTGTCAAAACCGTTATGATCCTGCTGCTTTTTTTTTGCTGAAGGCTTCTTTTTATTGTTGAATTGTTTTCTGCTTTCTTCTTGTAATTTCGAAATATTTCTTTTAGCGTCATTTCTCATATCATCACTTTCATGCATTGGCTGATTTAAATACTCTTCGTTTAATATTTTATTGATCCTTATGTCTCCTTTCTTTTTCATTTTCACACCATAAAGCAGATCAAATGGCGTATACTTTGTATTTCTTGTAGTTGTACCGTTTATTATGCTCTGTATGTCTGTTACATACCTGAACCATTTCATGGGACAGCTTTCATTAAAACAAGTATGAGAATCCTATGGATCCATTCCATTTGTCCATATCCTCTGGTGGTAATCATTATGTGTTCTGGTCCTTTTTCGATGAAATAAGTTTAAAATATTTCGACGCAAAAGTAACAACACTGATAGAAAATATTCTGGAAAGGTTTCAAAACACCGTTTGTTGTTGCTTTAATTTCGCAATGACTTCTTGTGTGGATGGTAAGACCAGGAAAACTTCGTGAATACGTCAAATGCGGTAAAATTTGTTGGTATTGTTTATTTGGAAGGGCTCCAAGAAAATCAATATAATAAGTGTTTAACGGAACATTCTCCATCGCAATTTAAAATCCTTCACCTTTTTCATGTTTCTTACTATTTAGAATTCATTCTATGTAATTTCGGATACCATTTTCAACCTTCTTTCCTAAGTTAGGGATGTAGAATTCTCGTTCTAACTCATTTACCGTGTGTTCTGTGGCAAAATGACTTATGCATCTTTTCATCATTTCCCCCCTCTAACGCTTCTGGTACTTCTGAAAGATATCTTCTACTTAATATCTTCTGAAAGATATCTTTCAAAAATTTATATAAAACATCATTTCTTAAAAAGTAATTATTTTCTTCCGCCCTTTCCACTATAGGTCTTAATTAATTTTAGAAATGCTTCTTCGTTTTGTTGCTCAATGAAACCAATCCTTTCAGTTACCTCATCAGCGTATGAAGTCAAAACTAAAGCTTTTCAACTTTGAACTAGTTATTTAGACTGGCATATAGTTATAGTAGATATCTCTTTCCAGCTCCTCAGAGAGTCCCAGAGGGGCATGGCGAAAGTTAAAATTCCTTGGAAGGATTTCAAGGAGAAAACCCATAGAAAGAGAAGGAAGAAAGGCCACGTTTTCTTCTGTGAAGCGGAAAAACATCGGCGTGATCTTGAGACTGGTAACATAGAAGAATCGGATAGGATTAGTTGCTTTACAATCGGGCCTCAATTTCATAGAATCATTCCTGTCAATCCAATTTATTGCCTATAGCATAGCCTTTCGCGGTAGTTAGGTTTTGTAACGGTGCTAAGAAACATAAACCCCCGGAGTGGAGAATTCATACTTGACGAAGTCAGGCTTTCAGCAATGTATAAAGCAAACATGACATTATATCAGTTAGGCAAAATGCCGTTTCAACAGCAATTATTGTCAAAAATGTCACACTAGTAAAGCAATTAGGCAAGCAACCATGAGGAAAGGCATTACACTAGCAATTATTGTAATGTCTTCCGGTCGTAGGAGGCTGTGGCATAAGTAAATGTAAGGGTATGATAAGAAATTTTTCAAAGGTCAAGAAATAGCAATTATGGCAAAAACATAAAGATATTACATAAAACATAAAGACAGAGTTCATCCAATCCAAAATGGTGATAAGCAAAAGGTACAGCTATGATAGCATTCAAATTAGATAAGCATTGAGCATGCAGCAATCGTCTTAGTCAACCTTCATGGGCTGCGTGGCATAGCAGAACTTTCTGTTCAAAGTATGGGTTATGCTTCATATGATTTCCAGACCAGTGGGCAGTATCATAATCAAACTCTTCCATAAACATTGCTCACCTAACGATTTTTGCAGTAATATTTTTTGTCTAAAGTTTTGAAATGCACTACAGTCAGTCACAATTTTGAATTTGGAGCCTTGCAAGTAATTTTTAATTTTTAGAGGTTCGAGTTCATAACTACAATGTTTTTCTTGCTGCAGCGTAGTCTTTCCATTCACTTATTGAAATGAACGTTATCTGCCATCGTTGGATAGCTTAAGTAACATAGCATCGAATCCTTTGCTGAGTAGCATAAAATATGATTTATTTTTTAAACATGTTGATGCTTTATGGTGCACTGTGATCACATAAGATTTATCCAACTCTTTCTCTTTTCAGATCCTTGCACCACGAATCCTTGTCGCAATGGTGGGGTTTGTGTGAATACTTATGAGTGTCAATGTCCATCGGGATATGTCGGTCCGAAATGCGAAATGCAGAAAGGTAAAAAGGTTATGATATTACTGTTTCAACATATATGCGTTTTCAATTTTTAATGCATTTTTTCCATAAAAGTAAATTAATCATTTTTTAGAGTTTGGTGTTCTTTGGCAGCACAAGCTAAGGCCAAAGCGCATGCAGAGACGTACAGCGAATTATTGCTATATCTGAAAAGGAACTGTAGAGCATTTAGAAGGTTTAACAAATCTTTTTATTATAAGAGAACTGGAGTATAAATTCGATCTCGTGCGTGATAATAATCAGCTAACCACTTGTGGCGATTGAAATTATAGTAACAGATTTGAACTAAGTCTAATAGTCAAAGGCTACACAACTGATTTAACGCAAATCTGGCTCAAACTTCTCACCGGTGTAACAATTTAAATATCAGCAACTATAATGCAAAGCAGCAGAATACAATTTTATCTGAGCTAGCAGAAACCTAGCAACATGACTTTGAGAAAAAGAAACATGCTCTTTTTTTCATCCTAAACCCTCGCCTTGAATACTATTTACAAATAATTGTATTCTGGTATGGAAAAAGAACGAAAAACTGATAATGAAGATCTAAACCATAATAACTGGTTAGATTAGCATAATGGAACGTTGCACTTTTCACAACAAAGAGTAATAATTTATTTCCATTTTTATACTTCATCTGTCTCCTTTGAACTCTTTAACTTACGGCAGAGAGATTGAAACGAAAAAGTAATATAGATTTACAAATTCATGTAAATCTTTGACTTCGTAATTTGAGTGTATGTATGTAATAAAAATTTTGATGTGTGATGAAGGTGAGAATGGTACACTGAACATTTTTGTTTCCATTACAAGTTATTCCCATTTATAATAATTAGCCAGAAATCCCCGTCCCCAATAACGATCATTTCTAGTAAATGGGAGTACTTCGGCTATACATTTTACTTCATATAGTTGCTAGGCTAAAATAAATCTCGATTTTGAGTAGCTAACTTTGGCACTAGATGGTATGAAGAACTCTTAATTTATTTTAAAATTAAATTTTAGAGGATATGATAGGAACATGATGTAACCAGGACATGACCTCCCGCCAATTCCATGTTTTAAATAGCAGCGAGCTTTAAGCAAAGTATTTTCAACAAAATCTGATTTGTTGTTGGAATAAAAAGAAAGGTCGCTAATACGAGATTTTTTATTATATTTTATTAGGTATTATTATTATTATTCATGTGTAAAAATTGATTTACTTAATGTCAACAAAGTCAAATGTTAGGTCCTTTATTTCTTTTCCTTAAATATTGTATTTCATTCGTCAGTTGAATAATACACAATGTAATTGTTCTTTGATCAAAAATTAAACATTTACAATCTCTTTAAATAAAAACTTTGAAACAATTACAATAACTTAATTTTCTTTCCTGTTATTTCTATAGTATCCAAAAATCTAATGCATTTTGATTCTGCACGAAAGATATGAGTAAACAATGCTCGTTCGTTTTTAGAATTATAGTTGTATCGTGACTAGCGTTCGTTCAGGGATAAGTGAAAAGTAAAGCAATAGGTTTTTTTTAATTTCCTGATTGGTCCACGTTATCATTATTAATAGTGCAAGTGAATAACAACTGCCGTTTTCTGAAACCGCTCTGCATTACAAGAGTTTTGAATTTCTGCAAATGAAACGGTGCTATAAAATCATTCACTTGTACGGTCTTATGCAAATAAATAGCATGCCTAATGATAATATAAATGGCCTTACGTTCATACCGTACTATTTTATTTTTCATTCTTATTATAATGATTCTATATTTCCCTTCCCCTCCTCGAAAAACTGTTAAGATTTCCAATTAAGTTTCCACATTCAGTTTATCATATGCGATCAAACTTTAATATGTTGTTCTCAAGCATGATTGTATATGCATCATACAGTATGCATATCTGAGTTTTAAAAACTAAATATGAGAAGTTTTGGAATAAATTATAATGTATTTTTTCATGAAAATCTGTTGAGAGCTTCACGTAAGTATCACTTACGTTTTACCAATTTTAACCAAAATCTAATATGTTGTTCCCACTGATGTTAGAGTCTTAAATACTAAAATTAGACAGATTTGGATAATATTTTAATATGGCTTTTATTAAAAGGTATTATGAACTTCAAGTAGAGTAACACTTCCCGCTGTCTGATTTTACCCGAAATCTAATCAACGTTTCACATCAGCGTTTGTCAACCGTTTTTTGTTCGCATACTCCTTAACCTATCATTATTGTTTCACGTACCCAAAACCCATTCTCATTACATAAAATTATTAACATTTGTATATACAGGTATAGCAATAACACTTTAATGCAAACACATTTTACAAGCTATGCAAAAATGGTGTACGCTGGTAATTATACACATTTGAATTAAACTAAAAAAATGTAGGAGCACATTTAATGGGAACCTTGTGGCTATTGTACAGCACACAGCAATTTAAAATCCGGATCGAAAGGTGATAAAACAGTCATAAGGCCGAATGTACGCTGCAAAATCTGTTCCTATACTTATTTTTTAAGTTATTGAAGAATGCGAAGGCCCTCTTTACCAATATAGTGCTCTTGAGCAATAGAAGAGTAATTGCGTTTTTGAATAGCTCAGATAGTTTTCTTTCCAGTCAGTCCAGAACGAGATGAGGGATTTCTTTTCAAATTCTATTTTAAGTATGGAATCCGTTTTCAGTTCAAAGAATTTAATGTTTTCTCGGACTGATAAAGATATGCACTGGAAATTCATTTCGCTGGAAGCGAACGCAATCTAGTATTCATTTGTTCCGCGTTTCGAAAAGTATTTTTCAAAAGGTACTTAGAGTCCATTCAGATATGGTGCACTTTTTTCTTAGTTTCTCGAGATACGTAAAGATCCATTCCAGAGAGAAAAATCGTGCAATGTTTAAAAACTTCAGGTTCGTTGTTTTCAACACATAACATCCAAAATTCTACTTTTTTAACGAAAACCTCTCTTTTGAAGTAACGTGGAATATAATAACTGCACAGTTCTAAAAAGGTAAAATTAACTGATTTAATTTCCAAAAGACATCGCACAGGTACGCAAGGATTTGAAGCCATTCATGACCTTCAAATTTAAACAAAAGTCGAAAAAGGTGGTTCTCAAATAAAACTTCGTATGTAAGTTCAAGCAAACGTGTAAAACCTTTACACGGAGACGGCCATCGAAGTTCACCATGACGAAGTAGGGTTTTTTTTAATGCTGCCCATTTCTTCATAACAGCGGTGAGAATACACTTGAATTCGTGAGGTGGGATTTGGTGAAATTGACCACTTTTATACAGTCATTCAAAACGTCTTTCATACCAGTGTCGGAAGGGGCTTCAGTGCTAGACTTTGTCAATAGACAAAACATTTTTTTCACTTTCTAAGGAGGCTACTGATTTTACACATTCGAGGAGACCACAGTAACATCTTGACGTAGATTTGCCACTATCACTACTGTGATCACTTTATTCTTTTTAATAAGAAGGTATCAATGACGGGAAAAATATCTGCACATGTCGCACGTTCAGAAAGAAGACAAAGCAAAAGACTTACAAGTTTCATTTCCTTTAAAATATGCTCACCAGCAGCCCAGCGGTAGAGTCACTCAACACTGGTAGTTTGATCCGGAGTTCGAATCCTGGCGTACGGGTCGGCTACATGGGCGTTTTCGTAGTTCTCCCCATGTGTAACGTGTATACGTATACGAGCCAATTTCCCTTAGAAAATCCTCCACGAAAGAAATCTTCCCCATAGGCAGATAGCTTTGCCATAATGATTTAAAACCAAACCAAACCTGTAAAGTATCTTGCAGTAATTATCAAAACAGCAAATTGTGATACATCAGTACTGTCATCAATTACCAGAAATGTTTTTGATTCTACCAGAGAATGTGTCATTTCAGAGAGGTACAGCATTAATTTTGTGACCATACGCATTACTGATCATTCAAAACACTGCATTTTTAATGCTGGGCAAAAATTAAACTTTCACCAATGATACGATTTGGGCCATTTACGGCGGTGCTTTAACCGATCCGATAAAACTTTAACAGCATGTCCATTGGTACAAGCTAAAGAGAAGCATGTAACTATATTTTACTTATTTTTATTATCCAGTAAATGGTAAAAAAAAATTATCTTTGAAATCTGAGTGTTTAGTTTGCAAATAACGAAGAGGAAATTAAAGTTTCATGCTACCATTAGATAATACTTCTTCCCAAGCATATTCAAATCTAGGGATTACGAATGAATTAGGTTCTCAGTAAGTACGAATGAAAATCCATATGAATATGTTTTATAAGTTTTTTCCCTTTTCCTGACTGCTAAACAGGAACTAAGAGCTTCATTTCACTAGCATGCGGCAGTTTCTCTTTAAATTATTCTTTGCAAAACTGGTACTCGATGATATAATGAGATCATTTACTAATTCAGTAATTGTGCTTTTCTTACTGGTATTATATTTTAATCATTGATCTACGTTGAATTAAAAAGAAGTAATAATAATTATAAAACTACGGCCCTATTAACTTTCCGAGCAAGCTAGCAGCTGATTAAAAACAATATTATGATTATAAAAATAGAGACAGACAAAGCAGTATTGTTAAACATTTTGAAGCCCGTTATAACACGCAGCTAAATTGTACTTTTTAATTGTACTTTAATAGTACTTTTTACATAGTAAACTGGGTGTTCTGTGGTACAATAATCGAAAAACAAATAATTTTTTTTAATTAATTCTTTGTACGAAGTAAATACGTAGTGTAATCGTTCGTGAGAACTTTCGGAAATCGCATTTCAACGAAAATATCCATTTCGAGAGCTGTCTAATCCATTTGAACGATGTTTTTGCGTGACATTTGTACGTGCAGACAGAATAAAGAACTGTTTTCGCCAACATGGATTTCAAATGAATTCAGAAGAGATTGTTTTCTTGACGTCTCTACCTACGTACATATGAATATATCTTGCAGAACTCTAAAGCTAGCAGCCGTAAAACGTTGTAAATTTGCATACGGGACTGCTATAACATGAAGTTGTGCACCTGCTTTTTTCGTAGCAATCGACTGCCCCAAACGTATAAAAATATACATATTTCCACTCTTTTACCCGGATAGCTAAGCTTAGAATTTTTATTCTTACATGTTATCAAATTGTGCATCTCTTGCTTTAAAAGTGACTGAATTATATTGTTCTTATGCTCCGATTAAGGTATTTTTGTTTTCAGTTAACCTGCATGCAACTGCTGTAGAATTATCAGCAATTTGAAAGTTGTTAAAATTGTGATAAGCCAAACGTAGCTGCCATTTGTTTGCATTTGAAACTTCTAGTAGAATCGTAAATTAATTATGGTTTGCATCAACTGTGTCTTTTTGCCGAATGGGACCAAAAGAAAACTTTCAATTTTGTTCACCAAAAGAACTGTCTTAATGCCCGCTGGCAAATTGCTAGCTTTTGAATAGAAACTCTAATTTTAATTGCAAAAATTGTTTTTAACTGCATTTGGTGTTTTATGTTTTGCTGCATTGTACAATTTTTAATGAAGATGCGAATTTTTATGTATTTTTGCCTTGCCGAGAAATAAGAACTGAATTAATCGAACGAGAAGTATATCTGTAATGAAACTGGAGAAAGTAAGATTAAACGAAATGCAGCAGAAAATGTGTATAATTTAATGGGCTGTACAAGAAAGTCATATGGTGCATTGCACTGTACGTTTTTATGTATATTTTTGCCTTGCCGTGAAGTGAGAACTGAATTAATTGAAAGATCAAGATCAAGATCAAGATAGTACTTTCGGTTCAAGGTGTCAACTACTAATGAGTTTTAACCTATATATCATGTAAGGCCGGAGGCCGCTCACTTTTGTTTAGATAAATCAGAGGTGCTTAGCACCGCGCCTTTAGGCGAAAGAATGGTCTATGTGGCAAAGTCATACAGGAAGGCAGTCATGAAATTATAAATTGATATACTTTTGTAGATGTAGAAACATTCGAAAAATTTTTGAGCAGGTGCTGGGTGCGTGCTATTTGCAGTGAGGAATTAAGTGACTGAAATGAACATGAGATACGGAGAGTAAGTCAGAATCAAATCACGTAACCTGAGGTCGCGTTCTGGTTCGTTGATAAATACTGCTGTATTACTCAAAGTTTTATTAATTTAAGAGTAAATAACTCTTGTAGGCCTATAGTATTGCAATCTACTACATAATAATGATCTAATAACTATGGAGAGGTGAGTTTTATGCTACGTAATTCTTGTTTAATTAGATAGAATTTGATTATTCCTTTTTTGGGCTTGGGGGTCACATGGACCAATCATGTTGCAGGATAATCTGTTAAGCGATTTCAAGACGAAAAATAATAGTCCATAAGGCTATTTCAAATTACTCTTCACAAAGTCCGTAATTTGGCTTTGCCAGATAATAAAAATACACTTAAAACTCAACACAAAAATAGTTAATCATATCACGAATTCTTGAGTATATGAAATGCAATTAAATACTGGGTACTATTTACAATATGTACACTTTCACCACTTTGAGTTGTGATGAATAGAACGTGGTCGCTTAACCAGATTTTCTTCTGTTGGATCATAGTTTGCGAGATTTTTAATAGCATTATATGGTGAATTCTGAACTTGGATAAAGAATTTGTGCGAAATTATTAAGATCTGTTCTTGTATTTCAGGAATCTTCAGGTCTTGATACAGCTGGATATTTCTAATAAACCAGGGTGCTGAGGTTATTGAGCGTAGAATTTTATTCTGTAGATAGCTAAGTTTCTTTCTATGGGTTTTGCAAGCCGTGGCCCAAGTGGGGACTGCGTATAAGAGAATTGGTCGAATAAGCATCAGGTAAAGATTGCGTTTAGTATTCAGATTTAATTTAGAATTTTTCCCTAGAAGCGGGTAAAGAGCCATAAAAGCTGCATTAGCTTTGTTGGTGATATAACTGATGTGTTCTTTGAAAGTGAGCTGTGCATCAATATACACTCCAAGATATTTGTACGAATTGGCCGAAGGGATAAGAGTATCATGAATTTTTATATTGATATCCAGAGGGTAGTTTTTCTTATATCTTCTGTACATAACTATACAGCATTTGGTGGGATTAAGATTGATTTTCCATCTGGTGCACCATTTTTCTATTATTTTAATTTGGCTATTCAGTTTGTCTATTGCATGTTGCGGGTTTAAGGAATTAGTAAGTATTACCGTATCATCGGCATATTTAAGGATTTTTGCATTTTGCGGCTTGGGCATGTCACTTGCATATAGATTAAAGTTTGCTGGAGAGATGACGGAACCTTGAGGTAGTCCTCTATGAATATTTTTATGTGTGGACAAAGCATCACCACAGCGGACTTGGAAGGTACGATCTTCTAAATAGGAAATCATGAGATTTAAGAAACTTGAAGGAGGGTTTAATTTCGATAACTTGCATATTAAACCAGCATGCCACACTCGATCGAAGGCCTTTTCGAAGTCGAGGTAGCATGCGGCAACTCCGTTTTTCTTCTGAAATTCTACGGCAATGAATTCTATGAGATTAAGAATTTGATGCGATGTTGAATGAGCTTTTTTAAACCCGAACTGCTGATCGTCTGTATCAATTAATTTGTCAGTGAAAATTTGGAGTCTTGAGGCAATTACGCGTTCAAACACTTTGCTGATAGCGGGTAGAAGGCTGATAGGTCGATAGCTGGATACTTCTTTTGGATTTTTGCCTGGTTTCGGGATCATTATTACAATTGAATGTTTCCATTTTTTCGGAAAATAAGAGAGCCTAATACATGAATTAATTAAATTGCACAGTAGAATTATACAGTTTTTCGGTAGAACTTTAAGGGCTTCATTACTTATGTTTTCAAAGCCTCTGGCTTTTTTATTCTTTAGCTTCCTGAGGATTTCTTGGATTTCTTTGGGGGAGGTAAATTTTACATAATGTCTGTTACTTTTAAGTTTAATTTCTTCGACTTCGTTATTGATAGTATAGTCAAAAGGACTGATTTCTTCATGTTTCTCGAAAATTTTTTCAAGGCTCTCCGCCATCACTTCAGCGATTTCAGTTTCTGAGTTGTGTGTCATACCTCTGTGCGTAATAGGGTGATGAAGATTTTCTTGGTTATTGCGAAGGGATCTTGCAATTTTCCAAACCATGTTGGGTTGCATTTCTAAATTTTCAAGAAAAGAGTCCCATTTATTGGAGCGATAGCTAATTATTTCCTGTAATATTTGACGAGTGAGGTAATTCACGTGAGTCTTGTCGTTTGGATCTCTTGTGAGTTGCCAATTTTTCCTGCATCTATTTCTTTCCTTTATAAGATTTAAAATATAATTCGGGAGTTCTTGTGGAGAGTAATTTTTCTGCGTATAAGTTGCTGTGGCTAGTGCCTTTTGAATATGTCCGTTAAATTTGTTAATTTCATTTTCAACTTCTTCGGGATGGTTAATTACTATGCTACTAGGGATATTAATAATTTCATTTTTATAGATAGTCCAGTGAACTTTAATCTTCGGTTTAATGAGAGGTGGGTAGAAACCATAAAAATCGAATTTTACAGGGAAATGGTCAGAGGATAATTCTTCCGTCACTTCTAAGTATGGAGTAGAGTGAATATTTTTCAGTATCAGGATATCAAGGATATCCCCTCTTCCATTAAAGTGATATCTTGTTGGAACATCTGGAGCGATGACTCTGATGTTGCTATTGAGTGCATAGTTATTAAGAATATTTCCGTTGTTGTTATTGATGCTGCAATTCCAGTTTGTATTCTTGGCGTTCATATCGCCGGCGATCAGGGTTGGGTAATCAAAATTGGTCAGGTTATCTAAGTCAGAATTAGTTAAGGTATTCTTGGGTGGGTTATATACTGATATAAACAAGAAAGGAACGTTGAATCCAGTATAAATTAGAGCTTAATTGAAAGAAAAATAAATAAAGGAAATTAGAGGAAATAACTTTAAAAATCATGTGGTGGTCACATCAGATATTTTTTTTAGTTGTGTAATCTGTCCGTATACTATCAAAGTAATTTTTCATGAAACAATAGCCACTCTTCAAATGATTGTAGACTTATTTTCTAAGATTTCTTAATTTTTTTAATGAAAAGTACACATATCGTACATCGTTTTTGCCTATAACTTTATGAAATTATGTTTTTGGTTACACAGCAAAAAATATTAACTTCACACGATATTAAATATTCTGTGGAGTTTATATGTACGTACTAAATCCACTCAGAAATTTTATTGAACATGAAGTTTTAATTATCGTACCAACACCATATTTAGAGTATGGTTGCCAATCCTGAAACAAACGAATGGAAGAATTACAGCCAACTGTATTATTCCAGTGTTGTTGCAGAAATAAATTTTTAACAGAAAGCAATGTCAAATTACTTGCCCGCATTGTGTAAGGATTATTGAAATATGTCAATTATTGTCATGTGTCGGCCTGTTGTCCTATCCCTCTCGACATGTACTAGTCTTGCACATGAAATATATATATGTAAGATATAACAAAATATGATAGCTGTTTTCAAAACTAAATTAACATGCTAAATTTGGTGATCTTCCCCTAAATTCATCTGTTCTCCCAAATTCCAGATCATTCGAAATTACGTAACGCTGCTTGAAAAGTGGTAACTAAAAGTAAAACTGACCAATCATGGCTTTAGATTCGTAATTGCATCTACGTAGCATAAATTCTGCTTCGCGAGGAAATACGTTCCGTTTTCCCTGACTTCTGCCATGCGAGCATATCTGCGCCGCTTTTGCTTCCCTTCCTGAAATGACGTTGCATCTTTTTGTGCCGCATATAAGAAATCATCGTAATTGCTATGATTAAAAAGTATATTGTTACTATATTGTATATTGTTACAAGGAATTATTCTAGTGTGCCTGCAAATCTGCAAATAAGGGTGTTAGTTGGCTGAATTTAATTTGGTATCAACTCTTTCCTCTCGCCTTACCACTTTGCCATCCCGACTGTGTTCCGAAAATATGACATATATATATATATATATATATAAACTAAATTTAAAAGATTTATATCTTTCTGAATTAAATGTTTTTCGGATTTAATGTAATTATTTTGATTTTTCATAATGAAATACAATTTAGATTGGGAATGCTATGCGTTCTAACAGCTTTTTACCTTTTCTCTCATGATTTAACTCTCCATCAATATCCACCATTACATGTTTTTTCGGTATACTCCCTGGGACCATGTCACGTAGCACTGAGGGTACACCGTATGGGTATCGCAGGTTGAGAAACGCTTCGTAGACGAAAGCTAAAACAAGTCCTCTTTGAACAAACTTTATTTTGATTTGATCCAAAAGTTGTTATAATCTAACATTCTGTCAGCGCCCATTATTTGTGAACAGAATAAAATTAACAGATTAATTAATAGATTTTTCATTGTCGTTATTGTAAAACGACATTAGTGTGCAAGGTTTTGCTAACTTGGGATTCCTTGCTTGCTTGATCACTTTACTGAGACAAATTATGGCCGTACAGAATAATAGCTAAATTAAGTTTCAATAACAGAAACGGATCTTCTCTTAAATGGTTAAATTCTTGATATTTGAAAACTCCCTTAATATTTGTTTGTTGATATTTGCGGACTTTTGTAATTAAATCTTATGTTTAACAGAAACTTTATCCGCTGTTTACGGTTTAAGTTATACTTCAGTAGCTATGAATGCTATTATCTTCTCTCAGGATAAGATCACAGATAAGATTTCGTCTGTGACACCTGGACTAAAACTTACTTTCTTAAAGTTAACCTTAAACTTTAAAAGGTTAGGTTAGGTTATTCAATTATGGCAAAGCCCACGAGGGCTATTTGAATAAAGGGAGGGATGCCTTCATGGAGGACTTTCTAAAGGAAACTGTCTCGTATACACGTTACACATGGGGAAAACCACGAAAACGCCCATGTAGCCAGCCCGTTCGCGGGATTCGAACCTCGGACCGAACTACCAGTGTTCAGCGTCTTTACCGCTCGGCCGCTGGTGGGCTTTAAACGTTAAAAGAAAACTCACCTATTGCCCATATGGTAATGATTCGAAACAGCGCTGTAGTTATTGCCCATATGGTAATGATTCGAAACACCAGTGTAGTCTTGATTAGCAAATTAAACAGCGAACTTCGCATTACAAATCCACTCTATTTTAATGTTCTTCACACTTGCTACTAAAACCCAAATTTATTTGTATTCTTACCAAACAGAAGAAGAGAAAATTTATGGAAAAAAATTAACTTAAAATAACTGGTTGATTAAATAATATTCGAGGTACAGGTGTCTTGCAAGATTTAAGAAGAATGAAGTAAATGTTCGTAAAGAAAAGGATACCTAAAAGAATAGATGCCGTGTATTATCATTAATGAATGACGGTGTATACATAACTGCAAGTTTAACAATTCTGTTTTCCAATATGAGCTCGAAGCGGTAATAATACTCTCGTCGTATTACCGGAATAATCCAAAAAAGTTAATTCTGTACTTCAGCGAGGTTACCAGTTTTATGTAAGGTTTTCAGATATTAAGCATACACACCTTTATTGAAAGAAAAAGAAATATAGAAACAATTCAAAGCAAACAATGAAATTCATTTTAAAAGTTTAAGAATTTATTTTACCTGTTAAATCTCTGAAATCTGAAAGAGGAAGAGAAAGGTATGTTTGCAGAAAGGGAAATTTTTAATATTTTCTAGATTTCTCCAAATATCCTATTACACTATTTTATATTGTTGCAAAATACCTAGCGGCTGCCCGGTGAGATAGCTCCCCGCAAAGCGAATCAAAAACGACAAATCTGAGCTTCTCCAGCGGAGCAGAGACAGAATGCTGCCGGCTGAGCAGCATGAATCAACGACGAGAAACTGGATCTAATGTTTGCCAAAAAGCAGCAGAGTAACGCAGGGTTGCAAGATCGGGCGCGAAATCACTCATTTGGTGATATTTGTTAAAAAATTGGCAGTATATCATAAACGGAGAGAGCACATTCTACAACGCATTTTTAGCGTTTTTCTCGGAAATATTCTCGAAGGTATTTTAAAACTACACTGGTGTGCAAAAATTAAGGACGAAGTCGAAAAATTAGCATATCAGCTGAACGAAGAGGCAGAGCGGACAGAAAGACCAATCAGGAGATTAAGTAAGGTAATGTACGGTAGCACATGCGCAGATATGCAGGTAGACGTAATGGGGGAGTGTCTGAGTAGTATAAAGCATGTTGTCGGTGTAAGATCAGTATTTCTGGCAAAGCGATTGCACGCCGTATAGCAGTTAAAATCACACCGAGTTGCTGCCTCAGCGAGAAATGGCGAATAATCAATCTGTTAGACGACATCTGGATGCTTTTACCCGAGGTCGAATCATTGGGAAGTTGGAGGAAGGCCGCAGTGTGACAAGTGTGGCTGCAGAGTTCGGAATTGCTCACAGCATCGTTTCACGACTTTGGAGACAATTTCAAACTACAGGAACAGCTATCCGGGGGTTTAGTAGTGGTCGTCCACGAGGAACCACACCCGCAGATGACCGGTATATTGCCTTACAGGCCAGAAGAAACAGGCGGCAGACAGCGGGAGAAATCGCTAGACACACGACACAGGCGACTGGACGACCGATATCGCGTTTTACCGTGGCCAGAAGACTGCACGGTGGTGGTCTGTTTGCACGACGCCCTGTACGGTGTGTACCTCTAACGCCTGCCCATCGGAGAAGGCGTTCTCTGTGGTGCCGGGAACACCGGAATTGGAGAGACAATGAATGGGGACGAGTACTCTTTACAGATGAGAGCAGATTTAGTCTGAGTTGCGATTCTAGACACATACACATCTGGACAGAGCGGGGAACACGCAATAACCCCTTCAACATCATCAAAAGGGACTGTTTTGGAGGTCGCGGAGTTCTCGTTCGAGCAGACATAATGTTTGGTAGCCGGACCGACCTTCATATCTCCCAAGGAGGTTCGTCACCTGGAACTGCTATTGTAACGAGGTTCTTCTTCCTTACATGCGTCTTTTCACAAGGGCTATGGGTCCTCTGTTCGTCTTCATGGACGACAGCCCTCCACCTCATCGCACAGTTACTGTCGAAGAGCTGTTGGAGAGTGAAGATATTGAACACATGGATTGGTCGGCAAGGTCTCTGGATATAAATCCCGTCAAGCATGTACGGAACTTACTAGGGAGACCCGTGGCAGCACGTAACTTATCGCGAGTAACAATTCCGAAACTGCGATTGGTGCTACAAGAGGAACGAGCAGCAGTGTCTCAACAGCTCATTAACAACCACATATCCAGCATGCACAAATGATGTGAAACCTGCCTAGCAGTCAGGGGAGATCATATCCCCTATTAAAGACCGGATGTTTCTTGCTGGACACCCATCACAGGGATGTTTCGGCCTTCATTTTTCAATAAAGCTTCTTTTTATCCCCTTGGTTTCTCTTTTAGTAAGTGTTGTTTACATTACTCATGTCCTTACGTATTGGGGATCTTACGGTAATTAATGTGTTGATTTGGAAAGCTTTTGTACAAAGGTTTATTGAAAAAACCGTCTCGTCCTTAATTTTTGCACACCAGTGTATGTATACCCGGTCAGTATGGGAAGAGAGTTCTTCACAGGTTCATTCTCTTGAGTTCACAGGTTAGCTTGACAGCGATAAACCGAGTCGGGAGAAGTACTTTAGTGCTTTGCTGTGAGGCTCTCTTCACCATTATACCTTGAAGGCTATGCGAATTTCTAGTAGTTTTTCGACGAGTGTAAACATGTATTTGGACGTGTCCTGTGTAACAGTGCTTACTGGCGAATAAACTGAGTTTTGATTCTTAATCAAGTGTAATCATCAATTACTCCAAATTCACGAACCCGTAGAACGCAATAATATTATAATCATAATATTTTGCTGCTATGAATGATGATTGCTGCAATGATTTCATTAGATAGGTATTACAATGCTTGAGATAGATATTACAATTGCAGCATTACATTAAATGGATATTACAATACAGATACCACAATTATCCAAGAGCTGCACTGATACCACCAATTAAATGAGAATATGTAAGAAATGCCGAGAAATATTTTTCTTAACATGTGATAACTATTTAAGGAAAGAAGATTATTTAAAAAAAGTACCTTATGATGTGAGGGGTTCAATTTCAGCGAAGAAATACTTAGCATATTCTCTTTCAAATTGCATTGGTTGGTTAGTTTTATTTGTTTCAATATGGAGAGCAGGCAATAGATATATGCTTCAGGGAGAAATGCTTTGGTACAGAGATTTCTAATCGAAACTGCCTAATATTACATTATACACAGGAATCCCAGGGAGATATATGCATATAGCCAGCCTATTGCTGGTATTACAGCATGGGTAGAACTATCGCTATTTAGCAATTTAGAACCTCTCAGATAACGGTGTGCGTCTCATAGCAATTATATTAACGTACTTGTAATTTGAAAGAGAGAGTATCTGCTAAAAAAGTGAGTTAATTGATTCAGAAAAGAATATTCAAATTAATTATTAAAATTTTATGCAACATAAGAATTTACAATATAACAGGTGTCTAGTTGGTTAAATATCTGTATTTTTTTCAGAATGTGAATGCAAAAATGGTATTTGTGTCAAGAATGACGAAGGGAAAGCCGTTTGTCAATGTCCAGTTGAATTTGGTCCCGTTTCTTCCACAGAATGTAAAAGTGCGTAAGAATATTTCTTTCTCTTGACAATGCTCTGACTATAATATGGAGCAGTAATATTCATTTTGTAGTGGCATTTAAATTAGGCCAGTTATTTCGATGCGTGAATAACAAGAGGTGAAAACAAAATCTATGCCTAAATGAATTTCATTTTAATTACAGCTTTAGGCAATATTTTCAGATTTTTCAAAAGCTGAGTGATAAATTAGACATAATGTATGTTCACTACTTATCAGTTATGGAGATACTGAGTTACATAATGGGTTTATTTTATTCAGAGCTTTCGGTTTCTGATAAAGAAATATTGTAATCATAATATACCCTGCCTGTGCGGAAAGCAATTATGATTATAAGTTTATTATGATTATAAATTTGTTATTATATTATGATTATAAGTTTAATCTGGAAACTCAGTTTATTAATATCGTTATATTCTTGAAATTAGGAATTAATTATGAATAAGTGGCAAATAAGGAAAAAATATAAAATTCAGAAACAAATAATTTTATGCCTAATTTGTGAGTAATACGCATTAATATCTTAAAATGCAGGAAAGAGAAATTTCATTTAGTAGTTGAAAAAATATTTACTGATATATGCGTCCGAAGAAGACTAACTAATTCTTTTGCCTTTTGTTGATTTAATTGAAGCATTTGTTATGTTAAAATAATTTGAAACTCATAAATTACAGTTTTATTATTCACTATATTACGAGATAATTGTTTTAACTTGTTAACGTAATTTTCGAATTTCATTTAAGCAAACCGCCGGGATGTCTTTCCATCTTCTTTAATCGAAATTTCTTCCATTTGTTTAGGAGAAAAGGAGCCGGCATGCATTCCAAAAATATTTCCCTTGAAACTCATTTGAGGATGATATTCTTTGTTTCAAGTTCTCGTTGATGTCAACGCCTGATTGCTGATCTAACATTTGGTTAGTGAATTTTTAAGCAACAGGATTTGCATAGTTTTAATAAATCATAAAGGTATATAAAATCAAATCAAAAATGAATAATCAGGATAAATGTATAAACATTATATATATAATTCGAAATATACTAAAAGTTTGTATAAATAAACTACGAATGACCAAAGCAATGATAAAAATACAAAAAAGACAAGAAAAGTCTGACAATAAAAGCGCTCAAACGACATAAGACCATAAACATAATTTAAAAGTCTATACTGCTATTACGGAACTGAAATAACATCATTACAGCAATGTGCCTGAAAAAACATATTTCAAGGTCCACCTTGGGGAAAATTGGTGGCTTTTTTGGCGCCCTCCCTATTTACGTGCAGCGCCCTCCCCGCAATGGCGTCCAAAACATAATTCAAGAAAACATAAAACACACAAAAATATTAGAATGTCAATAAATTGCATTTTACATTAAAATAAAACAAATAAATAGCAAAGAAATGGAAATACACGTTATCTAATCTGAGCAGTACAAAAAGGAAATATCGACTTACCTTATTTGGAAATTTGTGTCTTCGGTGTGTAGCACACAGAATTCCTTAACGGCATTCAAAAACAGTTTAAAATTATCTTGACTAGTAATCTGTATACTGCAGTCGCCACGTAAATTCACAAAAGTAAGAATTAGGAATATACTCAGTAGTGCCAAACTGTCGGTGTCATTTCTTTCGAAAATCTTTTTTTATTACACCCCACATAGCTGCGATAGCGTTGACATGAGCTCCGCTTTCAAAACCCTTAAACGTCACTGCGTAATTTACTGATCCCTTTTTATTACACCCCACATAGCTTCGATAGAATTGACATGAGCCTCCGTTTTCCAAACCCTTAAACGTCACTGCGTAATTTACTGAGAGGTGAACGAAGCCATTATCAAAAATATAATCGTACAGCTTCCCGCAGTCGGCTATAATCGTTGTTCCAGATAAGATATTGCGTTGAACTACGATTAAATCTTCGTTTATACACCGGTCAAGCACTGCTTTCTTTTCCATTCGTTCCTAATCGTACAGAAACTTCAGATTAATCTCAGCACCGGCAGCCATTTTACGGCGTAAAACACAAAAAAAGCAACGTACTTTCTAACCGACATCCAACGCAAAAATAATTTCTGAGAAATATTTCTCCAACAATCAAATTCAGCGCGATCACGCATTACAACCAATCACATCATTCTAGGGTTTCCAAAACATATATCGTAAAAAAATAAGTTACCATAATTGAAACAACTTGGCGATAAATGAAGCAACAACTTAGCAATAATCCAAGAGATACTCCAAAATATAGAATATCCATATGCATAAAATAGTAAACACAAACAGTTTAAACCAAGGTAAAGTAGCCAGTTTCTTTAATAAAATCAAAAACTTTATAAAATTTGGATATTTTCCAGTAATGAAATTTAAAGATAAATTCAGATACAAAGCACGAAACGACTCTGGTAACTGAAGGATAAATAATCTAATTTAATGTAAGGTGCAACAACACAATATTACAATTTGTAACAAGTCTCCCTTTACCCTTTAAGGAACTCTACCCTTCAAGGTAGATTGCTTACCCGAACTGAATCAAATGTCTCCCTTTTTCCCTTTAAGGTACTCTACCCTTTAAGGTAGATTGCTTATCCGAACCGAATCAAATTTGTACAAGTCTCCCCTTTTCCCTTTAAGGTAGATTGCTTACCCGAACCGAATCAAAAAATATTTTCCCTCCAATTCGTGTTTAATTTCAAATTTCTACTGTAGGTTTTACTATTTTCAATTAGTTATTAAAATATGAATCAAAGAAAATGCTGCCAGTTCATCAGGAATATCCCTTTGATGGCTAATAGAACATCTATGCAGGAGACAGGCTAGCTAGGAAAATGATATGTCATCTAAGCAGCAATGTCTGCGATCTCCTAATTTCAAAATGCTCAGGAATCTAGGCAAGAATTTGGTAACCACCACTTCAAAGGCTTTTCTTTCTTTAAAATTCTACCATCAAAGAGTTTTCTCTGACTGGAGGATGTTTCCAATTAATAGAGAATCCAAAAGAGTTAGTATTTGTCTTGGCCACCTGAACTAAAATAAGTAATAAAGCAAAATGTACAACTGTTATTTCAGCCGTGGAAACAGAACAAGCATCATGTATCTAGTACCTTTTGGTTGCATTTTCAATAATAATCGCTTATCCCACGTGCTTGGACGATTTTGTGAAAATGGCACAACAGTCCTAATAATCATCTCTGTATTCTTGATCATGGAACAAACATAGATTCTGGTCATCAAGAATAAGATTTTGAGTAGGGTAATGCAATAAAGCAGAGGGATACCCTACTAAAATTAGGGTAAAAAAGTACATAACTCATATACCTGTTCTTTGATATCATCGTTTTTTGTAAAACACGTAAACGCAAACATTTACAAGTTTTAAAAAAAGATGGTATGAAATATTAATCAGATTCTTTCCAATGTTAAAAAATTAAAACTTTTAAATTAGTCATATAACCACTTTTTAGAGAAGAAACAACTATTTCCAGAACAGTCTGTGTATTGCAAACGAAAAACAGAATGCAGGAAAAGCAAAAAATGTAAGTAATAATAATAATAAAATTAAAAAAAAATTTTTATATCTGAAAGTTTCAGATTTTAAGCTCCGTTCAAAGAGGCTTTTTTTTTAACATTTCGTGTGTTACCTTTATTTGCTAAATATCACGTTCTTCGCACTCAAACCATAAAATTCAATTCAAGACCAATATCGCAAAATAATTTTAAAATGAGCATATCTTTAGGATTACCGATACACAGTCTCGCGCACTGAAGAAGAAAAAAAAAATGTTTTTTCTGTACAACGTTGAAATTGCTCGCTTTGAGATCCTTGAGTTGGTTAATCAAGAATTCTTTAAAGTTTTACAAAATATGAAATCGATAATAAAACAAATTCCAAATCTCAAATTTGGGCTTCCAGATGCCCATATTCGCAGGAGAATTACGTTATTAAAAATTGGATGGCTCTAGGTACCGATGTTTTATCCGGATGGAAAACACATACATTCATTTTTGTAGATTTTTAATTATTTAATTTCTTTAAGTATAGGACAGGGGGATAATATTTGGTGGCAACAATTTGGAAAGTGAAACAAGGGCTTGTAGTGAATCAACGCAAAATGCTAAAACGAAATTAATAATCCTTCTGGGCAAATTGCTCTTTGGACTAAAAACTTTAATATCGCAATGAAATACGTGAAACTAGTGAATTTATAGACTCCAAACAGTATAAAATCAGCCATTATAAAATGTATTAATACATTAGTTATTACACAGTTGCAATTAAGACAACTAATTATTGCAAATTATCGGTGATACAAACTCAGTCAAAAGTTGTAAAACTCAGTCAGAACAGAGATATCGTCGCAGTTTTTGCCTCGTGAGAGAAAGAAAGAAAACTTCCTCTACAGTGGCTGTAAAATTGTAGTTTATTTTCAAGTCATCAAAATTTTATGTTTTTTATCTTTCTTTTATGAGAAAAATCGACGATTATGTGGAAAATTTAATGCCTTGTGATTTCTCGATTTCGAAATTCTAAGATATCAAAAATGCAATGCTGAAACAAAATCTGATTGATTTTGAAAAATTCTGCAAAACTAGATCAATTATATTAAAACTACGGAAAAACTTCATTTAATGGAATTACTCACCGCAAACATGTCTTATTTCGTAATGAATGAGTTTTTGCGACCCTTAGTTCTTCAACATAGAATATGTTAGTTAGTTCTCCATGCAAAAATCTGTAAAAATCACTTCAGGGTTGGGTCCTCCTTTTCTCCGCCATAAAATATACAGAAATGCATAAACATTTTCAATTAATACGACAGATTTAGAGAAACATTTAATTACAGCTGCTTTGAAAAGTCATCAACATAAAATATATACTCTAATCAAACAAAATACACTGGTTTCCTAAAGCAACAAAGGGAAAAATCACGATTAATCGGGTAAAGCTAGTTCGATATTCTTGAAATTTGGATATGTTACAAATAAAAGCAAGCTGCATCGTGTAGCATTATGTAAAAGAGTGGCTCTACCATCGTTTTACGTAAATACGATACAGCTTAAAGCCAGCTGTTCCAGGAGGAAATCGCTATTCAATGAACGACAGTAATTTGAACAATTTTGAGGTAACCAAAATGTTAAAAGGAGTTCGAGTCGATATTCGCTGAAAAACTTCGTTGTAAAGTCGTAGGCCGGTTAGAAGCAGGTCGGTGATACTCTGACTTTGCAAGATGGCTAAATGTCGAATGTTCGGTGTTACGCCGTTTGTGAAACCATTTTTATTTATTAAATTTCTACCATTATCTCACACTCTCCTTATATTTTGCTCAAATTTTCAATCGTTTGTAGTGGATGATGACGCTTGATGTTAATACAGTTTTTTCAGATAGTAAAGTGAATTCACACTTATTTATTCATGTTTATCGGAACTAAAGATATGTTGTTTTTATTAAATATATTATAAGACTTAGAAATAATGACCGTTTATTAGGAATTCTCACGTGCTGTAAAAATAAATTTTATGACAACTTATAAATAATAGTACATGACTGTGATAAATGGGATTGTAATATTTAACAAAAATAAGTGGCAACAGAAAGACACAGTTCTAAAGATTTTTAAAATGTATGGAATTAAAGAATTGTCGTGAAAAACATCTTCGAGAGATTCTAAAGATTTTGAGCTTAGCGGTTCAACGTTTGGATGTTGAGTTAACAAGTTTAATTATTTATTTAGTTATTATTTTTTTTGTCGAGCATATTTATTGATTGCGTTGTGTGTGCAAGTCAAATTTAAAGGATTCATTGGAGATTTCTCATTCTCTTTGGATTGTCATTCATTGCTCATCTTTGTGCTGCGCTGTTTGACAATTGCTAAGTTGTTTTCGAACTGTTTTCATGGTTTGGACAATGTTCTTAGCTGGAAATACCAGTTAGGCATCGTCTTCATCATGGATTGTATACATGATCGTAAGATTATCGAGAATAACCTCGCCACTGGCAGTTTGGATGAAATTAGATGCATTTTAAAGCATCTGAGTTATGCGAAAAATCAGTTAGATAATGGCACCTTACAAGTCCCCCCCTCGATATGCAGAATTATCTGCTCAATTTGTTATCCAGTGTTGCTGCTAAAATTGTAGAATTGGAAGGAACAGGCCACAAATTAAGTAATACATCATCGCTTGAAAATTTAGCTCAATTAGCTGAAGCCGAAAAGCTTCAACAACACCAACCCAACGATAAGGAAGGGTGGATCAAGCCCAAGAGATATCATAAACGCACACTCAGCGAAAGTAGTTCAACATCAATCACTTCAACAAAAAACAAATTTGCAGCGTTATCTGACGACGAAATGGAAACTAATGCAGAAACCATCGTTAGTTCACAGAAAGATGAATTCATAAAACCTAGAAAAACAGCAAACAAAATCCCACCGATAATAGTTTCAGATATCACCAATTGGAAAGCTTTACGCGAAGAACTTAAAAAGATCACCACAAAATTAGAAGGAGATTTCAAAGGTAGTGACGTACAAATTAAAGTTAAAACCACTGATGATTACCGTGCAGTCACCAGATTTCTTACGGAAAGAGAATTGCCGTATCACACTTTTCCCCTCCCTAAGGAAAAACCAATGAGGATTGTGATTAAGAAACTCCCAATTTTCTTCAGTCCTGAAGACATTAAAGAGGATTTAATCAACAAAGGAATACCAGTACACACCATCAAGCATATAACACGACGTCATGGCGAGAAAGTGAAAAAGCTCCCCTTATTTCTCGCTGAAGTAGAACGCAGTGTTCAAGGTAAACAAATTTTCCAACTAACCCATGTTTTAGATCTCGGCATTGTTGTAGACACTTTCAAGCCCACCCGTGGCCCCAAACAATGTCACCGTTGCCAGAGATATGGCCATAGTACGAATCACTGTGCCACAAGGCTCGCTGCCTAAAATGTGGAGAATTTCACAGCACGCATTTGTGCACTAAAGACAGAAATTTACCAGGTAAATGCTGTCTCTGTGGGGGTCCCCACATTAATTCATATCGCGGATGTGCAATGCACCCAAATAATATCCAAAAGAAATTTGGCGCCAAAAAAGCACAACTAGAAAATTTACAAAAATCAACACCTACGCTCCATCTCTGGACTTAAAAAATGTTCCACCGCTGCCTGCTAAGCAGACGCCAAAAAATAATAATAGGGAGGATCAGCCCTCAGCCAATAGCAACGAAGTTGCCACCAAAGAAGAAACCAATAACAAACCAGGATTTGCCCAATGGCTAAAAGACACATTAAACATTATTAAAGAATTATTTCAAAACTTTTTTAAAGCCAAAACGCTCATGGATAAAATCCAAGTTGGCATTGAAGCCGTTGACATATTATCTAACCTAGACTATGAATTCTAGGCTCCCAAGAATGCAACATCATTTTCACACTACTGCTCCAAGCAGTCTGAATATTGCGTATTTTAACGCGAATGGACTCAATAACAAGAAGACTGAAATTCAAGATTTTCTTATGCACAACAACATAGACTTATTTCTCGTTAACGAAACGCATTTAGAAAATGTGACAAGTTTAAAATTCATGGGTATAAAACCTTCCGCACGGAGAGACAGAATAACCGCGGTGTCGGCACACTCATCCTAATAAGAAACTACCTACAATCAACAGCGTATGAAATTACGACACCCACCTCCATTGAAAACACAACTATCGTAGTACATTCAAGAACGAATGATCCTTATATCTTCATTTCGGCATACAGTCAGCCTCAGAATACTATTACAGACTCGGATATTCAGAATCTTATGAATCACAATCTTCCCACAATTGTGGCTGGTGATTTTAACTCGAAACATCCCTCCTGGCACTCCAGAAGAAGTAATAGTAATGGAAACACTCTGTACAATTTCTCTCTCACAAATGACATCAAAATTCATGGACCAAGGGAACCCACAAGATATCACTACACTGGCAGCTCAGAAGTTCTTGACATAGTAATTACGAAAAATTTCACTCAAATTCCATATTTAGAAGTTAAACAGCACTTAACATCCGACCATCTTCCTGTACGTTTCACAATTTTTGGATTTGAAAGAGAGCAAACACTTAAAACCACTATTAACTGGGAAAAATTCAACCATCACTTGGAAAATCTACCTGCGCACCCGGATCTTGCCGATATTGTTGATATAGAGACACAGATTACCAAAATTAACAGCCGCATACATGCTGCACTTGATAAATCAGTTAAAATCATAGAAGACACCTCCACAGCACTTCCAAATCATATTATTGAGAAAATTAAAGATAAAAATAGAACAGCAAAGCAGTGGAGAAGAACTGGAAATCCTGCAATAAAGACCCTCCTTAATAGAAAAATCAGACATCTTAATCAATTGCTAATGGACTATCGCACAGAAAGATGGGATAACTACCTTGATAGTTTAGAATTTGATCCAAACAACACCTGGAAAATTGCTAAAGCACTCAGAAACTCATCGCCAAAGCACATTGGCCCCATTGAAACCCCAAATGGAATGGCATATTCAGAAGTAGACATGGCAGAAGCGCTTGCCTCTCATTTGGAATCTACTTTCACAACTTATGACACACATGATGAAGAGACAGAAAGAGAAGTTACAGATTTCATTATTCATCTGGACGACCAAATTGGCACTTCCCATATCACCCCTACTTCTCCAGGAGAAATCGATGAAATCATAAAAAAGCTTAAACCTAGAAAAGCCCCTGGCTATGACAGAATTTCGAACAAGCTACTAAAAGCACTGCCAAAAAACTACATAGTTTTAATCACAAATATAATAAATGCCTGTCTACGCTTAAGTTATTTTCCGCAACCATGGAAGCATGCTCACATCATTACACTACTCAAGCCAGGAAAGAACCCCAAAAATATCAACTCTTACCGTCCAATTAGCTTATTATCAAGCATGGGAAAAATTTTTGAACGCATACTTCAAAATAGATTGATTAAACATCTAGAAGATAAGCAAACAATTATGAAAGAACAACATGGTTTCAGGCCAGGCCATAGCACCCAGCATCAACTTCTAAATATTACAGAATTTATAGCAGAAGCATTTTCTAAAAAATCAGCTGTTGCAGGTTGCTTTCTGGATTTAGAAAAGGCGTTCGATAAGGTGTGGCATGAGGGTTTACTCTTTAAGCTACACCTTGCTCGACTACCCATAAATTTTATCAAGCTTACACGCAGCTACTTGAAAAATAGAACTTTTCAGATTAAAATCAACCATACTCTTTCATCCAGGAAAAGAATTAAAAGTGGAGTGCCTAAAGGCAGTGCACTGGCACCTTACTACTTTGCAATATTCATTAATGATATGCCACATCCATTAAATGGCAATATTTTCTTATATGCAGATGACACTGCAATTTTAACCAAGTCTCTACAACCACAACTTGCTATTAGCAAACTGGAAACCTCTGTTAATACAATAACCCATTTTTGCAAAATTTGGAAGCTTAAAATAAATCCCACCAAAAGTCATATCTTGCTTTTTAGAAGGTACAAGAAATACACTCCTGTTGAAATCAACATAAAGATTAATGATCAACCCATCACTGTTGTTACTTCCACTAAATATCTTGGAATTCATCTGGACTCCCAACTTCTGTGCAAGGAACAAACAGAAAATGCTCTAAGAAAATCCATAGCTGCTAAAATTGCACTTAAACCACTCATAGAAAGAAATGCAAAATTGCATGTTCATCTTAAGAAAAGAATTTATATTTCACTAATTCGGCCAATTCTGCTTTATGCAATACCCATTTGGGCAACTGTTTGCAAGACACACAGAAAAAAGTTACAAATTTTTCAAAATAAGATACTTAGAGAAATAATCAATGCACCCTGGTTCATAAGAAATTTGCAAATCCACCAAGAGCTCAAAGTAAAACCAATAGCTGACCAAATTCTTTCTACCAGCCACAATTTCTATACAAGAATTGAAAATTCTAAATATCAACATATTAAAGATCTCATCAACTATGATCCTAGATTAGAAATTGCAGCAAAAAGGCCACGCTCAATCTTCCATAATAGCAAATGGTGATAATTTCAGTGAATGTTTTGTAATATTGTAAATATGAACTTTGCGTAACTTATTTTGACAAAGATGAACTTTGTGTTACTATTTATTCAACTATATAATCAAGATTCAGTGTTTGTGCAATTTGTGCTTCATATTTAACCTATTATACTTATTCTTCATAGTGTTACTATTTATTCAACTATTTAATCAAGATTCAGTGTTTGTGCAATTTGTGCTTCATATTTAACCTATTATACTTATTCTTCATTTTACTATTTTATACTTACGCATGGACTTTGCCTCCATATTTAGGACTTGAACGTTTTGCAAAGCATGTGTTTCATTACCAGCTCAACGGCTTTCCAGACTCTCATCACTGATATGTACGTAAGTACCTGACTGAGTTCGCCTTAATGGCGGAGCGCTTAGCGCTGTGATTTTTTACTCCAGAGCCATAGGGCACTTAAATCCAACGTTATCCGGTAAAAGCAGGTTAGCCTGCTAAATGCCGTTGTATCCAATTAACGATACCGATACCGAAGAATTGTCGTTTTTATAGAGGTGGATGAAGCGAATGTAATGTCCCCTTATGTAGCGAAAATTCTCCCCATATTTCTACGTTAACGTGATAATAATATATGTTTAAAATATTACCCTTTAAAATATCTCTTGCTTCACAAACGGAGAATGCGAAAAGAAAGCGAAAAGCAACTACGACACAACGCAAGCGACGATTAGAGAAAGAAAAACATAAGCGCCATGAAAAGCTTCCTACGAAACTTTATCGCTGCAGGTCAAGCATATGTCGCCTTGAGTCGTGTGAAATCACTACATGGAGTATTAATTGAAGAACTGGACTGCTCGAAACTCACTGGAAAGGTTCCTTGCAATAATGAAGCATTACAAGAGATGGATAGAATGAGAAATTATAGACTACCATCAGTTTCATAAATTAGAAACGAAAAATTGTTAATAATGTTAATAAAAAGTAACTACAATAAAACTTTTCTTTATTGACCGAAGTAGGTATTGACATTAAAAAAAATGTGTTCTATATTATTTGTTAAATATTGGTTCAGCCTCATGAAGATCTATCGAAGATAGGCAATAGTTACAACTTCTTGAAGTCACCGGTATTTGGATTTAGTGCACGGCACAACAGGACTGTAGCGCCATCTGAACATAGATCAATGCATATTTCCACTACGAGAAAAATAGTTGTCAACACGCAGAAGGCTGCATGAAAGAGGTCCGCATGCTAGACGACCAATGAGTGTGCCCCTTAGATCCTGCTATAGGTAGGAGCGTTTGAAATGGGCACGTAGTTATGTAAACAGAACTCAAATTAGTTGAGATCTGTTCTGTTCACGTATGAGTATCGCTTTGCTTTACGGACAGATTCTCGATATGTCTACATATGCAAAGAAGTAAATCCATCTAACATAGAGGGATACATATGATAGATAGATATGATCATAACTTGGTTTCTTGAAAAAGAAACTACAGGGCAAATTAAATGGCAGACATGCTATAATCCCACTGAGCATGTGTCGGACGCTCTCGGAAGGCGTCTTCCTGGCCTCTAACCCACTATTCAAAAACCTAGATAGAGAGCTGCTTTAGACCTTAGAGCTGCTTTACCTGATCAATAAGCATTGCTATCCATGCAATTCATTGACAACAGTGTAAAACAGCATGGGATGGCTTGTATTGCTGTTCGGGCTGATCAGACTCACTACTGAGAATTTCTTTTTCCATTAATTTGCATATCCGAATTTAGGACATATTATGTTCTTGTTAATATCAAGAAATATAAATACTCTGTGTAATATTTTCGTGTACTTTTCAGTTGCAATTGGAATTGTAAGTATCATTACCGAATTTCATCCAGTTTGCTTGCATACGCTTTGAGTTATCATAAGTTTTCTGTTTGTTGTTTAGTTTTTGGAAATCAGTTTTGTAGGCTAATTAATGTATGATGAAATGGGTTTCGAATCATAGTGAAAATGCTATTGTCTTAAATTTTATAATTTCTTCTGATCGATGTTTAAACTTTCGAAGTTATTATTATTAATCACTTTTAAGGAAGATCTTTAATATAATGAAACTTCTAAAAAAAGAAACTTATTGCTGGAAAAAATTAAACGTTTATGTCAGAGAAATTAAATTTTAATGCTGATTTATATTGACACTCCGCTTAGTAAATCTTTCGGAATTTGCGCAGCAATGTTTAATCGTTTTGAAAATTAGTTTTTTTAACATTATAATTTTAATTACAGAATGCAACTGCGGCGAAAATGTCGGCTGTGATTTTTCTTGTTTCGGAACGATTAAGAAATGCATTTGTTTGGAAAATTATTTTCAGATAGAAGATGCGTGTGTAGGTAGGTCATTCTTTCTTTATTTTAATGAAAATTATTTATTATTGGCCTGCATAAACAATACATAAATTGAAAATCAAATTTGATTTTTTTTTTTTTTTTTTGTAATTTATTTTTTTTCTTTTAGCTTATTTTGTTATTTCTTTCACTTGTTTCATAAACACTGGTTGCTCTTAGTTTTGCAAAGTGGCAGAGAAATTAAGACTATTAGACTCTGTTGTTTCGAATGAACTGCGATTCCCCGTGATAGCAGAATAGGTTATAGAGTGTTTTTAATTAGCAAATAAGAAAGTCTCTTCGAAGCGCTTATTATTGTCAGCTCATAAATGTCGCGTTTGTAGAAAATAGAAAATATTGCAATTTGAAGAAAATAATTATTGCAAACCTCTTACGCATGCGAGCCAATGAAATAAATGCAGAATACCCCTGAATAGTTAAATAATATCTGTTTTATGTAAGTGCACATATGTTCCCAGGTGGCATTAATTTGCGATGAAAAAATATCACAGCAACATTTTCTTCTGATATTTGACTCCGTTATTTTAAACAGTTCATTTTTAATGTAAGATTTTATATTTTCTAAAAACAAATTCTTAACATTCTCATAAGTACTAAATCAAAAAATTTTTTAAGTATTTAACTGAGATCTATATGCCAAATCAGTTTAAAAATTCCTTAATTTTGTGACTTTAATATTTTTGAATCTGTTACTCTTTTCTAAGTTTTTTGAAATTTTAATGGTAAGCTCTTTCAGTCGTCAGACTGCAGTCTTAATGTTCCAAATTTTAATATTTTTTGGCTATTTTTCATCAACCCATCAAATAATAAAAATTTCTTCTTATATAACCTTTCGTGTGGGTAGTTGCTTTAGGTACAATTATAACGATTTCATACATAATAATTTCTTACACTTTTCAAATTTCTTACGCTTTTGCTGAGATATTTTCGACTCAATTTCTTATCAAATTTATAACTAAAATGTTACCCTGCCTATGATGATACTTATTTCTGTTTGAATTAGTATGCTTATAAATCAAAAACAAAACACTTTTAGGTTGACTCATATAAAATCTATAACGGTTTGTGAAGGGGAGATACCTAAATAGAGATCGTTTTAATTTTATCCATTTCACCAGCTCTCCGTCTTCTTGATTTTATATTTGGATTATAAGGTAGTTTCTCCCTCCTTCCAGCATGCCTTTGTGGAGTAACAGTTAGCATACTCGGCGCATATTCGAGATTCCAGGATCGAGTCTCGGTGAAGACATTTCTCATTTTCCACGTCTCCCGCTTTAAAAAATATCCTAATGATTCTACATCAGCGTTCGAAGTAAAAAAAGGGTGTAGGATGATGATTCTTTACCACCAGGATATGACGATTGGGTTCCGTAATCCCCAGTCGCCCTTTAAAAGGTACAAAAATACAAGGTATTTTCTCTCTCCTTCCAGCATGCCTTTTTAGTGTAATACAGTAGTGTAGCTTAGCATACTCGGCGCGTATTCGAGAGGTCCAGGTTCGAGTTCCGGTGAGGACATTCCTCATTTTTCACGTCTCCTACTTCAGAGGAATATAGGTAAACCAGGATCAGACTGAAACATTCTTAGTTTTTAAAATTAAGGAGAGAATAGCTATTATACTTTTATTTCTGGCAATATACCTAATATATAGTCATTTTGAATATATTTTGCTACAGTGTCTAACAATTTCCCATGTAAATTATAGAATCAGACTAATTTTTAATTTTTGTAAACTAAAATTTGCCTTCAAATTCATCACTCAATATCATTCAAAAATGTAAATAAATCATTAAAAATTAATAAATTACAAATAGGGTAGTAATTCGTTTCGTAAAAACGCTTCCAGAATTTGAGGAATAATCGCAAACGTTTTCTCTCTGGTATTTAAACTAATAATTTTCTTGGGGTACCCATGAATCGAAATAGATCTCAAGAGAGAGAGAGAGAAATTTTGTTCTACTAAATAAAAAACCATCCTCCCTTTACAACTAAATTATTATGACATTATACAATTTTACCAATAAGTTTCCTATTAATGTAATTAAAGCTTTTATGTGATTTCAGAGTTTCTATGAACGTAGACAGCCGGCCACTTGGCACATGCACTCACACACAAGTATATGTATAGTGATAAATTTTGAAGATGGCTTAAGTGCATGTTATGGGGCTGCTGCATAAAGATAACGGCAATCAAGCCGCTTGAATCCTTCATTACTTCTTGATAAAGCGCTCTTCACACAGAGCTAAACTTGGGCAAAAAGCAAGTCAACTCTTTAATAGTCGAATTGATACTTTTTACACTTTTGCGAATGTATTTGAAGAAACAAAGAACAGCAGCGGATAGCAAAGCAACGAAGAAATATCTAGTTTCCAAATGAACGTTTCATTAACAAAGATTCAGCTTTGGTTCGACTTCATTTTGATCGGTTGCTCAATGTTTTAGTTCACAAATTTTAGCATTATTATTCGTTGAAGTGTTACGTTTTATAGATTTTGATGCATACTGTTTCATAGATTTCGATGCTTATTTCAAATGACGTAAGAGCAACATTGTTAAAAGATAATTTCACGGCATTATATTGACTTCAATAGACCCATTAAAACAGCTTTAAGTGTCTAAGCGCAGAATTCTTTTGAAGCCCGAAATGGTCGCTTTTCTAATTGTCACGAGAGGAAGATAGGAGGATTACGAGGCATTACGGAATGAATTTAGTACCTCTCATAACATGGGAGAGAAAATTATTCGATTTAACAGTCCACTGTGGTAAGCAAAGCCCCTCCAGTAAGCATCTCTCCAGATGCAGACCTGTCGAGAATCAATCTGTTTTCAAACTTGACTTATCATCGAACAAGACATGGCCTCAGTTTTGCTGTCCAAGAATGGTGTGCCTGGCTCTCAAAAGATACGCTGCTTCTGTGATTTGCTAAAAAGATCATATACGGCTGGCATCAATGTAAAGAGTTTCTTCTGCTAGGGTCTGTATAAAATTTCCCTGAAATATGTGGTTTCAGTCGGAGTAGCAAGAACCTCAGAGAGTTACCTTGTCACCATATTTCTACAGCATAATATCAACAATCGATCTTCCGGATGTATCATTGATCTTGGACTTTCTTATCTGGCCCTTCTGATGTTGACAACTACAATCTGAAATTGTAGCTAAAAACCTGGATACGAATATTTGAGACCGTCGTAACCATCGAAAGACCTTTTACTTTACGTTAGCGAGCATACCGATGGTTTCCTTTGAAATAATTTTAACTGAAATCAGTAACTCTTGTGGGTTTTCTTGGAAAAAACATAATTATTATACAAATTTCACAGGCCCGGGAACCAATTATTTTCACATTAATTATCTTTTTAACCTTTTGGCAACCACCAGATGCTTATCTTATATTTATTTGGAAATTAAAATTTATGCAAGCGGAAACGCCAAGACTTAAATTTTATTATTTTCACCTCGTAAATTCCAATCTATGAGGGGCAAACGGACAGCCTGAATGAGTTTTCCGTGGGTCTTCCCGTGTGTAAGGTGTATAAGATCTAGTTTCCCTTAGAACGTCTTCTACGAAGGAATGCCTCCCTTTAGGGAGACAGCCCTAGTGTGCTTTCTCATAATTAAATAATTCAAACAAATTTTAGGGCATCATGTATACAAATTCTTCAATGAAACAGTCTTCATATGGGAGGCTGTATGATTATTTTGATATTTTGGGGTAGATATAACTCTCTAGATTACCTAACAATACGAAGTAAAAATGCATATCAAAGTGAATAAGACACAAATGAATTTCTTATTTGGGTAAAGCCTCATATTATAAAGTCCTAATTTTTCTGAATTCCTATATATAAGGTAATACATCTGAAGGGAAAGAAATTACGTCCTGTTTTGGAAGACAGCAAATAAGCCTCACTGCATGATCTAGAAACATAAAGCGTAGCACAGACGCCTCCGTCAGCCAATGGAAGCAAGAGACGCCCAAATACATTACAGGTGATCAGAAAATAAATCTGCATGTAAGACTTGGTGAAGAAAGAGCAAAATAATACGAACATATTCAAAAGTAAATAAAACTCCAAATGAGCTTATAGCACGTTTTAGTTAATGAAAATAAGATATATTTCTACAATTGCTTTATAACATTTCGTTATAGTGCAATTTATGATGAATGATGAGAGGTTGTTCTTTACAAACATGGTTATACCACCTCTGCTGTGCCTTAACTTATCACACCTCTAGGCTCATGAATTTTCAAATTTAATGTTGCATGAACGACTAGCGACTTTGTTAATAGATTGTGATGCTGCAGTAATACTGATTTCTTTTACTTAATAAGAGATTTCGGGCTCAAAAAGGTGCGCAAAACTAACTTTTAATTATTAATTTAAATTAAAACTCCTTTCATAATTATTTTTGAAATTTAAAAAAAAGAATTTAAAGCTTATTTTAAAGGAATTAAAATTTCTTTTTATTTAACAGATAAATGTACTTTATTTTTTAACTATGTTCAGAAGTCGTAGCTTCAATCGATCCACAGGCATAAAAACTGGTTTCAGTAATAGCACGTCAACTAGTATTTTCAATATGGTATGGCATAAAAATAGGCTAGAACTTATCAATCAATTACGCACTAACATATCGTCTGCGAAAAATTCTACTATTACGATCGAATGGATGGCAGAGAACATTCTTACCTTAAGTCCCAAATACACTGAGGCCGAGGCCAGCTGTAGTACGATATACAATTTTAGTTTTTAGTCTTCATGAACAGTCTGCTTCCTAGATTATACAAAGAATAAATAACTTACTTTATTTGTCCTTTTCATAGAGTCTTGCAAGATTAGCCCTTGTCAGAATGGAGGAATATGCACTGATACTCCCGAATGTAAATGCCCAGTCGGATTCACAGGCCCGAAATGTGAAAGGAAAGGTAAGAAATAAGTTTTTCTTTAGTTATTTCTCGCTATTTTACTTTATAGAAAATATGTAAATTCCGAAGTAATATCGTAAGAAACGTAATGGCTTAAGCCAATCGTTTCAAAGCTGTTTTCATATGAATAAAAACGATTTTACGTTAGAATACCTTGTAATACTCAACTATATTAAGTAGCTGTGAAAGGTACAGAAGAATATTGCTTTCACCGTATAAAAGATAGCAGTTTAAAGCACAAACACTTCAAACTCATGCTGAAGGTTGTAGGTTTGTATTTATTTTAACTAACATTTATTTTAAATCATCTTTCCTGTTTAGCCTTCATTTTCCCCTAGAAATGCCCGTGCCAGAGTATGTAAATTGTAGTAGCACGCGCAGTTTATTCAAATTTAGCGGAAGCTATTTGAATTAAATAGTAGACGAAACCACAGTTTGAGAGTCTTGCTTTGAAGTCACGCTAGTGGGGTTGCACAGTAGAATTTAGATTAGCACGTGTCGGCCTGTGTGCCTAGCTTTGCAGAAGTGCTAGTTTTCAACTGTGTAATCAGAAATCTTGCTGAAGCTCAGCGGTAATTAAAAACGCGGTTAGTTTAGGATCTCAGAGCCTCGTCGGTAGTGTTTTGATATTTGTTCATCTAGTCGTTACTTTCAGTTTTACGTTTTGTGTTAGTTTACCACCGGGTTGGCGCAGTTTGTGAGCATTTGCCATTTTAAAGATAAAATAAAAAGTGTTCTAACCCTTTCTTACGTTTTTGTGTAAATTCACACATAGTAGCAGGCACTACCGCAGTTTCTGACAAGTTGGGCCAGCGAGATCTTACAAGGTGAATAATGGTTTACACTTATTTTTAATTTTTAGTCAACACTAAACTATTTCGTTGTAATTACCAAACTTTGATTTATACCTTTCATAAAACATTGTTTTAAATCAGAGATAGGGAACTTTTTTTTATCCCAAAGGGGCGTCAGCCTAGAAGGAGTATTAGTCTCTAAACGAAATTTTCGTCTGTTCAAATAACCGTTTCACTTTCCAATCTGTTTCCACCAAATATCATCGTTCTGTGTTATTGTTAAAGAAATTACATATACAAGAATCTGCATGAATGTATTTAAGTTACTTGTATTCTGAAAAATCAACGGTACCTAGAGTCATCAAAGTTTCAATAACGTAGTCCTCCATCCAAATATGGGCACTTGGAAGCTGGAATTTGTTGTATTGGTTATTTAAAATTTTGGAAAACTTTAACGGTTTCTTCCTTAAAAAACTCAAAGACTTCAAAGCGAGCAATGGCTGCACTACACGGAATAAAATATTTTTCTCTCCAGCGCTTGAGACTCTCTATCGGAAATTCTAAACATATACTGTTTTTAAGCGTTTTTACTCCAGAGGGATATTTGCCCAAATGCTCTAGGAACCTAATGCGTGTGGAAATGGCGGAAAGGGGGGAAGCTCCACTAAGGTAATAATTAATGTAAAAGCTTTAAGTTTTTTTCCTTTCTTTTTCTTTTTTTTGTGGGAAAGCAAAATTTAAAACCCTTTGAGATTCGCAATAATCGTAACTGTATAAAAAAAGCTTTAAAATTAACCCGTAAATTAAACACTTAAGACAGTTCTTATTCTAAAAGTAAATAAAAGGGAATTTTGCAATTAAATTTTGAAAAAGAATATGTATTACGAAATTATCAAGCCAAATTTTAAGAAATGAGTATTTTTAGCTGAGAGAAAAACACTAAAAAATCAGCATTGTATTAAATTATATACTGTAATTTTGTTTCTGTAAACATGTTTAATATTCTTTATAAGCAACACGTTTTTTAGTATCCGCTAGCTTGACGAAGTCAGTCAAGACTTTTGTCAGTCATGAAAACTTTTTCAGTCGCACATCATCAAAACTCTTTTTATTATCGCTTTTCATAACTTTCATTTTTAAAAACAACTGCCCGCAGTAATAAGTAGTACAAATGAAGGTTATTATCTGCCTAGAGCGTAGTAAGCATTATCTGCCTAGAGCGTAGTAAGCCAACATTTTGTAGTTAGTTAGGTATTTTTAATAGAATTATAAGTAAATTGTTTTATTTTCTCGTGCAGTGCAGCGCGTGACAAATTTTAAGGGAAAGCTACGCTGAAAAAGTAAAAATACAAGAGTACGTATATTTAACATTGACTAAAAGTTTATCTTTGTAACTGATATTCAGTTTGAATAAAAGTAATTGACTACCATGTTAGCTGTAACCGTAATTCTACTCTTTTCGTTTTCGAGAAACTGTTAGAACTATCTCGTGAGGTCGATTTAAAAAGCCGGAGAGAAACATCTCAGCTCAGTAGTAGTTTAGTGAGTTGCTGTTTACTTAGCTGCTGTGATTTTGTTGATCGGATTAGCTATTTTGCGCTTTGGATTGCGTTCTATTTAATGTTTTAGTAGTTTAAAGTATAGCTACTGATTATATTACATAATATTGTGATATTGTACAAATATCTCTGAGAAAATATTCAGTAAATCTTTGTGATAAGAATAATTTCGTGTGATAAGAATAAATTTTATTAACTTTCTATCGGACTTGTGCATTCAATCTATTACGAACGCGTACGCACCCAACACAAAAATGGAAATTTTTCAAACGGAAAATATTTTTTTCTTTTTGTAAAAATTAATAGAAAGAATATGTGAAATTTACTTCTCATATCAGTGCAAACACTGAAGATAAAATAATTCTGGTATTTTTTTCAACCTCGAAATTTTAAGCGATGAGAAAATGTGAAAATTAATTTCGTTTCCTTAAGATTTTAAAACGAAAATCAAACTCATGTTGGGACTTTCTCTATGCATCACCTGCCTGGGCCAATGCTTCAGAAACACGTTTCAATAAACTTAAGGTTGTGAAAAACAAAATTCGATACTTACGAAAGTTTACGGCCTTGATAAAGTTAAGTTCGGGGCGGCCATATTTTCGCGACAGCTTTTACTACGTTATCAAATGCATTTTGTCGTCCCAATGTCTTTCTCCACATAAATGTTTCTAGGTATGATTGAAGATGATGGCGAGCAGTGCCTCTTTCTTTCTTATTTTGCCACTCCGCAGAACCCGCAGTCTCTCGATGTTTTGCGTGTGTACGCTTGTAGTCGGCTCCACAAAGTGGTATTCATGCTTTATAGTCAACCAGCTTTTTCAAGATCCTCAGTCTTATAAGCACGCTAACAGTTCTTAATAAATTATGGGTTTTTCCTATACGTAAACGGCTACCTTTGTCAACAACGTGTTTGCTTCTCTATTCATTTTCTAAACTACAAAACTTTTACCAGTCTCACGGCATATGCCGCCGAGTATCCATTGCTGGAGTAGAATTCTCCCTTCGCTATTTATGCGTCCAACGAAGAGACTTTCATCGATTTCAAATATTTAGGCTGTCGGAGGAGATCCGAAAAATATGCTTCTTTCATGAAATTTTTCCAGTCAATCGGTGTTTTATCACTGATAGTTTGTTGCTTTTCGTACCACGTAATTGAAGCGAGCTCTTCAACCCAGCAGAGAATAAATCTCAGCGCTGTTGGAAATGGAATTATCAGATTGAATGCCTGTTTTAAGTTTGCAATTCTTCACGTTGCACAGCATATATTTACATTGATGTAGAGAAGTGATTCTCAACGTTTTCGGAGCAAAATTTTCAAGGCCTCCTTTTGCGAAAATCCTATAATTTAGGTATGACAAAGGGGGTTCTCGAATTATAAAAAGCAAAAATGCTAAGTAATTTTTTTTTTCAGTAGACTTACACAAAGAATTTGTTTGATTTAGCTCGGTATTGCCAGGAAAGTGTTAAAACCTGGATTTCTTTGTTGAAACTGAAATGACTAAATAATCAGTGTATCAGTTAAATAATCAAATATGAACAATGGGATGTCCGTGCTAATGGTTCAGAGCAGGTTTCTGAACGGTCGGTTCAATATTTTTAGAGAGATGAAGGCGCAAGTTCCTTCTTTCCACGATTTCGAGTCGACTTCTCTTTTTTGTATCAACTTTTTATCCTTGGTATGAGGGTTTCCCGATTTAGCAACTAAATTTGATATACACTCATGGACAAAAAAATTAGCGCACCAAGAAATAATTGCAGGATCGTAACGAAACTTGCAATGAAGGTACATGTTGGGGAGATATGCAAATGATTAGAAATACAGCCTGATTGCGCATTACGTATAGCCGGTAGAGGGCGTTGAACGTCGTACTCTGTGGAGTATAAAACAGGTAACCAAAACTTTGTTTGAGAGTGCTGAATCATTCACAAAGGAAAAGCTGAGGTAGACATGTCATTACGCCGTGTTTGAAGACAATATGAGCAGTTGTCGCATTTTGAGAGGGGGAGAATCGTCGGGATGATGGAAGCTGGGTAGTCAGCTAGGCGAGTAGCTCGTCAATTAGGTCATTCTGATTGTGTTGTGAGGAGGTGTTGGGACCAGTGGACCCGAGAGACGTCATGTACACGAAGACCAGGCTCAGGACGCCCGCGACAGACCAGTTGTCGAGAAGACCGCCACATCGTAAGAAATGCACGCGTACAGCCAACTGCTTCATCGGCCGCCATCCAGGCACAGGTAGCACCTTCACTAGGGGCCCCTGTGTCTTCTCGAACCATACGACAGCGCCTGGCGGAAGGGCAACTGGTATCGCGGCACTTATTACGTGTGCTGTCCTTGATGCCCACCCATCGACGCCTTCGTTTAGAGTGGTGTCGAGGACGAGGGAACTGGACTGCAGCGGAATGGAACCAGGTCCTCTTTAGCGACAAATCCAGCTTCAGTCTCGGCAGTGATGACAATCGTGTTCGTGTGTAGAGAGCCCGTGGTGAACGTCTCAATCCTGCCTTTGCTGCACAGCGACACATCGCTCCCTCAGCTGGTGTGATGGTATAGGGTGCCATTGCTTACAATACACGGTCACCCTTAGTATTGTTCCGTGGCACCATGACAGCCCAGCGATATGTTCATGAAATCCTGCAACCACATGTGTTGCCACTAATGCAACGGCTCCCAGGAGCCATTTTTCAACAAGACAATGCTCGGCCTCATACGGCAAGGGTGTCACAAGACTGTCTCCGCACTGTTACTACCCTTCCTTGGCCTTCCCGATCCCCAAATTTGTCTCCAATCAAGCATATCTGGAATCATTTGGGACGACGAGTTGGGCATCCCACGAGTTTGAATGAACTAGAGGCAAGGTTACAGCAACTATGGAACGAAATGTCTCAAGACATCATACAGAAATTGTCGATCGTATCGCATGGTGCATTCGCGCTAGAGGGGGTCCAACGGAGTATTAACTCCTCCGTTCTTTTGCCTTTTTCTCTGAAATAAATTATCCTTTTTCTTTGATTTCCTTATCATTTACTTATATCAAAGCAGTCATTACGTATGTAAAATTTCGTTTCATTTTGACGACTCCTTCTTGGTGCGCTAATTTTTTTGTCCATGAGAGTATTATAAGAAACTATCACACTGTCGTCGCATTTTTTATGAGGTTGCTAGTAACCCTCAAACAGATGGTGACCTCAGAAAATTGGCTCTGATGTTTGGGAAAAACAACAAATCTTTATTTTGTTTGCCAGGATGAATTTTTTGCAAATTCGTCAGAATTGTATGAGGGGAGTAAGTTCGTTTCATTGCTGGTACAAATGGTGTAATTCGGATAATCGATTATGTTTTGGGGAAGTTTTTAAATTAAGTTCGAATGCCAAAATATGCTGATCGCCCACTACAGCCCAAAACATGCTCCCCGCCCCCTGCCGCCCACAACAAGTTCACCACCCCTCAGCATCCTTCCACAGCCCCCCTGGGGAGCGGTACCGCCCCCTTTGAGAACCAGAGATGAAGAGTTTCATTTTGTGACCATTTTCACAGGTTCAATTACGAGACAAAATACCTATTTCTTGTAAAAAAAAATATGGAATCCTCTTCACTCCTCAGGGTCAATTGAAAATAGTAAACATTTTTGGAACAGAAAATATTAATTAATATAATGTGATAAGCAAATGAAAATCCACGATAAATAACATGTGGCGCAACGAAACCGCAGCAATTCAGAAAACACGTCACTCAAACCGCAACAGTTCGGAATTCATGATCTGGCACACGGTTTTCAAGTATCATTAGCGATTTATCGCGAGGGCCGTAAACATCCGTAAGTACCCAAAAATAGTGACTCCGCGCGTTTTCTCGCTATTTTGCTAAAATATCAATTAATTAATTTATTTATTATCATTAATTATCTATTAATTATCATTTTCCTAGAATGTCATTTCATTAGCATTTCTAGTGATTTGTGTAGTCACTAGAACTGCACTAATTCATGGATATCTGAAATTAGATACTATTGTGTATCACGTAACAAAAATCAGTGAAATGTTTTTTATTAAAGGATTGCACCACGGCTTCTCTGCTGTTTTGCATACCAGACTATTCTTATAGATCAGAGGTGGCCACCTTTTGTACTACAAAAGGTGTTTTGTGTACAAAAGGTACATTGTTCTACAAAATGCATAGCGATTGAACTGTTGTCACAGGCGTATTTTAAAGAGGGCGAGAGTGGTGTGAAGTAATTAATATGCTAAATTATTATTATAAATGTATTTTACATTACAAAACAAACAGTTTATGGACTAAAATTTAAATATTCGGATAAACTTAAGCAACAAAATTATTGATTGACAATGTTAGAAAAAAGATGAAAGATAGGAATTATTAAGAAGATTAAAGAGAAAGATAGGAATGAATATATTTTATTACTTTTACTTGATTATTATAATAAGAAGATTAAATTTTCATGTGTTTAACCAAGGAGTCATAATTAGGTGTATATCCTGACAAAACTAATATTAAAGAGTCTTCAGTATGTGTATCAGTCAACACAGAAAGTTGTTTAGTCTTCGCTAACTTCATGTAGGAAAATGGCCGATTCGTAGAGGGAAGTGGATCCGAAAAATGAAATAAATGTATTTTCTACATTTGGCGACGCTTGGATATTTGTTTCGGGTAACATACTTCTAAAAATCATTTTCAAATTTTCTTTTCAAATACGTTGTCTACCAGTTCTTGGCCAACTCAAGAGGCTAGAGCTTTATTTTTCTCTTCAATTAAGAATTTTCGTATGTGGTTATGTGTGCATGGTTTCCTCACCAGGGGATTTCTTGAGGGGCCGGAAATAGCATGATAAATTCACGTTGATGCCGACCTATATTAAAACCCTCTGACCGGCCAAGGTTTTCGCTAAGAAACCACAAATTTCCCAAAACCACTACCAGAAAAATTTATTTTCTTGATCTAATGTTGGATTTATGTACTTTTCTTATATTACCACAATTTCTTTGACATATTTTAATATGCACGTATATATACGTTCGTACAGACATCACAAAAAATATTCTAGGCCGTATATATACGGCCATGCCGGTTAGAGGGTTAAAGAACAAAGTATCTATGTCGCCAGATTTCTGTCCCTAAAAAAGCATGGGTTCCTTTGCACAATAATTATAGTTGCACTGTTCATTTATATCTCCACACTAGTGCGCTGTAAACAAAAAGCCCTTATACCTCTCTAATTGTAATTCGAAACTTGTTTCTCTACATATCATGCCCTGTAATCCGTTTCTTCCTTTAAAATTGCATGCAATCGACCAAAATGGGCTTCGCGATCGACTTGTTGGCCACTCCTGCTATAGATAATCTGAATGGGCCGTTTGTGACGCGCGTGTTCAGAGACTATTTCTGACAGATAGTTTATTTTACGTAAATATTTAATATTTTTCTCTGCTTAGCTTATTATTTCATCCTTTTGAATCTCGTATTTGTGTTATTTTATATAAATTTGCATTGTTCATTCTGTTTACATTTATTTAATTCCCGTACAACATTTTTGCTTTGCAATTTTATGTGCTATTTTCTGTATATAGTTTTTCAGTTCTCACAGAAAACTTCGCATTCATTTCGTAGAACGTGGTGTGTGGCTTCACTTTGCATTTCAGCTCACAAAAGGTTAGGAATCTTACACTAGGGTTTCCTTTCCCATTAGCTTTTTTAAATTTTCATTTCAGAAAATCCTAATTTTCTGCTTTCTCACTGCTCAAAACGGCTTATTTACTAATTAGCATATTATAGTCATCAAAGTCAAATAAGTATACTCATAACATGCCAACATTTGAAACCATTGAAGTTTTGCGCATTGTTTGATGAAATACGGATTTTCATTTTTTTCCATAGTTAAAATATATATTATATTACAGGATACAAATTGGCATTTCCAAATTTTGAACAAGACTCATCAGCGGCTGAGCAGAGGTATCTGAGCACTGATACTTTAGTCCGAGATTCAAATCCCGAAAACGGGCTGGCTGCATGAGCGATTTCGTGGTTTTCCCCCGTGTGCAATATGTACACGAGCCAGTTTTCCTTAAAACGTTCTCCACGAAGGCATCCATTCCCTTAAACAGATTGCCCTCGAGATTTTGCCATAATCATATAAACGAAACCAAACCAAAACTAAATTTTCAATTTTTTCCAAACGCTATAATTTTCTTTAATATGTTCTTTAAAAGATTATTCAAGCTTTGAAGACTCACATTTAATTCTCTCAAACGCTGGATAATATCGAAATTACGGATTCATTCTTTGTCTTCAAACTACACTGGTGCGCAAAACTTAAGGACGAAGTCGAAAAATTAGCATATCAGCTGAACGAAGAGGCAGAGCGGACAGAAAGACCAACCAGGAGATTAAGTAAGGTGATGTACGGTAGCACATGCGCAGATATGCAGGTAGACGTAATGGCGGAATGTCTGAGTAGTATAAAGCAAGTTGTCGGTGTAAGATCAGTATTTCTGGCAAAGAGATTGTACGCCGTATAGCAGTTAAAATCACACCGAGTTGCTGCCTCAGCGAGAAATGGCGAATAATCAATCTGTTAGACGACATCTGGATGCTTTTACCCGAGGTCGAATCATTGGGAAGTTGGAGGAAGGCCGCAGTGTGACAAGTGTGGCTGCAGAGTTCGTAATTGCTCACAGCATCGTTTCACGACTTTGGAGACAATTTCAAACTACAGGAACAGCTATCCGGGGGTTTAGTAGCGGTCGTCCACGAGGAACCACACCCGCAGATGACCGGTATATTGCCTTACAGGCCAGAAGAAACAGGCCGCAGACAGCGGGAGAAATCGCTAGACACACGACACAGGCGACTGGACGACCGATATCGCGTTCTACCGTGGCCAGAAGACTGCATGGTGGTGGTCTGTTTGCACGACCCCCTGTACGGTGTGTACCTCTAACGCCTGCCCATCAGAGAAGGCGTTCTCTGTGGTGCCGGGAACACCGGAATTGGAGAGACAATGAATGGGGACGAGTACTCTTTACAGATGAGAGCATATTTAGTCTGAGTTGCGATTCTAGACACGTACACATCTGGACAGAGCGGGGAACACGCAATAACCCCTTCAACATCATCAAAAGGGACTGATTTGGAGGTCGCGGGGTTCTCGTTCGAGCAGACATAATGCTTGGTAGCCGGACCGACCTTCATATCTCCCAAGGAGGTTCGTCACCTGGGACTGCTATTGTAAGGAGGTTCTTCTTCCTTACATGCGTCTTTTCACAAGGGCTATGGGTCCTCAGTTCCTCTTCATGGACGACAACGCTCCACCTCATCGCACAGTTACTGTCGAAGAGCTGTTGGAGAGTGAAGATATTGAACACATGGATTGGTCGGCAAGGTCTCTGGATCTAAATCCCGTCAAGCATGTACGGAACTTACTAGGGAGACCCGTGGCAGCACGTAACTTATCGCCAGTAACGATTCCGAAACTGCGATTGGTGCTACAAGAGGAACGAGCAGCAGTGTCTCAACAGCTCATTAACAACCACATATCCAGCATGCACAAATGATGTGAAACCTGCCTAGCAGTCAGGGGAGATCATATCCCCTATTAAAGACCGGATGTTTCTTGCTGGACACCCATCACAGGGATGTTTTGGCCTTCAGTCGCATTGCGCTCCATGCTACTTTTTCAATAAAGCTTCCTTTTATCCCTCTGATTTCTCTTTTAGTAAGTGTTGCTTACATTACTCATGTCCTTACGTATTGGGGATCTTAAGGTATTAAATGTGTTGATTTGGAAAGCTTTCATACAAAGTTCAATTGAAAAAACCCCTTCTCGTCCTTAATTTTTGCACACCAGTGTAAGTAAAAATTAATTTTCAATTTCGAAAAATAATTTAACTTCAGGCTTCAACATTAATCCCGATTTAACCAATGGGACTTGCTGTTAAAAACAAGGTCTTTAATTCTTTCAAAAATTCTCGAAATTGACGATAGTTGAGAGCACGATATCTGCTAAAATTAGCAAGCTTAATGAACAGTGCTACATCATTTGCTATTTGTTAATTCTTGGCATATAAATTCTCATGCTCAGAACCACAAGAATCCGCATCTCTCATCATCATCATCCGCATCATATATATATATATATATACTATATATATATATATACATGTATATATGTAATTAGAAACTTTTTATATACCATTACTTTTATTTTGGATGGTTGCATACACATATATATATATACATTAAGACCCCCACTTAATGCTGTTTCGTTTAGCGTTGTTTTGGTTTAACCCTCTTTTATTTGGATTGTGGGTTTTCCCGAAATTGCACGCAGCGTTAGGCCAAAGAACGTCTATGTAAAGAAGGAAAGGTTCCATAGACGTAATGTAAACCAGTTTGCTATTACGCCGCTGGAAAGAGGAGGAAAATTCGCCAAGTGATTTGGTGACGGAACCTACCGGTGAGAATTTCCCCCTCCGCCATGTGTACAAGAAATTGAGGAACACGTGTTAAGAAGAAACGATCTCTGAAAAAACGTTTCTTCTTTGACGTTTTGCGATAATTTAAACACGGATTTTTGTACTTTTTTTGCTCAAAATAATTAATGCATTCATTAATTTACTTGCGCGAAAAAATTATTTTCTTTTCCTTTAAAGAAATTTAAAACGATATTCGTTTTATGAACTCTTGATAAACGTGACCTTCGAACTTCGACGACTATCCACTTAACAATAACTTCTTACAGAGCACAAAAGGAAAACGCAATTTACATTAGATACGTTCTTGATAAAAAGGCAGAAAATTGGAAATACAGAAGCGACTGAATGATCTGAAATGAAAGCAAACTGCATTAGAATTTCATTTATTTTTATATGTATATTCGTTTTAAATTTTTGTTTCATTGTTATAAAAAACATAATTAATAAAGTTAATGGTAAAATACCTTACCAATTTTCTACCAACCTCGTTTAACGCTGTTTCATATTACGCTCTACTTTGATGGAATTTATACACCACGTTAAGCGGGGTCTTACTGCATATGTAATTATAGAATAATTTTTTTAACAAAATATAAACATGTTGTAATGCTTGTTTTGTAATTAAAGCAAACTCCATTGGAACACAGCAAACTTTATTTAATAGATCAATTTCATAACTGCAACATATAAGTCGAAGAAAAGGTAACATCAAACATTAACAGCCAAAACGTATTCTATCTTTTTTTTTAAATTAAAAATCATTATCTTACTTCGTGCGAGAACCGCACGCAGCTCTCGTGTTGGCGTTTCAAACATTGCCATTTATTAACATATATATTTCAAATTCAACTATTTCAAAAGTTTAAGATTATTATTGCAACAATATCTAAAGCTGTTACAATCTCTCCCCCAACGGAGAAACTTTTCCGAAGAGAAAAGTTCTTGAACGCGACTTTTTAGATGACTTTTCATATTTTCTTCGACTTTTTCCATGCGACCTTGATCGTGAACGGAAAACTAACTTGGATGGTGTTACAGATCGGCTGGGTGACCTCGCCTTTACTCTTTTATCTCTGCTTACACTTCTACTTTTATGGCGATAGCCAGAAGAACTCCTTCTGTGACGATCATGGCTCCTAGATCGACTATGTGAGATACTCCTCTTGTGACGGTGTAATCTTGACCTAGACCTTGTACGAGAACGATGTCTAGAACGAGGATAGTATCTATCTCTTTCAAGTTCAGGACAATCACGAGCCCAATGTCCTGTCCGTCTACAGCGATAACATTCTTCACTATTCTGACGTGATGATCGTCCATAACTCTCTCTTCTATAACTTGAACTTCGCTGATATTTAGAACCACCCCCTGAGCGATAGGATGGCCCTCTAGCCCATTCCCCAACAATGCTCTGGCCTCGAATTTCTCGTCCATTTTCATACTTTATGGCATCCTCTGCATCTCGTCTATCATCATAATCAACAAATGCATATGCCATGCCAGTCCTTCCAGAACCTCTTCTTCCTGATGTTCCATACATTCCGTATTTGACATCGCATCTTAGAAGCCGGCCATATTTTTCAAAAACTTGTTCCGCATCTCTTTTCGTTTGAGCTCTAGTAGTCACTGTATTAACCTGGTGAGAGTGATTTTCAGGTTCTTTTTTTTCATTCAGTAGTGCAGCAGTTCGGTTGCCTAATAAATACCTTCCTTTGTCGAGTTTGTTTCCAATAATGGCAGCCTTGGTTATTACATGTCCGAGATCGCAGTTTAGTTCGACTTCAGCCAAGGGTAAACAGGTTGGATTTAAATCTAATGGTTGTTGCACCCACACTTTTTCACCTGTCAGCATTTCTGGCGTGATGTATTTACGACAAACTATATCAATACTAGCACCTGAATCTCTTAATATAGGAATTTTGTAGCCATTTACGTATCCAATACTAGTATAAGGTAACAGAAATTCATCGTCCGGTCTTGAACTAATTCTGTTTAGATTAGCAGAAGATTCAGTACTATTCTTAAGTTTTGGACACTGAGGTCTTAGATGCTGATAGGACCCACAGTGGTAACATTGCAGTGACTTTCGTTTTTCATATTTATCATCTGGACGTGGACTACTAGGTTGATAGATCTTGCTTCCCGAATTAAACTTTGAAGGCCATTTATTTTCAGCATTATTTTTATCATCGGAATTTGTTTTACTTTGAGTTTTTGGATTGTATTTCCCTTTCCGCCGATCGGCTGCAAGATTTTTTTGGAAGTTTCCACGGACGTTTTCGTAGGCATCAAGTTTTTCGGCTAATTTCTTGGACGAAATCATTTCTACCCATTCGTCAAGAAAATGATCTCGAATTTCAGGAGGGACTCGACGCTTAAGCTGATCAATCACCATCAAGTCCAACAACTGTTCAAAACTCTCAACTCCCAAACCAGTTACCCATTCCTTGCAATAATTTTCTAATTCATAGCTGAAATCCACCCATGTTGATTCGGTACTTTTTTGATGCTTCATGAATTTCTGCCTAAACCTTTCAGGACTTAATTTAAAACGCTTTAGCAATAAAGTCTTCACATGTTCATAATCTTTAGCTTTATCAGAGGGTTCTCTAGCTATTATTTGTGTTACTTCGTAAGGAAGTAGTCCTAGCAAATGAGATACAAATTCTTCTTTATCAATTTGAGCCCATTCTGCTTGCCTTTCAAACAGTGATAAATATAGACTGATATCTCCTTCTTTGTCGTCAAATTTCTGCATCAGATGTCGCAATTCCGTTTTCGCCCGGACCTGTCCGGTGGTTTGAGACTTTATCTCAGCTTCAAGTTTTAATCTCTCTAAATCATATTGTTCTTTCCTTCTTCGTTCCTCTACTTCTTCCTGTCTCCTACGTTCCTCTACTTCTTCCTGTCTCCTACGTTCCTGTACTTCTTCCTGTCTCCTACGTTCCTCTACTTCTTCCTGTCTTCTACGTTCCTCTACTTCCTGTCTCCTACGTTCCTCTTCCTGTCTCCTACGTTCCTCTTCCTGTCTCCTACGTTCCTCTTCCTGTCTCCTACGTTCCTCTCTTTCTTCCCTCTCTTTTCGGTCCTCTATTATCGTGTTTAAGACTTCTTTGACGAATACTTCGTCATAATCTCTGCTCTCAATAATTTTCTGTTTCAGATCAACTATTTTCAAATCAGCAGTCACCTGAACACCTAGTTCAGTTGCGAGATTCTGCAAATCCTCCTTACGAGCTCTTCCTAAGAAAGACATTTTTTTCTACTTCTTAAGTTTACGAACACCCTGTTCTTTACGCTTCCTCAAAATAGCTCAACTTAATTGCAATAAATAAATAAAGTGCTCTGGCAACAAGGAATTAAATGCACTTGTTTAAATGCTCAGAATAAGCAATACCACATTTATTCCGAACAACCTATGACTGTTACCATCAGTTGATATGCAGTGATGCACCATAAAATAACATACAATAATTTACGACTCAAATATATATGTAAAAATGCAAGATAAACTTGAGTATTAAAGTTCAATGATGAACACTTCAAACTATCGAAGTCCAATGATGGACACTTCAAACTAAGTAAGGAATAGTAAACTGAGTTTAGAACACAGAAAACTTTTGCACAGTTATACTAAAATTTGCAACGATGCAAAACACATTTTCGTATGCTTTTCTGCAGTGTTTAAAATCAAAATTCGTTCAAATAACTTTATAATATCGTTTGAAATTGGGAATAAAGAAATGCTATACCTTGCTTTCCAGGAGATGTGCTTTCATTTCAAAAGCACGCACGATTATTCTATCTCGTCGGTGCCTCCAAAAATAATTAAGACTGTAATGCTTGTTTTGTAATTAAAGCAAACTCCATTGGAACACAGCAAACTTTATTTAATAGATCAATTTCATAACTGCAACATATAAGTCGAAGAAAAGGTAACATCAAACATTAACAGCCAAAACGTATTCTATCTTTTTTTTAAATTAAAAATCATTATCTTACTTCGTGCGAGAACCGCACGCAGCTCTCGTGTTGGCGTTTCAAACATTGCCATTTATTAACATATATATTTCAAATTCAACTATTTCAAAAGTTTAAGATTATTATTGCAACAATATCTAAAGCTGTTACAATGTCTAGTATTTTCGCGCATTAAGCTGCTAAAACATTGTCAGTAAAGACATAAAGTAAGATATTTAGAACAAATTTTTCACAAAGACCCAAAATTGAAATTCAAATTAATACAGTAAAGTTTACGGAGAAAACCTTTAACCCTTGTCTTTGTGATGTTAGTTCTAATCCATAAATTTGTAAAACTATTAAAATAGTATGAAACGAAATTCTAGATCAAGTTCGAATCAAATTGATAATAAAAAAAAGATGCATGGCATGGAGGGTTTTTCATAATTTTAAAACTTAATTATATACATATATACGTAATGTAGACTAAAATGCCTAAATCGAATGACAACGCTTGAAGAGCAAGAACTCAATAGTTTCTTCAAAAGAATCTAATAATCGAATTATTCTGCGTAATGCAGTTCAAACTCTACCCTCAAGCAGACTAACTCATCAGAAAAAAAAAATGTTTTTTGGCAAACCATGTGTTCAGAAGGGGAAGAGGTGCGTAACTAACGCCATCTCTTGGGGACATCAAGGAATATTCCTCAACACATTCCCCACCTGAAGTCTGACAAGAGTTCATCTAACTGAGATACATACAATCATGTACTACATAAATCACTATTCTAGAAAATACAAAAAATTCTAATTAGTCAAAAACTTCAATCACAAACAGGTTATACACAACATGGATCAATGAATAAAAGTTATAATTAATAAATGAACTAAATTTGTTAAAATTATTTTCAACTTAGCTAAACCAACTTAACTAACGATATTCAATTTAATCATTAATAGGAAAGAAGAAAAAAGAAGGAGAAAGGCATAACAAATCGTTAAAGTTCAAGAGGACATAGATGTTGGACAGTACGTGTTAAAGTCCTATTACCAGTTTTTAATTCGAATGATTGGACTTTACCATCACGTCCAGGAATAGTTGTTATAATACTGCCAAGTTTCCATAACAGTTTGTTTTCATTGTCTCCTTCAACTAAAACATCTACTTTTAGTTTTGGTTGAAGTTTCGGATTCTTCAAGAAATGTGCAGTTCTAAGATCTAATAAATATTGTTGCTTCCATTTGCACCACAACTGTTTTAACAACAATTCTTGAAAACGCTTTCTTTTTAACAGCGTTTCTCTTGTTTCGCTACTGATAAGTCTAGCAAAGGTCAAAGGATGCTTCAAATCAGTTTGACTAATGTTTAGGAAGTGAAATGGAGTCAAGGGTTGTGGCTCGTGATTGTCGTTGTAAACGTAACTTAGAGGTCGTGAATTAAAAATTGACGCTACTTCGACAAGTACCGTAGACATTTTTTTGAAGGTCAACAATGCTTTCCTTATGATTTTTCTTAAACATTCTTTAACAGGTCTGACAAGTCTCTCATAAAACTTTCCCCACCATGGGGCTCCCTCGATTATAAATTTCCAATGGATTATTTTTTTGGCAATGAAATTCTTGAATTTGTCATCTTTTAAAACTTTTGAAAAATTCAAGTGCTTTCTTTGTCCTCTTAATGATCTTTGCGTTGTCAGAGTAAATGATTACGCAGTTTCCTCTTCTGCTCAAAAATCTTCGAAATACAAGTAAAAAGGATTCTGTTGACACATCTGATACAAGTTCTAAGTGTACAGACGAAAAAACCAGTATAGGATTTTTGAATTTTAGAATTCTTCACATAAACTGGTCCGGCGAAATCAGTTCCACAGACTGCAAATGGAGGTGATTTTTGGGTTCTATCCTTTGGTAAGGGTACTGTCATCTGGTTTGCTGGTTTAGCTAAATAATTTTGGCAAATCATGCAACTCTTTAATGCTTTTTTGACTAACTGGCGTCCTTTAGGGATCCAGGAACATAACCTCACCTTGGCTAAAGTTGCAGCAATTCCTCCATGCATTATCTTCTCATGTTCTTTGCGTACAATTAGAATCGTCAGTCAGGAATTTTTTTAGGTAGGATTATTGGATGCTTATTATCTAGTGAGAAGTCAGAAAATTCCAGTCTTCCTCTCAACCTCGTGGTTTCCTTTTCATCAATGTAAGGAAGAAAATTGTACAAAAGAGTATTTTTTAAACCGAATTACCTTTTTCGGGGGATTTATATTCTTCGGCAAAAAACTTCCTTTATTCTGATCTTATCCAGAACTTTTCTGCTTCTTGTAACTCTTCAGCTGTGAGAGTTCCTTGAATGTCGCTAGTTTTTCTTAATTTGCTAATGAAACGGGTTGTCCAAGCAGTGACTCTTAACACCTTCTCTAATTTGCTATATTTTGATACGTTGAAAAGATCATCTGTGCTGTTTTCGATTGTACATTCAAGTTAATGTATATCACCGTATCCCTTTCTGTATTCCAGTTTGTTTCCATCTATTGTTTCATTAATATCTAATCTTGCACAAACCTCCGGAGAGAGTTGAAGCCACCGGGTACCTTGTGTCCGAATGGTCTCGTTTATTAACTTGGAAATCTTCGTTCCCCGAGATACAAGATCTGCAGGGTTGTCGACACCTAGGCAATAATGCAAACCTCGAGGTGAGCTCCATTTTTGTATCTCTTCGACACGATTCTTGACAAAGGGTTTGAAGGCTTCAGGTTGTTTTGGGATCCAAAAATAAGTAATTGTTGAGTCTGTCCAGAAATAGCACGGAATTTTCAACTTCAGTGCCTTCAGAATATTGCTGACTAATTTAGCTGATAACAGTGCCCCCATTAATTCTAACCTCGGTATAAGGGGTTTTAGTGAGACCTCCCTATTTTTAGAAGGGACAAAGGCCGTTTTGATTTCCTTATTACCTGCCTTAAAGCGGAAATATGCGACTGTACCATAGGCTTCGACACTTACATCTGAGAAGCAACCTAATGCGAGATTTTCGATATAAAAATTCGAGAGTGTGAAAAGATAACGAGAGATGGAGAATTCAGCCATTTTAGATAGCTCTTCACACCACTTTCTCCATTCAGAGGACAAATCTTCAGGCAACGGTTCATTCCAATCTATTTGTGACAACCAAATCTTCTGTATTAAGCACTTTATTCTAACAGTGAAAGGTCCTAAAATTCCAATCGGGTCGAATATCCAACCCAACACTTGTAGAAGAAATCGTTTTGTTTTTATTCGTTTAGATGTGAAAGACAATAGGTTTCGAACATCAAAATACAATAAATCCTTTGAATTATCCCATGCCATACCTAGGACCTTAAATGGGAAATTTTCTCTATTAAATGCTTCAGGATTTTCATCTGGAACGATACCCTGTTTTACCCGCAATTCATGCAGTTGGCTTCAGTTACTATGCCATCTGCGAAGCTGCATGCTTGCTTCCTAAAATATTTGGACCTATTCTAGACTCGTAGTTTTTGCTTCATTGATCGTTAGTTGGCTTTCAATCACATCAGCTACATATCCGTTCTCATTCAAAAAGTAAACCGTTGTATGATAAAATTCATTATATTTTTTCAGATTATATTTAATGGTAGCGGTTAATAGAAACGGACAACTATTTATTCCGAATAAAACTCTAATGAACTTATATATGTTAGAAGAAATGGTTTTATCATTAAGAAATTCGGAGAACAGAAACCTGGTTGCGCCCCGATCCTTTTCATGTATGAGAATCTGTAGAAAGGCTTGTTTTATATCTGCGGTGAAAGCTATTGGATTATACCGAAATCTTAACAATATTTCGAATATTTCAGGGTATAAATTTGGCCCAGCATGTAGACAGCCATTTGAAGAAATGGATTCTGGGGCATGCGGTGATGCATCATAAGCAATACGTAATTTACTTGTAGCTCCATCCTCGCGTACAACTTCCCTATGTGATAAGTAAAACACGACATCCTCTTCCTTTGAAATTTCTGTAACTGGTTCGATAATGTTTTGCTTTAACTGATCTCTTTATACGTTCTTGTATTCGGAAAATAGATTAGAATTTTTTTAAATCGTTTTCTTAAGTCGATTAAATTTTTTTTCCGCGATTTCTCTATTATTATTTAGATCTGATATGTCATGTTTCCAAGGCAATCTAACTTTGTAGCGAGAATTTTCATATGTTATATTTGATTCGAAGTATTCGATGACTTCGCTTTCACTTGAATCGAAGTTTTCCCTCTTGTTAATAAGTCCTGAGTTTTCCTAGTCCCAAAATTTTGTTATTTGTTTGGAAATCAAATCTTCCCCTACAGCTACATTGAAAACTAAAGAGATATCATTATCACCTTTTCGTCCTTGTAGGCACCTGCCGAAAATATGTAGTTTCCACTGCAACAAGGTTTTTGCTTAAGTATTTAATGTGTTCCATTACTATGTTGTAATAATAATCTGCTCCAATTAGAATGTCAATAGGTTTTTTACAATCGGGAAAATCTGCGAGTATCAAATTTTTTAATTGTCTTTTTTGCTTAATTTCTTCCGATTTAGGACCTGATATATGATCAGTTACTAATAATTCAACTCCTATTCTAGAATCGGGAGAACTTCTATATTCTGAACTAATTTAACTACGTCATAATTTTTTTTGGATGTGTGAGGTATTCCCAAAAGTGTAGACAGTCAATTTTTTTTCATATGACTTCGAGATTTAATCCATTCGCTAACTTGCGAGCACAAAAACTTTTCATATTTCCACTATCCAAGAAAAGTCTGGCAAACACCTTTTCCTTAGCTGTTTAAACCTTTATCGTGCAAGTCTGTAAAAGAATTATGTTACTTACACCATGCGAAACGGTCGAAACAATTTCTTCTTTCTGGTCCTTAGTTTTCTGTATCATTTCTCGAAATTGATATACTGTTCCTTTCATCACTTGCTGTACTTTCAACTATCGAACTGGTTTTAAAACATATGGTTTCCAAATGTTTACTTTTGCAAATTTTACCAGCTTTAGTTTGCCGTTGCCGGAATTCGGAAATTCTGTGTTTAGGTGCAAGGCTCAAAAAACAACTCCCTTGTTTCTTCAATATATCTCTCTTCTCATTAACTGTAAAGCATAAGCAGGATTCTGAGGCATGGTTTTGAAAATAAAAAATGCAGTTTCGATTTTATGCCGCATTCATTCATTCATGTCATTTATGGCCGGACTATCACGAATTTGGGTGATGTCGCCGGCTCATTGACAAGTCTGCCATTAGGCACATGACGATTAAAAACTTAACGCCGTTGTATGAGGTCTGGTGTTGGGAGAAGGGAGGTGCAGCCATGCGCCGCTAAGCGAGAAACCAGGAGAGGCAAGTCGAGGTTTGTCAGATAAGTAGAATTAATCCAAACATAGTAATCAACAGAATTAAGATGAAAATCCAAAGTTCAAAATATATAATACAAATACTAATAATAAGATACACATAAAATAGTACTGTTCATAAATAATAAATAATAATAATACACATTAATACATACTAATTATTCACATAAGTATATAAGAATGATACACATGAATATATAATAAAAATACACTTAATTAGATAGTAATAATACTCGTGTTAAAAACTGCGTATAGGATGCCATTGATAAGTGAAAGTCAAACTTCGTCAGAGTTTGAATAATCCAGAGTTAAATCAGCATAATAATATTTCAGGTGGGAAAGTTTGAGTCGCGGGTAATAAAGGCCGCGTAAGGTCTAATCATTTGATCTTCTTGTAGGATTTCATAATTCAGGGTCTTGAATTTTTGAAGATGGGTGCAATGTGCTGCTTTATCAAAGAAGTTTTGATTTATTTTCTTGAGAAATTCATCAACGTATTCAATCTTTAAATCTTTGTGCAGTGTTCTATTGGAAACATAGTAATGTGCTTGCGTTATTAGCCGTAAGAATTTATTTTGTATTATCTGAAGTTTCTGAATATCTTTTGGTTGGGCTGAAGCCCAGGCTGGTGCAGCATAAGTAAAAATGGGTCTTATAATTGCCGTATAGATGTGACGTTTTTTATTTAGATTTAAGTTTGAGTATTTTCCGATTAATGGAGACAGGTTACTAATTGCAGCTATAGCTGTACCTCGTGCCTTATGAATATGTTCTCTCCAGGTAAAGGTGCTGTTGATGATGAGACCAAGATAATTAGCGCTTTGAACAACTGGTACTATTTCTTGAAAAAGGGTTAAAGTTGCTGTGCTGGGAGTTCTTTTTCTATTTCTATCAATTAATAGTAATTTTGACTTTTGCGCATTAATGGAAATTCTCCACATCTTGCACCAGTGCTCAAGGTGTGGCATCGCATTTTGTAGTTTCTTGACGGCATGCTGGAATTGAAAAGACTTGACAGCTAATGCCGTATCATCGGCGTAACATCCAATGTAGCAATTTTCATCCTTAAATAATTTGGGGAAGTCAGAAACATAGCAATTATACATTATTGGACCTAAAATAGATCCTTGGGGGACGGAGGCTCGTAGTCTTTTCAGGGTAGAGTTTTCATCTCCAATACTTACAAAAAATTTTCTGTTCGTAATGAAGGAATTGATTAACAATATAATATCTTTTTCAAAATCCATATTTATTAATTTGAAGATGAGCCCCTCATGCCAGACGCGGTCGAAAGCTTTCGCCACGTCTAGCATGAGTAAGGCGACCTTTTGATGGTTGTGCAGTGCTGCTCCTACGTATTCGTTCAGTCTTATCAGTTGTTTTGTAGTGGAAAGCGATTTTCTAAAGCCGAATTGCTCCGGCGGCAGCTTTGAAAGATAAGGATTAATTCTTGTGAGAATAATGCGTTCGAAGATCTTACCAAGTCCTGGTAACAGGCTGATCGGTCGAAAACCTTCTGGTTTTGTGCAATCTTTTCCGGGCTTCGGAATTAAAATTATTTTTGCTATTTTCCATTTTTCTGGGAAATAGTTATTCATGAGACAGGCATTTAATATGCTTGCATATTTTGATATGATGTTTGTTGGCATCTTCTTTATAGCTATATTTGTGATTTTATCATAGCCGGGAGCTTTTCTGTTTTTGAGTCTTCTTATGATTTCTTTAATTTCGCTCGGATTTGTAAAATTGGGTTTATTGTTTGGACTTGTACATTCAATATAATCTCGTATGAAATAATTGATATCATAAATGAAATTTGGATCACTAGGTATTTGATTGGGTTTAAACTGATTTTCGAAGTGATCAGCCATAATCTTGACTTTTTCTGCGTTTGTAATTGCTATGTTATTTTGTCCATATATGGGTTTATTGCAGGTTGGTCTGGTTTTTAATTTCCTTGCAAAGGACCAGAATTCACTATTGGGTTCATTGAACTTTTCTATTTTCTCGTTCCATAATTCTTTTCTATGGGTGAAGATGTTTTCTTTAATTGTCTTATTTAGTTTATTTATTTGATTTTTAATACCTGGGTCCCAGGAAATTCTCCAACGTTTTCTAAGTCGATTTCTGTCTTTGATAAGATTTCTTATTGCTTTTGGTAGCCTTTCAACTTTTTGTTCAATCAGTACTGTCTTAGAGGCATAGTCATATGCAGTATTGAGACTGTTTGTAAATGAATCTATTGCATTGTCAATTTCCGTTCTTGTTTTTAAGCCTCGGAATTCTGGCGGATTGGAGGTGAGGTATTCTGTAAATTTCTCCCAGTCCGTGATAGTTTTTTGCTTGTTTTCATTAACTTTATTTATTCCTAGAGTTGCAATAATAGGTACATGGTCGGAATTTAATTCTGTTTTAACTTCTAAGTAGATTGGGATAGATGTTGTAGCCATAATGATGTCAAGAATGTCTCCGCGTCGGGAGTTTGCAGGGAGATAGGTATAATTCGTGGGTGCATAAAAGTAGATCGGGTTATTGTTAATGAATTCATATAATTGTTCTCCTGTTTTGTTCGAACGGCGACAGCCCCATTCTGTGTTTTTTGCATTTAAGTCGCCTCCGAGAATCGTCTGCTTGTCTGGCGAGAGAATCTCTGCTAACAGTTTATCATCTAATGGATTATTTGGAGTATTATACATAGCATTAAAATAAGTGACTCCATAGTTGGGCAGAAGGACAGATATCGTGACAATTTCACAGCCATTATTCCTGTATTCTTTTATGAGACTTGCTTGCAGGGACCTTTTGGTGAAAATTGCAACCCCCCCGCCTTTATGACTCAAACGATCGCACCTGAAACAGTTATAATTCGCAATATTTAAATTTTTGCTAGGACATGCATGCGTTTCGCTTATCATAGCAATGTCTATGTCATATGTGCATAGGAAATTCTGAAGTTCATAAATTTTGTTAATAACGCTATTTGCGTTCCACACCATGATATGCATAGGGGCTCTATTTATTTTAGCTGGACCCATTATTTGTACGAGTGGTTGGTGGCTCATGATTTATTTTGCTGATACCTTTTATTTGTTGGGTAAATTGCAGGAAACCTGCGCTCTTTATCACTGAGACTAACTCAGCGAGGTCTGTGAATATCTTTTTTGCCTCATTAATGGTATCCGTGTAAATACCGGTTGATACTGCTTGGGCATAGGACTTACCAGCAACTATTCTATTTGAGAAAGTTTGTTGCTTATTTAATTTGGGTTTTGGATATTTCTCACACCCCTTAAAACTTGAGGTATGAGATTGTCCGCAGTTTGCACAGACGGGGGGTTTTTCTGTGTTTCCCCTGTCAGGGCATTCTTTAATTGTATGTGGTTCACCACATCTGACACATCTAGGCTGATAATGACAACCAGACTGGGTATGATGAAAACCCTGGCAGCGGAAACACTGAATGGGCCCCTGTCTGCCTTTATATTCCTCAACCTTAATGGTCAAATCGCACAAGTATTTTTCATAATAAATTGCCTTTGAGGCGTCTGTTTTGGGTAAAGTAACCAAATAAAGTGGAAGTTTTATTACTTCCCCGTCTTTCCTGCGACTCATTTGTTTAATTTCAATAATTTTGTAATTTAAGCTCTCTAACTCATTTTGGATGTCCTCAATTTCTGTACTTAAAAGTAATCCTTTTATTACTACTTTGAGGTTCTTGTCCTCAGGCAAAATGTAAGAGTGGTGTTCCACATCAAGTTCAGTCAGTAGTTTAACTATACCTTTGTAACTGTCGGTTGTTTTTGCTAGAACTTTGACACCTTGGCGAATATTAATACCCATGAATTCAAATTTATGCTGATGAAACAATTGTTTAATGTGCTTCCAATTAAACTTTGACTCTTTTAATATAATTGGTGGAAGCTTTGCAGGTCTATTTGTACTATTATTTACCGCTGTGTGGGTCTGGTTTATGTTGTTATTTTGCATTTCTGCAGTCGTGGTAGTATCCATATCCTCTCTTTGATCATTCACAATTTTATTTGTGGTTTCCTTACCTGTCGGCACATCACGTGTATCTGTGGTAGTTTCTACCTTACCTGTTACCTGTGAATTGTTTGTCTTGATCATCGGCGAGATGATCTGAGTCTGGGTGCTTAACTTAGCTTTTTTGGCAGCTTGCCTAACAGTCTTTGTCCTGATAGTTTGATCTCCTCGGCGCCGTTTGGGAATTTCATCCTCTGAACTAAGATCTTGGTCCAGGGTGATTTCATCATTCTCGCTTGCAGTTGTATCAGTGTGTAAATGTATGGGGCTACGGGCCCTCTTTTCATTTTCATTATCCTGTACTAGTGTATAACTAGTACTAGCATTTTCATTATCCTGTACTAGTGCATGACTAGTACTAGCATTTTCATTTACCTGATCAGAAGTTTTAGCTTTATTACTTACCTCATTCTGAATTGCATGTAGCATATCTAGGGAATAAATGAGAAAGTTATAGAATTTTTCTTCCACATCTGTGAAAGAACCCTTGCTATCTCTGGCAAGTTCTAACTCTGTGATTTGCGAGTGGTAGTGCTCGACGAGCCTCTCCATGTTATCGCATGTATAAGTCAAATCCTGCGCCCAAAAATCGCAGCGTCCTACGCCCCGGAACCGAGCCCTGACACAATGGCCTTCTCGGCAGACGGATGCGTAGGCGGAGTACACTTAAGGCCCCTGACAATCGCCTGAAGCGAGAGCTTGGGGGTAACTATAAGTGCATAAAATCCAGCAAAATTAAATTTAAGTTAAAATTAAATCAGAATTAAATTTAAGCAATTAAAAAATCGCGCAAAATTTAACGCAATTAACTTACGCGCATAAACGCACAGCAATCAGGCTAATGGCAAGACGTGGTAATTACCTAATTCTAAGATTCTTTAAAACTCCAAAAAATTAAAATATATTAATGTGAATGCATATCAGCTATTCACAAAATAATACTTAATCCAAGATGCATTAACAAATGCAGTTTATAGCAATATGGTATAGTCAGAGACAGGCGTACATAGGCAGCACTACACGTGGTAGGCTTAGCACAACGAAGCAACCGGATCTGGTGGAGCTCAGATAAGTTCAACCTTCACCAACGAAGTCTCCCCCGGGAATCTGGGAAAAGGGAAAAGATTTTATGCCGCGGCAGCCATAAATTCATATATAGTGACAGTTTGTTTATGTTTTGGCGTCGGTGGATATCTGTTAATAATAAAAAAAAGGATAAAGAATTAATTTTTTCTCGCGATTCTATTTCTAATCGGAAAAAGTCTAGAAATTTGTTTAAATCATAGATTGAAGGATTTCCAGTATTTGTACGATGAAATTCTAAAGTTATATCGTTCGGGACAATTTTCATCAAAATTGGAATAAACATGTTGGAATACGTTTCTGGTTTCACACCGAGTGCTAAAAGGCTTCTGATTGAACGTTAATTACGTCATAAAGTTTTCGCAGTTTTGTTACTTCATTTGAACTTTGAACGGGATTTAAATTTAAGAGATTAGAAATGTGTGTATTGATAATAAGGTCACTTTGAACCGAATCTATTTTTAAGAATGTCTATAGCAGAGTCATAATTAGCCTCTGAGACCGAGAGACCTTCTATGGCTAATGCTGCGTTTCCACATAAATAAGTTTTCAAATAATTAAATTTTTCGATCTTCGAAAGCGTAACATTATTACGAATGAATTTTTCGATTTTCGAAAGCGTAACATTATCATGAATGAACATTCCTTGAATGAATTCTAAAAATTCACCCAATCGTTAATAGTCTCCGGAAAATTCTTCAATTAACAGTTTAAGCAATTTCACATTACCTTCAATGTCTTTTGGTTTGAACTTCCGTAGATGAATTATTTAAATTCGTGTTGACATTTTTTACTATTGTATTTCTTTAAATAACGGTTGAATTTAGACTTCGTTATTATTATTTTATCGTTATATGCCATAGAAGTGTTAATATTTGACTACAATTTAGATTCACCTTCAATCAAATTTTGCATTTTTTCACTTAAATCATGTAGTTCTGTTTCCTTACTATTTAACAGTTCCAAACAATTTTCTAAATCTTCTTGTTTTTCTTGTTTTAAATATTCATCTTCATTTTTAATAATTTGACTTACAGAAGCACGTATATGTGCTCGATTCTTATTTAGTGTCTTCAGTTCCATTTTAATAAATTACCAAAGGACACTTACCGTGAGCAGGCTTCGCTTAGAAAGCTTAATCCAAAATGCGAAGAACACAAAATTTCAAATTTATCAGATTCTTCTTTTCCGGCCCGATGCACCAATTTGAAACGAAATTCTAGATCAAGTGATAATCAAATTGATAATCAAAAAATGAGATGCAAGGCCTAGAGGGTTTTTCACAATTGTAATTAAAAAACTTAATTAGATACATATAATGTAGGCTAAAATGCCTAAATCGAATGTCAACGCTTAAAAAGCAAGAACTCAATAGTTTCATCAAAAGAATCTAATAATCGAATTATACTGCGTAATGCAGTTCAAACTCTACCGTCAAGCAGCCTAACTCATCAAAAAAAAAGTTTTTTGCAAGCCATGTGTTCAGAAGGGGAAGACTTGGGTTAGCAATAGCTCAAGGAGGTTGGAATGCATGGAGATGGCGTCTCGGATGTAGCAGTACAAAGAGAGTGAAGCCGGGAGAAGAAAATAAGCCACGCCACGTGAGAGCAAGAAAACGCTACCCTTACTAAGCGAAGTGAGGTTAAACGTCAGCTGGTGCAAAGGTCTCAGTGTGTTTTCTTGTTTTCTGAGGGAAGATGTGAGAGGCCTAAAGTATTGAATTATTACAACGAAATAATGTCTACATTTCCGATTGTATTTCCTTGTAAAATAATGTTTTTGAACATGCATAAAAAAGTAGAATAATCGAAATGTATGTTTGAAAGGCCTTCAAGAAAGAGTTTGAGTATTTTCTTTGTGTAAGGTGCATGAAGAAGCATATATAGTTCTCAAATTTTCCTTTTTCATAATAATAATAAATGGGGTACTCGATTAACTTAGATGTGACAGCAAAACGGTAAGTAAACAAGGAGAGGGGGAGGGGCTAGCTGTCCATGGAAAAGAAAAGAGTTTACTTCAAAATTTGATCATATTATATTACAAATCTTACCTTTCATATATATAACTTTACCTTGTTTTGTGCTCAAGCAATTATAAAATAACAGGATTTGATTTCTAGTCACATTTATTGTGTGAGTTTTAAAAATAACAATGTAGAATTTACATGAACATAAGTACTATTTATAACACGGAAAATCTCAGAAATTTATATGTTTAGAAAAATTTAAATATAATCAATTTATAGTTTCATCGTCAGTTTTTTTTAACGATTTATTCATTAACGATAGCATGCCATTACATAATGTAGAAAAAAATTAAATGACGCGAAAAGTAAAGGAAAAAAAGGGCGAAGAATCTGCGGTCTTTAACGTATAACTGCCAGAATCGAAATTGGGTGTGGTTAGTTTTAGTGGTTCTAGTGGCAGGAACGAATTTGGTGCGAGTAGGTGCTCGTCATGAGCGTTCTCACCGAGGAAACTTTGCCTAACGGCGACGCTGATAATCGTATGGACGAAAGCGGCCCTACGAACGATACGCCTATCAAAAGCTGCGTTGGAGTAGCCTCTACAACTGCTAGCGACGAAAGACAATCCATAGAATTTATGCCGGAACGTGTCAAAGACATCGAACTGCAGATAGACCAAATAAGACGAGTCGTGAAGACTTATCATCAACAGCGTGCGGTCACTGATGTGGATACAGTAACTGAACCGATGCAGAAGATGATAAAGAAACTGAAAGCCGAAGCGGACGACTTACGAGGTAACTGCGGTTTAGCTATTATGGCAGGTCTATCTAATTTAAATATATCAACTAAAAGTATTGATATTATTAATGTCAACCCAATTAGCAAAACAATTAAACGTAAATCCAAAACTGAAGGTTCTAAAGATTTCATAGATAGAGAAGGTTTTAGAATGTCGAATAAAACGGCTAAACAATAAAAATTGAAAAAATCAAAAGTGTAATTGATGTAAAAAATAAATTCTCTATACTAAATAAAAATGTTAATAATAATGAAATTGGTAATAGTACTGGCAATTCTCCTCAGGATGAGGAAATTCAGCAGCCAAATATTAGCCACCCCCCTGCAGTCAACGTACCTCCAATTATGGTAAATCCTGAGTTAACATATGGAAACTTTCTTAAGCAGCTTGCTAGTCGAACGAAAGCCAAGTTCCTGAGAAAAGTTAATAAAGAGTTCCTGAAAATTTTTCCACAGACGCCAGACGACCACAGAATGCTATCCACACTTTTTAAACTGGATGCTGTGGAACATTACATCATCAACGAAAAATATAAGAGACCCGTCAAAGTGGTGCTGAGAGGACTTCCATCTAACTCGGATAAACAAGAAATTGCGCAAGCAATTACAGAACGAGGATTTACAGTGCAAAAAGTCGCAAAACTCACTAAGCACATAACAAGAGCCCCTATGGCGCTATTTTTGCTTACTCTGATGCAGACTGAGAATATAGAAGAAATATATGACCTGAAAGATCTGATGTTATACATCGTCTCCGTTGAAAAATATGTCTCAAAAATTCAAATTCCGCAGTGCCATAACTGCCAGAAATGGCACCACTCGTCTGAAACTTGTTATTTTCAACCGAGGTGCGTGAAATGCGCGGAAAATCACAAATCTGCAGCTTGTCCAAAAACGGGGAAAATAGACGACCCAAAGTGTGTAAACTGCTCTGGGAAGCATCCTTCGTCTTACAGCGGTTGCCCGATGTTTCCAAAGAATAAACCAAGTATGAAAAGAAAAAACAACATCCGACCTGGAGTAAGCTACGCTTAAGCAACGAAGACAGTCAAACAGCCGCAAAGTGAAAATAAACAAATGGACAAAAGTCCTCAATACCCCATAACTGCTGAATTTCCCCAACTTGTGAATTTAAATGAAAATATAAGTGATAGAGCTAACGCTCAAAAATTTAAAAAAAATAGTCAGAGTAATAGTCATTCTGAAATTCTTGATTTTTTTAAATGCCTTAAAGAAATTCATAGTATATTTGGGCAAAATAATATAGCCAATAAGACAAAACTGTTTAAGAAATACTTACCTAAAATTAAAGAACAAGAAGACAAAATAGATAAACTTTATATGTATTTTGAAATGCTAACTAAGTTATGTGATTAATTGCACCAATAACGAAGAAAATATTTCTGTAGTTACATGGAACGCAAATGGCTTGTCCTTAAAATACAATGAATTAAGGGATTTTATAGAGACTTACAGCCCTGATATTATTTTCCTACAAGAAATCAAACTTAGCCCACAGCAAAATTTTAGAGTCTGCAATTATGCTTCATACAGCAGAGATAGACAACGAACCAGTAGCAGAAGCTACGGAGGAATTATGATCTTAATCAAGCGCTCCATCGCTCACTTCGAAACAACATTACCACAGCTCTTAGCCGCAGAGGCTTTAGCTATGACGATGAATACCACACACTCAACGACCAATCACGTTCGTTTCCACCTATCTACCCTCCCATAGAAGGTACTCGGATATCTTAGCCGATTTAAAGGCTCTATCCAAACTCAATTCCAGAATTATCTTAGGTGGAGACCTTAACGCACAACACAGGAACTGGAACTGCAATCAAAGTTGTAAATATGGATACATTATAAACAACTTTGCTAGAGCAGCCAACTTTCAGATTGCAGTTCCCCCATACCCAACACGCTATAATGCTGATAGCATTATTGACTTTTTCTTACTGAAAAATATCAATGCTCCGACAAGAGTCGAGAATCTATGCGAATTATCTTCCGAATCCAATCATACCAGTGATTTTGGAAGTCACGATCAGTAAATATAGCACACCACACAAAAGAGCCCTTATTACTAACTGGTTAAATTATACCAAAGCTCTAAACAACACTCAGCACATATTACCCACAGCTCAGAGGGAGGATGAGTTTGATACGTTAGTTGAGAATTTTACTGACCAGTTAAATAAAGCAATTATGGATAATAGTAAATCTGTCAAAGAAGCTCAAAGAGATCCTGAAATTAAAAAACTTGTTAACGAAAGAAATCAGGCAAGAAAAAGATGGCAGCGAACACACTGTCCGGATGATAAGAAAATCATGAACGATTTACATCAGAAGGTAAGAACTCTTACCAGTTCTCATGCACAACGCGACTGGTTTAGATACATTTAGAAAGCCTTTCCAGTGATGCTAATTCTATCTGGAAAGCTGCTTCTAAATATAAAAGATGCTACACCAACATTCCGCCCCTTAAAGGCCCTGACGGGATCGCATACACCGAAACTGAGAAAGCTGAGTCTCTAGCTGATAACTACGCTACTCAGTTTTGCATAAACAACATCCAAGACCCAGACACGGAACGCACAGTCAACTACACAAACAATCTATTCTTTACACAGCCACGCACGAACAACATACGTCCAGTTAAACCGTCTGAAATGGTTCGATATATCGAGAAAAGAAAAGTCAGAAAGAGCCCTGGAATTCATGGAATCAGCAATAAAATGATCAAAGAGATGGGTTACGTCATGCTGATCAAGTTCACGTGTATTGTCAACATCATGCTCACTATCGGGTATTTCCCGAAGAAATGGAAAACTGCGGTAGTAGTACCAATCTATAAAGCAACTAAACCTGCAAACGAGCCGGATTCATATAGACCAGTCAGTTTATTATGCACGCTGAGTAAGATTGCGGAAGTAGCTATTTACGATAGAATCCTAGAGCACGTGAATTTGCACAATATTATCATCCCACAGCAACATGGATTCCGAAGGAAACATGCTAAGACGCATCAGCTTTATAGAGTGACTGAGTTCATAGCTGAAGGATTCAAGGAAGGGGAAAGCACTGGTGCTCTTTTTCTTGATATATCGAAAGCATTTGGCATAGTCTGGCTGGACGGGCTACTCTACGAACTAATCAAACTGGGATTCCCAGACTACATCATAAACATCATCAAATCTTATCTCTATGAAAGATACTTTGTCTTTCACTACAAAAGCACATACTCTTCAAAACGGCCCATTAAAGCCGAAGTCCCTCAGGGGTCCCTGGTCAGCCCAGTCTACTTTTTACTCTATGCGAACGACATACCACACACACCATACACTACACTTGCCATGTATGCTGACGACACGGCAATCCTTGCCAAATATGTATCCCTAAACCAGGTAACACAGGCACTACAAATACACATACACGCACTGGAAGCCTGGTTGAAGAAATGGAAAATCCTGATAAATGTTGGAAAATCGATGGCAGTTATGTTCACCAGGAAAAGAAAAATTGATCAACGAATAATGATGTATGGCACAAATATCCCGTGGGCTAAGGAAGTTAAATACCTAGGTGTGACATTGGATAGGACTTTGACATGGAATCCCCACATAACACAAGTTATCTCCAAGCTCCGAGCCGCTAAAATGAAACTCAACCCCTTAATTTCTCGGAACTCTGTTTTATCTCTAGATAACAAGTTACTTCTCTATAAAGCCATGTTGCGTTCTGTCATAACATATGCATGTCCTGTATGGGGTTTTGCCAGTACAGTCCATATAAATAAATTGCAAGTGTTACAAAATGTGACACTAAGACAAATCACCAGAAGCAACTGGTTCATACGTAATGCTGACATACATGATGAATTAGATATTATGTTGATAAAAAGGTTTAAGGCGAAAATTGCCAAAAAATTCTTTAAAAAGATTAATCAGGTGGGAAACGAAAGTATCCCAGAACTAAACTATGACTTTAATGATGCTAGAAACTCGAGACGCCCAGGAGCGAATTTAAGAGCTCTTACATAAAGTGTTTTAATTATCTGAACTAAGTAAATTTATTGTAGTACATAAGATGTATCTGTAAATTGCAAACTGTAAATTGTAAATTACGATAAAAAAGGGAAATCGCCTTCATGCTCTATTAACTGTGAAACCTATGTAAATGCTGCTTAATTTCGCTAAAACTATTCTAATTTTTGCTTTAGACTTAAGAATTTATTCTAGAAAATTTTTCTGGATACCTGGATACCTGCTATACCGGGCTACTGCCTAGGCAGCGATGCCGGTTCATGAAATAAAGACCTAGGACGCATGACATAAGAGAATCTGGACGTGGGTGTATCTCGGAAGAGAAAACGGAGGCAGAAGAAGAAAAGTAAAGGAAGCCTAGGACATCGCAAGAGAAAAATGATACAACAAAGACCTGATTTGCGGAGCAAGCAATTCATCAGACACTGTAACGAAGAGCATAAAAGTAACATGAAAATCATGACAACATACGAACAATAGTTCAATAGGTGCTACAAAATCTCAAAAAAAGATATGTACAAATATATACAATTACACAGGTACAAATACAAATACAAAGGAGATGCAATAAGAGAATTAACAAAATTTAAGCAAGATACTAGAAAATAAGAAAATATACAACTATATACAAATGAGAAAGAAAGTTAAGCAACTACCAATCGAGGAGTTGTCTTGTATGCTCTTGTCAGACCCCCATCTATGATTGTGTGAGCAGCTAATGGACGAATAATCTGTGATTATTCGAAGGAATTTATTCTGAACGACTTGCAGGTGATAAAGTTGTTCACAGGTAGCTGTGTTCCAGGCAGGAGAAGCGTAACAAAGAATTGGCCTAATACAAGAAGTATAGATATGTCTTTTGAATACACATTATTATTCATACTTGAATAGAATTAGAACTGAAAATTTCTTCAAACATTTCAAAAACAATAAACAATTTATCAATAGCTTGCTCGGCTTGCTGTAGCTCGGGCAGCTTGGCAGAAATTTTTGACAAAATATTAGCAATAGATGTGCCTTTAAACACATCAAAAATTTCTTTTAACTAGGTCAAACAGTTCTTTAAAAGAGTTTGCATTAACACCACCAGTATTTTTACCTTTACCATTTTTCTTTACAATATTAGAATTTGGGGCATCCCTTGTAGCATCCTTGTAGTTCGCTGTATGACCCGGACTTACGCAGTTACAGCATACAGGATTATCAGTACGTTTCATTTTACAATCAACAGTTTTATGTGCACCTGCACATTTTACGCATCTAGGCTGGAGCTTATAGTTCTCAGAAGTGTTGTGGAAGTGCTGGCAATTATGGCATTGCACAACACCTCCACGCACTTTGTAAGGAACAATTGTTACATAAAAAAATAGCAATTTGTTTATATCATACACTTTTTGCACATCTGGGAAATTCTCTAATGAACTAAAAATAGTGGCATAGGAGCTTTACTCCTAGTGCGATGCATTTGGATTACTCTGCGAGATTTAAATCCAAGGGTTAACAATTCATTTTGAATGTCATCAGTGGGGCAATCAATAGAAAGACCCCGTATTACTACCTTAACAGGCCTATCTAGCTTTCTAGTAATCAAATAGTGGTCAATTTGACCTTCCTCCAGATATTTAGAAATGAGTGTATGATCTTGTGCAGTTTTTGGAAAAACTTTCAAAAATTCACCATTCACCTTGGCAGCAAATTCAAGTTTTGTGTCTATTTTCATTTGTTTGAGAAATTCAGGAAACTTAATACTAGGCTTTACCATTATTGGCTTAACTTTAGGAGGAGTAACTTCAATAACGTCAGGCTCCCCCTGAGCATCCCATTTGATCATCATTAATATTTGCATTTTCACTTTCCGAATTTTCAAACTTATTACTAGTTACAATATCAGTATTACACTTAACCAACTTAGTAGGGCGCGCCACATTGCGTGGTTGCGCAAACCCTTCGGAGTCCTGAATTTCAGAAGCTCCTCTCTTATTTTTTTAGAAGGCCTCTTGAGCTTAATTATACCAGCATTTTGTTTACATACATTAGTAGAACTATTAACATTGGCAGTAACAGTAGAACTACAATTGACATTATCAACGTTTTTATCAGATGCATTAACATGATCAAGTAAAGCATTTTTAAGCATACTAGCATTATTATGAGCAATATCCTTAGCAACATCATTTCTAGATTTATTACAATACATCGGATTGAGATTACCAAAGGATTCGCACTTACCTGTAAATAGTGACTTTAATTCTATGGCAACTCCCGTGAATTTATTCCATTCATCCAGTAATTTTTCCTACAGCTGTGTATCCAAATCAGAATGTAACGTTGCTTTTGTAGCATCTTTCAAACGAACAGCAACTTCGATGTTATGGATTTGATTCAATCCGAAGAAATAATCATACAGCGTCCATATATCCTTAAACAATATTTCTTGCCAGTTCAGATGCAAAACCTTTTCACCGAATTCAATAATTTCTGCTGTTAACTCAATTGCACATTCTTTTAATTCTTTTCCATTCCCCAGCGGGGAAAAATCTTGATTTTCCATCGCCACGTGTTAAAATGGCAAAGAGTCACACAACATCTATCACAGGTAAAAACACATTAATCCACAAAAATAATCGCGTATCCACAGTCTATATACGAGAGAAGAATTGCACTAAATCTTTCCGCCGCACAAAAACAATAAGCGAAGCACGATCGTAACAGATTAACATTCAAAATCACGAAAAGTACGGAGCTCGCAGAAAACGCGTCCTACCAACTCAAGGGTTTGATATGAATCATCATTGCCATGTATTCTAATCTCCTTGGTTATACATCTCTTCGCTTAAAAATCACATCATGCCTGCAGAATTTATTCTGCCTTGGATATTTCCTCGCGTTTTCTCTAACTTTACTACTTTCTGATTTAGCGCCATATGCCAATGAGCCTCTTAATTCGTAAAATCTTTCCTCTCCTCTTTTTGCATTTGTGCTTTTTTTGTTAAAAAAACTATAGAATACAAAAAAAATTAAAAATACAGAAAAATATAAAAACTATAAAAATTTTTTTTAAAAAAATCAAGACGATTTTATCTTATTCTTAAACTCTTTCGAGCTAACGTGGCTAGTATGCATCAAACTAACTATTAATACAATTCTCCTATTTCTGCTCGCTGCTTAGATCTCTATAAACATAGGTAATCTGAAATTGTTAATCATTGGCATTGGCACTTTATGGTCCTTAAGATATAGGTTAAAAGCATATCTAAGGATAATAAAAATTGTATATTCACATATCCATGCTAGTAGGATTATTTTGCATTTGAATTGAAAATTCGTCTTTATGCTTTTGCATCTAGAATATGTATATACAGTATTTTTAAAACATTTGGCTTAAAGTGCTAAAGTGTACAGAAAACAAATGTAAAATTTTATAAAGTAATATCCATCAGTAACTTTAGATTATATTACTTATATAGTATTTCAACTGTACGATTTGGTTTCTGTATTAATATTTTTACTCACGTAAGGTTAGGTATTTTTGGTAATATGCGTAGTCATATTTCTGAAACCAAAGAGGTGTCGGTCGCTGTGTTTGCAATAGATGAACTTCTAACGCCATCTCTTGGCGATATCAAAGAATATTCCTCAACAGGTATAAGCGCTAATAGGTGCTTATTGCATTTCATAATTACAAAACAACTTTTTTAAAACAAAATATGTACATGCCTAGTATTTTCACGCATTAAGCTGCTGAAAAATATTTTAGTCTTTGTGAAAAATTAGTTCTAAATTTCTCTCTGTATGTCTTTAATTATATATATAGTAGTATCCTCTAATGAATAGGCACTTCTTTTTCAGAACTATTAAATTAAGAATGTGTACCTCTGAGAAGACAGCAGGTTACGCTCACTCATAGTATCGCAAATTTCATCCAAAGTTTAAAAAAAATCCATTCTTGTTTAGTAATTCTGACTTAATTAATCAAGAAATTATTTTCAATATTTTTTAAGTTCATTAATTCTTCTGGCGATTACAAATCACAAAGGATGTTTTTGCTATTAAAGCTTTTAATCTCCAGAAGCACCATTCACTGTAACTTGTAAGCGGTCTTCACTTATTACTTCATAATTAGAAAATAATTTCATTTATTTCAAATTTGATTGACAACGTAGCTCGCAGGAATTGCTGTGTCTGAATTTAAGAGCTAATTTATAAAAACATTTTTCGGTTTTATTTTATTTATTTATTTTATACAATTTAAATCCCATGAACAACTCTCTGAACTTATTCTTTTATTTTCAGATTACTGCTTAGCCAACCCTTGCAAAAATAACGGCTCGTGTAAAAGCGTCGAGGAAGGTTTCAAGTGTGAATGCAAGCTCCCATATGTAGGAAAGACATACGAAAAGAAAAGTATGGAATGTTTTTTGAAACATTTTTTCAAAAATAAAAAGAAAGCAAAGTGTGTTAAAAGTAGCATAACTGTTCTTCTGCATAAAACGTAAAGAGCACATTTTTTTAAACTTCAGACTATTGAACGCAGCAATTACTTTTTAACTAACAGTGAATTAGTTAACCACATTTGTTTTAAAACACTTTCTTCTAATTTGCAGAAATCCTGCATTTTTATTATTGTTACCTTTAAAACAGCGTAAATATTTGGGTGGAAGACACTGGTTAGAATAAATTAAGAATCAGGCATATTGGATTATAAGCAAAATAAACATTGTAATATTATGCTGTTATAAATCCATGAAGGGTTACATATCAGATGCAAGTGTGGAATTAAAAAAAAGCAAAAGTACAAAACAAGAAATTCCATCTTTCTTTCTTTCTTTTGCTATTAGGAGTTACTAATATGTCGAATGTTTCAATTATAAGTAAATTAATAAATTTTCTGAGTTAAATCTATTTTACCAGTAATTCGCTTTTAATTTTTTTTCAAACAATGCACTGAGAATATGTAAATTGCGTTAATTAATTGAAGTTGAATTGTGAATTTTAATGTTAATGTTTTTAATGTTAATGTTAAGTATACATCTTTTATTTGTTTATGGACTTCATGTATTTATATTAATTTTGATTACAACCGCACACTATCATGAATTGTAATAGGGCTCGCACGAGTCATTCTGATAACAATACATACATCATTGCTCAGCTGCCTCTCCTGCGCGCTTTTTGTTTTCTTGTCCTTTTGTGATGTTATACTCACCCCCCACCTCGACATGTTCCATTCCTCATATTACCCGTCCGGCTGCTCACTGTCTTGGCGTCGCAAGGACCCAAGTTCACTGAACCGGATAAGTCTCCCTTTCATTGGAGACATCCCGGTCATAACGGTACCGAACGAATGAAAAAGTAACAACAAATAATAAAAGAAAAACAGAGTTTTTTATTTTAATTCTTATCAGGCATTACATGAAATGCAATGTAATATAACATAAAGATAAGTAATTCAAAACAATTTGTAACATATGGACGAATTATAATGTATATATATGGCATCACCTCATGAGCCATTATCAAGCTACTGTGAGTTAGCTGTAACGTGGTGATGACGGATAAAACAGCATAAATTGTTCGTCAGTTGTTTGTCAGAATAGTTAGTCAAAAATGTTGTACTAGTCGAATGCTTAAGCTAAACTCTTTTAATCGTCGAATAGTTTCAGCTACTTTTATTCTTCACAACTGAGGTTCTTTGTGAACAGCTGTTGCTACCCTGCGACTGGTTTTGAAGTACGTTTGCTGTTGTCGTGTTGCAGTCAGGTTTAGTTTAGAATCGCGTTGCCCACGTCAAATTTTGTATACTCGGATTTTATATTTGCGTACGTTCTTCCCAAGCTGTAATGTCGTCTATGGTCAGAAGTCTTGCGAAAATTCCATTGATAATTTTCCAGAACGGATATTTTAGGATGAGGCTTTTAGTAGATTATAAGTTATGCTTTCGGCTTCGACCGACTCGAGTTTGTTTTTTTCTCTTTAAACATAACAACACAATTTGATGCGTCATTCCTCTTCCTGTGGAAAACAAATCTCACAACACACAGGTGGGATTGTCAAGTCATGAAAAGCTAAGCACTGAAAACGTATCATTTATTTAAATGCAGTTGAAAACTCTCAAGAATGCATTCTACCTACAAATAACATAGTAAGGACTTACACTGAAGTTTCACTGGGTAAGCTATATGGCTGTCGTTCTAAAGCCGCCTGCATAGAATTCAGGAACAGCTGTATTACAAATTAAGAGAGTTTGACAAAATCGAAATGATTGTAACCAGGAAGCATGGTTTTAGGAAACGTTCAAGGCTCTTTCCATCGACATTAAACCTCCCGTCCGACCAGCAAAAAACAGAAAGCGAGTTCAAAATCATCTCACTTAATTACCATCATCACATTCTCCCAGTTAAATCAAGAACTTTGCAGCATCGATAGGGGTGCTTAAGAGGAAACCCAAGCCTCATCCGACCAGTTAGCAAACATGTCAACTTCAAAAAATCCTGCCACCTCATTAGGCAATAACGCCGTTACTCGATCCCCTTCTGTTAAGCCTAGTTTCTTCTCACATAATTATCCCGTCAGCTTAGTTACTTTTTATTCTGCATATTCAATCACATTGCAGATTCCTGTTCGGCCACTACAAAACCACAATCAACCTTCCAGATAAAGGAAAGCTCCCCCCATGTAGATCGATTTCTCCGGTGTTTTAAAGCTCCACCCTTCAGCAAAATCTTGACGAATTCCTGTAAGATCTTGTCTATTTGACAGTTACAAGGATCAAGGATCAAGGAAGTGCAATTTACGGAGTTCATAGGCAATAACGCCTTTACCTCCACATCATCACAGAATTTAGATGATCAAACGAGGGGATTGTCAGATAGGGTAAAAATTTTGAAAAGCCGAATTACTTGGAATAAGTGCCTTCACACTGAGACAAAAAAGGTAAAAACTCAGAAGGTCCTCATTTTGCTCCGAATAAGGGCCAGAATAATTTAGATAGGGGCAGTCATCATAAAATTTTGACCAGATAAATAAAAGGTGAAGTTTCCTTGAGCCTTGATAATCGTGCTTTGCATACGTCAGGATAGAAGAATACGCAGGGGAGAGGTCAAAGACCTTTTCCGAAGCTCGTTCTTCAGAGGAGGGAAGAAGGAGGGGACGTGGTTACAGGTCCAAAAAGTAGTTCTGCCAGTGATCAGCTGGGAGGGAGAAGTTTCGTTTTTGACCGCTATTCAATGCGGTATTTAAAAGGCCGAAAATGACGTTGTTAAACGTCTGAAAGAGTTCCTTCTTAAAGGAAGATAACAGCTGTTATCAGTATTCTTAAATAACACTCTTAAGCATTTGTAAGAATAAAGTAGTGTAATAGAGATATTTTATATGCATTTAAATCAAGGCGGTATTTAAAAGGCGGAAAGAGTTCCTTCTTAAAGGAAGAATAGAGATTTTATCAGTTTGTTTTATCAAGTTAAGTGACGCTCTTAAGCGTTGATAAGAATTAAATAATGTGAAAGAGATATATTAAAGAATTTAAATCAGTGTTTTTGGACTGTGTTGTTTCTTGTCAAAGAAACGTTAATGCGGGTTCCTCAAGTTAATGCTGTGTGCATTAAATAACTCTAGGGGCGGGAGGGGGCTTAAGTAACGAGAAGTAGTTATCCACATGGTCGTCCGTGTGCTCATACCTAGCCCGTTTAAATGGGAGTGCAGAATATTCAGGATTAAGAACTGCTCGGGGTCTTTTCCGGGATAAGGTGACTGCAGGATCATATACGGGTAGCATATGTAGCACAGGATCAGCAACATGTTGAATATTTTTTAAATGTTTCCGAAAGTCGCTGTATAAAGCGATCAGTGGGCATAATTTTGAGGTCATTATGAATCTCTTCGTTCCTTACAAACCACAAACCTTTAAGTATTTGCCGAAGCGATTTTGATTGGAAAATTTGAACATGTTTTCTGTTAGGCAGTGCAGATGGGCCCCAGATGCAACACGCATAAGTTAGAACAGGCCTTATCATAGACTTGTAGAGCAGGATTTTGTTATCAGTTGACAGGTCGCTATTTCTAGCAAAGAAGGAGCGTAAGTTGGATTTGACAGCTGTCGCATTCGCTATGATTTTGCGAATGTGGCGCTGCCAAGTTAATTCTGAATCTAGTAAAACACCTAGATATTTATGAGAAGACAGGGTTCACCAAAGAGGATTAAATTAGGTAAACTTGGGATATTTCTTCGGATGAACATAGTGGCAGCACATTTTGCGACATTCATTTTTATTTTATACAGACTGAGCCAGAGTTCTAAGGCCGAAAGGTAACTCTGCAATTGTGAGATTACCTGGGGGTGTTGGCGTGTTGTGAAATGATGGCTGTATCGTCTGCATATAATGCAAGATCGATATTTGGGGCCTTAGGAATATCATTTACATATAGGTTAAAGATTGAAGGTCCTAGAAGACTACCTTGGGCTACGCCGGCATAGATTGGGCGGGAGAGGAGAATTCGTGATTAATTCGCACGCGGATACTGCGTCCGATCAAGTACGAGGTTAATTGTTTTAATGAGATGAGCCGAAAAACCAAGCCGCATGAACTTGTAGATAATTCCGTCATGTCAAGTTCTGTCAAAGGCTTTCGCGACGTCTAAGTAGACGATACCAGTTTTCTCTCGCTTACGAAAGCCTTCATGAATGAATTCCACTACACGTAGTAACTGGTGTACTGTGGAGTTTTTAGGTCGGAAGCCGAATTGTTCCGGGATTAATAAATTTTGATTCCGACAGAATTCATTCAGGTGATTAAGTAAGACAAACTCATAGATTTTTTGAGAGAGAAGATAGTAGACTTATGGGTCTGTAATTGACGGGTAGGTTTAAATTTTGTCTGTCGCAATTTTCCTGCAGTCGGGGAAATAGCTTCTCCTGAGCATCAAATTACTCGTAATGTGTACCGTGATCCAAACGATAAACATTACGAGGAAGTTTTTGATCATGCGATTTGGAATAGAATCTATGCCAGGTGCCTTCTTAGGTTTCAGTTTATCAATGAAAACCATAACTTCAATAGGATCCGTAGGTCTGAGTTCAGTAGTGATGGGTTGTGTTAAAAAATCTTTAACCCGTGCTTGTATGCGCCCCTGTGTAATCGGACGGTTACAGTAGGAGTCGTGATTTGGTGTGAATTGAGTTGCAAGTCTGTCAGCAATGACTTCTGCTTTTCTGAGTCTGTGTAGGCCATATGTGCGCCATCGGCCTTGACAGCTGCAGATCTGAAACTGTGCATACTGCAATCCATCCAGACCTATTTGAAATCAACCACGAAAGTGAGAATTGTTTCCGAGACCTCGTTGAAGGATAGAGCTGAAAAATCATTGAACGACTCTTTATTACCTCGTCTAAATCTAAATCCTAATAAAATGAATATTATTTTGTATTTCTATAAGTATACAGTTACGTTTTACTTAAACATGGAAAAAGAATATCGCCTAGTACACACTGCAGAAGAAGATAGAATTATTTTATTTCTTGATAATGCATCTTCTACAAAAGCATGTTTTAAACCCCTTCAAATGGTCAGAAGCGTTTCAATGTTACTACAGTGCATTTATTCGTTTAGCCACTATAAAACATATAAAAAAGTATGAAAGTATGTATACGCAAATCATGCAAAAAAGTATGAAAAGGAATCATAGTTTAAAACTATAAAATGTAACAAATGATCTATTTTATGGGATCGGCACGAATAAAAAGATCTTCTACTTCTCTAACAGCGTCAAGGAAGTAATAAAAGAAGCTAGAAGAAATCTTCGAAAGTTAAAAAAACATTTTGATAGTTTTTAGCTTTTTGATACCTTTGGAGAAATAGCAATGAATCGTCTACTAAGAAAACTGCATTGACGGTGATTCGTTGAAAGTTTTAGGCATAATTGTTTCAAATACAAGTGCAGATAATTATTTGGAATACAAGTGCAGACAGCTAGAAATATGACTGGACAGTATCAAAGGACGGTTATTGATAAAGGCCGAATTTTCTCGTCAAGAATTTATCTCTAACTTAGCATAGCAACAGAAATTCGTGGATGAAAAGTTGTGATTTCCTTTTGAAATGCGATAGGGATCTAGCTATGAAAAAATATCTTTGCTAATTAGGTAACTGTGAAGAAAGCATAAACACCTCCGATCTCTTTCTGAAAAATATGCGTGTTGGTTCCTGCAAATACAGCTTCTAACATTCAGCCTTAGCCAGCCTTTAGTCAGATTTTATGGCAACCCCATAAAAGTGAAAACGACCCTAAAAAACAATTTCCCCACCTCAAACAGAAAGTTGACTTTAGTTAGTTACATGCCAACATTTCAGATTGTTTAGGATTTTTATGAACTTCATGACCCCACTATAAATTTTCGTGATCCCAGATGGGGTCTTGATCCATGGTTTGAATACCATTGACCTAGGGTTTTAAAAAAGCTTGCAAATGTCATTACGGGAAATATGTTCGGAGGAGGCAAGTGAGTCGATATTAGAGTTAAAGGTCTATGCATATTATAGTCAATGCTGGAGGTCAACTTTTAAGGATTGTCACGGATCAACTTTTAAGGATCAACCAATTATTATGATTTGAACTTTTACTATAACTTCTCTCCTTAGTCCTCACCAGAATACAAATTAGTTGAGAGAGTATTTCATCTCAGAATTTCAGTATTTCAAACTTAGAACTTTTGGTAACCTTGCTTGCAATTACATTCTATAGCCATCTCTATCAAAGATTATTCCGCCTTTAGCCATTTTGCTAGCCGACGTTAAATATCAGAGACAGCTTAAGTCTGCTTTTTTTATCAGACTCAAAAGTGCTGATGAGAAAAGCAAACAGCACTTTTACAAAACGAAGCTTAAGTTGACCATTTTGTGTAATCTCTAGCAACGTTACTTAAATCTGGATTTCAACGTACATTATTTTAAATACCCGCAAGTAGCAGAGTTTTGTTTTGTAAGCAGCAGTGGTGACTTAAATTTTGTAGATTTAATAAAAAGGTTATTTTAACCTTCATAGGACTTTAAGCTTCTACAAAATAAAAAATAAAATAAAATAAAAAACTGTTTTTGACAATGAGACCTTTTATACAGAAAAGACCTCAGAGGAGTTGCAAACTTTACTTAATGTTTCAGACATCAGTGAGGCAACTTGTGATCTTGTGATCTTCAATCTACGACTAATATCGACTTCTACGAGTCTTGATTAGTAAATCAAACTGATTGCCATAGGCCAATAGCGGTAGTAATTAAGAAATGATGCCCTCTGGCATCAACACCCGGAGGCGAGAAGGATAAGCATAATCAGATTAGCAATATTAAACTGGCACTGTTACATCAATGGCATTTGAACTTGAACTCAGGCAATAATCTTTAGAGTTGCAGGAAATCATTCTGTTAATGCATGGCATACTACGGTAATTTTATTCCCGACATGGCATAAATCAGCAGTTTTAAGGCAAAGAAATTTAAGCAAAAATAGGCAGGATTTATTATGTTCATAGAATGTTCGAGCTCAAGGAACTCGAGTCCACCATTTACATAGCGCACACCTTGGAAAATGCGCTGGGAGCCGCTGTCCAGACGTACGAAGATTCATATTTAGAAAACTTTTGTTTTGCAAGAAGTGGTGTTTTCTGTTAAATTTTAAAGAGTTAATGAAAAAGTTATTTTAACCTTCACAGGACTTTAAGCTTCTACGCAAGTAAAGAAAGCTGTTTTTGAAAATGAGATCTTTTATGTCGAAAAAGACCTCGGAGAAACTGCAAACTGTAGCTAATATTTCAGACATCAGTGAGGGAAGATATGAAGATTACTTTTTATAAAAAGTTTGATCTTTACAGGACTTTAAGCTTACACTGTAAAAAAACTGTTTTCGAAAAGGAGACCTTTTATGTAGATGAAGACTCAGATGAACTGCATGCTGTAGCTTATGTTTCACGCATTAGTAAAGGAAGTTTTGAAGATTCGCTTTTAGAAAAATATCAGGTTCAGACAACGTGAGTAAAACTAACCAAGGTAATAGAGAAAGTGTTTAAAGAAAACTGTAGAAACTGATAGTGAAAGTGGTACAAGAAAAAGTGGTCAGATACAAACATCAAGCGACTCCAAAAAAGTGCAGCAAATTCTAAGAAAAACTTTGGAACTTAAAAAAAGTGCTGATAAGAAAAGCAACAAGCACTTTTACCAATTTAAGTATGTAATTGGAAAACTGTTAATGAGCAATACGACCTAAACGCTTATAAAAGAACAGTTTGTAACAGTGTAAAATATCATCGAATGCATAATTATAAAAATATCTTTATAAAAAAATTTTAAAATAATTTCAAAATTGCGCAGGTAAATTAGTTTTAGTTGTAACTTTTAATTACTATTTTAGGTTCATTACTGGATTTAGTAGTTAGTTAACAGTTTTAAACCTCAATAGTTAAAATATATCAAAATTTGCGATACACATATCGCCATGAAGGAAGAAGGTCTCCCAAGAACTGACTGCTTTCGCATGACAACCAATCAGAATGCGTGTTAGAATGATTGACTCTCACGTACAATGCTCTTTCCGACGACGAGTTCCTCGCAGTTTCAGGACTACCCAGCACCTACTAAATGCATTTAAATATTTCATTAACTGATTTAAATTAGAAATTATTCAACCTCATGCTTTGCCACCTCCACATTTTCGCCTACGGGCGCGGTGCTATAGCACCCCTACTAATGTTTAATAAAATGCGAGCGGCCTTCGGCCACACAAGAGCTATAGGTTTACCCCCGCGCCATGAAGGAAGGAGGTCTCCCTGACGAGATGCCGTTTCAATGGAATCAATCTATAATATAATTGCTTATCCATCCTATTGAAATATTTATCAATCTGTTCGCTCAGAATCACATCTCCCGCAGATTAATTTCTGCCTAAGAATATTTTCATCGCGTGTACATTATATTACTTGCACTACCTACACACGCCACATGCCAATGAGCCTATTAATCGTAAAATCTTTCCTTTCCGCTTTTTGCTTTAGTGTTTGTATTGTGTATAAAAATTATAAAAACCAAAAAAATTATAAAACTAAAAAATACAAAAAAGGTATAAAACCTAAAAACTTATAAAAATAATTATGAATATTTAAGTTTTTTATTTTCTCGCTATCCCTAAACTTTCTCGAGCCTGTGGCTCCCTCTATTGAACATCTTGAAAATCATTATGCTTTTTTCCTATTTCTGCTTACTTTTAGTAATTCTGATGTGGAGGTACGTGGTTTTGAACCACAGGCACTCTGTAAAACATAATCATTGGCATTGGCAACTCAGTCGCTTTAGAAACTCAAAAATCTTTGGGACGGAAATGGTTTTAGTATGCGGCAGGTACTGTATTTCTAGAAACATAATACTCGCATCTTCATTTTTCTAAAATATGTTTTATTTTCCAGACACAAAATTTGAATATATTTGTTAGAAAACCTTTCACTTCATTATCTCACCACAAGAGGGCAGCACTAAGCAGGAAGCAGTTTACTCACATTTTCGAAGATCGCTTGCCTGCTAGTGTGAAATTGCAAAAAATAATAATAAATCATAAAGTAATGATTAATTGGAAAGAAAAACATACTGTTGATTGTAAATATTGCAAATTAATTTGTAAAGTTTTTTTTTATAATTTTTCAAATTGTTTGTAAGTTCCTAATTCTTCACTCTGTGTTTTTAACTGCAATTTAACTGTAACTTTGAACTGAAGAGGGAGACTCTGTCTGTCTGTCAGTTGTTAACCATCTGCTGCGCTTAGCAAGTTCAGATTGTACTAATAAAACTCCTAAATCATTTAATTTAGTTTTTGCTGATTTATTTTATAAAAAGGTAATCCATATGATCCTACAGCCAAGTCGATGTAATGTATCAGGATCATTATCAATACTGATGAGCCTACGTAAATAATTTGGTATCTGCGGACCACGAATATATTGTTATTACGAAATACCGAGCTGCGTTAGATAGCTTCCCCGCAAAGCTGTTTTTAGGGTTGCCAGAAAACGGCATGGAAAGACAGAGTTGCCAGATTTGACGCGAAATCACCCACTTTAGCTACAAAATAGGCTGTATGCCATAGACCGATGGAGAATATTCTAGAACGAATTCTTACTCGTTTACCATAGAATGTTCTCGAAGGCAGGTCAAAAGCTATATATACCTTGCCTGTACGCGGAGTAACATCATAACGCTAGAGTTTATTATAGAGAGTATCTTGAGTTCAGTAGTAGTGTCTTGAGTTCAGAAATTAGCTTGAGAGCGATCGACCGAGTCGGGAGCTAAATTTAGTGCTTTGCCGTGAAGCTGCCTTCAATTTTATAACCAGACATCCTGAAGACTGTGTTGCTGATTTTTCCAGTGTGTTTATAGTAGTTTTTCGACTGCTGTAAACGTCTTTTTAAATTCTCCTGCGAAGTACTGATGAATAAATTGTGTTTTGACCCTTCATCAAGCGTTATCGGCAGTCTATCCAAATACACGTACCCGTAGAACGCAACAATGTGTAATGTATGCTCAAAATTTATAAATAGTTTACCATACATACATGGCAACTTAAAAATGTTGATTTTATTTTTCTTCAAGCTCACTTTCAGGCCAAGCCGGAAGTTTAGCGGATGTGTACCGGGTAGCGTCTTTCGTTCAGGTTCCAACTTGACTCCGATCACTCAGCAAAATAATGAAACCATTTCAAAATAAAGTTTTCTTTCAAAAGTAACAACTTAATGTAATATTTGATTAAAGCTTAGTGAACAAAAGTGATTCTTTGTAATAAAAGAAAAAAAATATTACTATTTTATTATTATTTTTTTCTAATGTTATTTATCTGTTTTCTTTTTAACCCAAAGTAGCTCTAGCCCAGGAGGGCTCTGTTTCTCAAAACGGGATTTTGGGCTGAATCACTATAAAAGTATGAATCACTTTTAAAATTATTGCCGCCAAATATTATCACCCTCTTTTATATAACTAATGAAAAATTTGCGTGAATGTACGCATGTTTTTTGCATTGCGAAAGACAGCGGTATCTAGAGCCATCAAATTATAAATAACACAGTTCTCCACCCGAATATGGACACATGGAACCCCGAATTTTGAATTTCGAATTTGTTTTATTGTGTATTTCATATTTTATAAAACTTTAACGAATATTTGGTTAACAAAGTCAAGGAGCTCAAGGCGAACAATAGCGACACTGTACGGGAAAAAAAAATTCTATCGGTATCTAAAGACGGTCTATCATAATTTCTAAAGATACGCTGTTTTTAAATATTTTATTCGGTATTTCAAATTTTCTAAAACTTTAACGAAATTTTGATTAAATGTCAACAATTTCTGAGCGAGCAACGGCAACCCTATACGAAAAAAAAATTTCATCTCCAGGGTGACAGACTGTCTATCCAAAATTCTAAAGATAGATTGTGTTTAAATACTTTTAGTCCAAAGAAAGTTAGCCGAAATGCTCTTGAAACGTGTATATGTATATAAATGAAAAAAAAAACTGATGTGTACATCACATGACTTCCTCTTACGGATTATTAAACTATACGCACTTTTTCCTGTCTTTCGTTTAAACTTACTTCCTCGAATTTCATTAGAGATATATTTTTGATTAAATAAATTCAGTTTTCACTTCGCGCCAAGGCAAAAATACATAAAAACTCAAAATATCTATATTAAAAATTGAAAGATATAGAAAAACATAAAACACCAAATACATTTAAAACAATTACAATTTTTTTTACAATTAAAATTATAATTTTTACCCAAAGCAACCAATTCGGTTAGCGGGCACAAAGCTGAAAGTTTACTTTTGGTCTCACTCGGCAAAAAGGCACTGAAGGCGCAGAAACTGGCTTAATTTGTTGTGAACGCTATGCTACCTCAATTATGCTAATCAGTATTATATGGGATAATTTAATAACTTAAGTGATAATTCCAGAATGTATTAAGCATAATTTAATTCGCAATAATAAAAGAAGACGTTACTTGGCGAAGCTTAGTTTCTCTAGATCGATAACATATCCACTATTCTGCTAAGTTTCAAATGTAAACAACTATGGCTGCTATGACAAACAAATTAGGTTTAGCCATACTTAAACAGCTCTAAATTGTTGACAATTCTACAGATATAACATGCAGGTTAAAAGGCATAAAAACCTTAACCGGAAGATAAGAACAACATAATTCAATCATTTTTAAAGCAAAAAATGCAGTTTAAAAACATATAAGAATAACGAAACTGAGCTCACTCAGCCGAGTAACAAAGTGGATTTATATATTTCTGGTACAGTCGATTGTAATCAAAATAGTAGATACATATCTAAATGTTACAGTAGTTCTATACACAAAATTTCAACGTCTCTGAGTTATGCCAGATACATACATACATACGTACGCACAGATGCCACGAAAAAATCTCTTCAGAATCCATTTTAAATCCGTTTTATAATTTTTCGGGGGAAAAGGCGTCTTTTATTCTGTCCTTAAGTACAGATGTCACGCGAAAACATCGTTAAATTGCATTCGATAGCGGTCAAGTTGGTTATTTTAGTTGAAATATGATACCCGAAATTTTTCGCGATTACAATACTTCCTTTTTACTTCACACAAGGAAGTGAAAACGTCCCAATGGGCGTAATATAAAATCTTAAAGTTTCAAATTTTCTTTTTTCTTACTGCAAATATTTTAATCTCCAGAGAGCCCTTAATAAAATATTACTCTTGTTAGAGTTCAGTATAGTTTACCAAGCTTAGTTAAATCGCTTGTGTCTTTTTTAGCCCAAAGAAGGGCTATTAGTTAGAACCTTAATAAAAATCTGAAAGCTTTCAGATTTTTATTAAGTTTTACGTATTTTATAAATGTTTATGTCATTAACAGTAATATAACTTTTCTGTTTACTGAATTCCGTGGTGTCATTTAACCTTACGAATCAATGAATTTTTGTAAAATTAAAATCAATTTTCTTAAGATATTCAGACGTAAACCAAAAAGCAAAAATAAATGGAAACTAGACAAATTCAAAGAATATAAATAACAAAACCAGTACACAAGTTTTATAACAAATTGTGCAGTAACTGTATATTAGAACTAATTTTTAGAAAAGTTTTATAAAGTTTTTCAATATAATATATTTAATTTTTTGTAAAAAAGGCACTGAATTTTAATATGCAATATTGAATCACTACGAAAGTTTCTGTAACAAAAGTTTACATTCCTTTCAATAAATCGTCAAATAATATGAATGCAAATAGTAAAAACAACTACACCCTGAAATATCTTCTTCATTTAAAAACCTTATAAATATTCCAGCTCCGACGCGAAAAGTAAAAAAGTTATTCATGAGCTTAAAAATTGTAGCTTACTTTTGCCGCTATATGTTTTTTTTAATTCTTTTTATGTACTATCTTTTTTATTTTTTTATGTACATGGAAAGTGAAATTTAATAATAATAAAGTGATAAAATTTTAAAGCAGTATAATAGTGTTTATATATATATTTATTAATTTTCAGTGTGTAAAGATCTAGTTTCATTAGATGCGAAATGAAGTTGATTTTATTCAGAAAAAGAAATAAAATACTTTTTCCCTTATTCACGAAATGTAATAAAATTCCTGTAATCGAAACTAGAACGAATTCTTAATTTTTCAGGTCCCTGTGATTTAAATCCTTGCCTACATGAAGTAAGATGTACGAATATAGATGATGACGACTTTCAGTGCCAGTGTAACTACCCATACTTCGGAAAGAAATGCGAAAAAAGTATGAATGTTTTTAAACTAGTATTTGTGAAATTACAAGTATATAAGGATTAAATTAAAACCAAGAAATCATAAACCTTTTCCCCGCAAAAAAATAAAGCTTTTTATGTTTTGACTTTGAAATTTTGCAATGCCAAGAATTCCAGAGAACTCTCACTTTGAAGAGGAAACAAATCGTCCTCCAGTCTGTGCCCGGCCATTGTGGCCTTTCGGGCAATGAACAAGCGGACTTACTTGTAAAACGAGGTGCCAACTTACTACAACATCCAAGTGCAGCCGTTTCTTACTGGAGGATTAAACTTTTTTAAAAAAGTTTATTTACATCTAATACCTCACGAGATCTCCAGACTCGTGCAGCATTGAAAAGTTGGAAAATAATAAGTCCTTCTCTTATTCCCGATAATCCAAGACGTACTGCAGTTGGAGCTTTCCGTTTGTCTACAGGACATGATTGCCTTGCCGCTCACCTGCACCGCATAAGCATTTCAAGCGATCCTATTTGTCCACTTTGCAGTTCTGGAGAAAAATTGGGCAGGGACCACCTGCTTCGATGTGCGGCTCTTCGTGGTCTTACAGAAGAGTCGAGACACTGGGAGGCAAGAGCGCTTCTCTTACGCAATGACTTCGGTCTTTTTGTTCTTTGCTCCATTGTTTGTAATCCTTTGTTTATTCTTTGTAACGTTTTGCCTAGTCATTGGAAATAAGAAAAAAATGTTTTGACTTTCAGCTTCAAATAGAGTGTTCAAGAAACAAATTTCTAACAGAAGTGAAAGCTATGCATGTATTTCCTACAACTAGTGAAGAAAGTTCTGTCCACATTCTATTGCTGCTTACAGTGGGTTCATAGAGATTACCATAAGCAACTGTTACGTTAATTTATGTTATCTGACTCCAAATAAATCACTCTTGTATAAGCAACTAAATTCTTTTATTCAGGATGAACAACTATTTCCTTCTACAAAAGCTCGCCCATTGGCCGGTGAACATAAAGGCAACAGGATGAAAGCACGCTTCAGTCCCTTAGCAGCCTACTTCACGGTAGTTAACTCAGCATATAGAACGTGTAGTACAAAATCATTAAGTGGCAATTTTTTTAGGAACTTAAATATTCTTGATTTTAACATCATGTATTTTATTCATGCTGAAAATAAAATCTGCGCAGAAAGTGAAAAAAATATCCCTAATATGTTTATAAAAATGATGTTTTTACTTCCTCCCTTGAATGTTTCTTAACATTTGCGTACGTTCCTTAACCAGTTTTGTTTTACCCAAGTGAAGGCAAGCTCCTATATTTTTCACTTCAAACTGCAGTTCGATTGTGTAGCAAACGAAGGCTGTTAAAGAGGCTATAAATAATCTGGCTTTGGAGTTACTAGCCTTCTTACTCTTAAGCTGTCTTAGCTTTCTTGGACAAAGCTAGGATGAATGCGGATGACGAGATACGTTTGGAGACTTTTCCTCTTCCGGTTTCGGCGTTGCAATTTTGAATAGCAAGTCTTCGTGCTTTTTCTTGTACTTATTTCTTTGTTTAATCTGTGAACACCTTTCATACATACTGCTCGACATTGAAAATGCAACACCAAGAAGGAGTAGTCAGAAAGTGATGAAATTTGGAAAAACGACAGAGACAGCAAGCAGCAATAAATGAGCTTTATTTCAAAATGATAGTTAGAATACAGAGCGAGAACGGCGTCATCTCAGTAGGATGTACGACAACCGTGGACAGCGATGCACGAAGAAACACGTCTAGGCATAGAGTCAATAAGAATGCGGATGGTGTCCTGAGGGATGGCTCTCTATTCCCTTTCAACCATTTGCCACAGTTCGTCTTCTGAACGAGGCAGAGTCTGCAAACGGCGTCTAATCACATCCCACACATGTTCGATTAGTGACAGGTCAGGAGATAACGGTGGCCAGGGAAGCCTCTGTATACATTGCAGAGCATGTTGGCAGATGCGAGCACTGTGTGGTCGGGCGTTATCCTGTTGAAAAATTGCATTAGGCAGCCCCTGAAGATAGGGGTTTGCCACCGGCCACAGTACATTATCCAAGTATCGTTGGGCCGTCATAGTGCGCTGAATACGAACTAGAGGTGACCTGGAATCGTAGGCAATAGCACCCCAAACAATTAGGCCACGTTGTCGAGCGGTGAGACGTTCCACAGTTACTGCCTTAGATCTATCTCCACGTCGACACCAGACACGTATGTGGCGACTGTCACTAGATAAACAGAAGCGTGACTCATCTGAGAACACGACGTTTCACCATTCTGTCATCCACATCGTTCCAGTCCGGCACCATTCTAAACGTTGGCGTCTATGCTGTGGGGTCAATGGCAGTCTTCTTAACGGACGCCGTGAGTGCAGGCCACGTTCAGACAATCGACGGGCAATGGTTCTCGTCGACATGGGAACATCCAGGGCATCTTGCACATGCTGCAGAATCGCGGTACAAGTGACTTGCGGGACCGCCACAGCTTGCCGGCCGATGCGTCTATCCACGCGTGCTGACGTCACTCTGGTTGCATCTGCACCCCTCCTTCTTCCTTTGTTCCAACCATGTTCGCCATAGCCGATGCACCGTGCTCGCATCCATGTGGGTATCAACTGCGTTTTGGCGTAAGAACCAATCCTCCCTTCTCAGTCCGATCACCATACCCCTCGTAAGATCGTCTATCTGCTGGAAGTGCCTTCGTTGACGGCGGCCTGGCTTTCTCTCCTATTACACGTATCCTCCGGGACAAAAACCAACTTTCTTCGATAATTCGTCTGTCAGAAATATCGACACGAATATTGCCCATTCTGCACGTTCCTTCCCTTATATCTTACTTCACGTGCACCGCAGAGCTGCGCATTTCACATCATTCGCATAACTCAGTGATGTGCGTCTACTCTAAAATTTGCATAAATTTCTGACCACTCCTTCTTGGTGTTGCATTTTCAATGTCGAGCAGTGTATGTACATCATGAATACTGGCTTCTCGTTGAACACCTCGCTGGCATGAAGAAAACCCCGTGGGTGCAGAAGGATGCTAGCTGCAAATTGCTTCCTTCATTCTTTTACTTCGAAAAATGCGGCAGAGGAAAATCACGAATTCAACCAGACTGTGTATTTCAGTTAAAAAGTAGTTGGCCGTTTTCATTCCTACCAAACCTTGCTACAAACATTTCATCTAAAATGATCAAGGACTTCAGTGTTGTTTTTCAAACTTTAATGTGATGTTTCAAGATTTTACTTTCTGCTGTCTCCTGTTTTTTAATGACAAATTCGCAAGTTTCGTCATATAAATGGCCTTTACGTGGTTTCTTTCTGATTGAAATGTAGCTAAATTTCTATTAAAGTATTAATGCTTTGAATACGGGTCAAGTCAATTCACGTGATGAGAGCTTGCAATTTTTGCATGGGAAAGTTAAAGTTTTCTTTTCAGGCTATTAGGCTCTCCCGGTAATATCCTAGCATTTTCTTCTTTTGGGGTTGTTGCATCGAGTGCAGTCCATGCCTATAAAAATAATTACCTCATGGTTTAGATAAATAATTATTTCGAAACATTTTTATAATTTCTGGTAACTTATTTTCTTATAATACAGATAATTCGAGCTCATAAATTTTCTATTACTTCAAAAAAACTTGAGTCTTTTTCTGTGCTATATTGATCCGCAGCCCTATCAATTTATCGCCAATTTTAATCGGAAATTCTTGGTAAAGAAGAGCACTTTGCATGGCACTTAAGGCACAACATAAAGCGATTTCATTTACTTAATAAAAGTTCGTAGCCTGTAATAGGTACATTTTTTTAATAAATTCCCTTTCCATTTATTGTAAAAATAGCAGCTAACTGCTTTTTTGAGTCTCTCTCCTAAACATACATAAATTGCGACTTTCGAGAAAAAAATACAAAGCAAACTTTCGCTGTCGTAAACTTATTGGGAATAGGAATTTTCGTTATGCACCTTTTAAGACTATTAGCATACTTCCGGGTACGGCAAGCTCGGAAGAGATTTCTTGCACTAAAACTTTCAATATGATGGTGCCCCGTGGAAGTTGGTTTCTTGGTCGATGAAGTAATACACATGTTTGTGTAATCCTAACCTGTTATTTAAAAAGGGTATTTTCGAAAATACCTTGTCCTTCGTTATTTTTAATTAATTCTGTCTGTCTTTCATTCTCCCATTGTTTTTCAAAATAATTTGAGCATTTTCTTCTTGACACATTCAAATATTTGCCAAGATTTAGTTTCGTTAATTAAGAACACATCTACTACTAGTGTCATCAAAATTTTAATTAGTAATGAAATTCATCCGGTTCTTTCCAGAGACAGAACCACTCCATAAAATATTTTCAATATAGCGAAATGTGATTAAAAATAGAAATCTAATATTTGTTGTTCTTGTTGCGTTGTTGTGACTTATCTCACAGACAGACAGACAAAGAAGTAAGGGGGCATCAAAATATCGCCAAAGGGCAAAACTGGTATCGCCCAATGCACTAACCATCTATGGAAGTGCAGGCACACGGGGCACGCTAAGCTATGCACGAGCATTTGTTTACATTGCAGCACTCATGATAGTTACATATTAATGGCGCATAATTTGCATTACAGACAATATTGACATAAAATATACGTTGCACGGGTGATTTACAGTTACATTAATAAATACAATAAATATAATGGATAAATACAATAAGTTATTTAGAGATGTAATATACATATATAAGAAAATGTATATATTTCTTTTGAAAGAAAAGGAGAAATATGTATAGAAAGAAGAAGAAAAAGAAAAATATACATATTTCTTTTGCAAGAAATACATATATATATTTCTTTTGTGTTTCGATTTGGAGCTTTGTTGGGGGGGGCGGGATTATAGTGCGTGGTTCGTTTTTTTTTTTTTTTTATACTTTTGAAGTTTATGAGTTCGTTCATAGTTCAGCGCCCAGTTTATGGATTCATTTCATGGTACATAGTGTCGAGTGCGTAGTACTGGTGTATCTGTCACATATTGCACAGTATGAAGTCAGTTCATAGCACGTAGTTTGAGCAGGTATGTGAAAGGTCACGGTTGTCTCAAGGAATAGAGATATTTCTTTTTTATTCTTCTTTCTATACATATTTCTTCTTTTCTTTCAAAAGAAATATATATACATTTTCTTATAGATGTATATACATCTGTAAGGTACTCCTGCACAGTATGAGGGTGGAGAGTTGATATTCTTATTGATGCATTTTCTGAACTTGGAGATGTCTGACAGTAACATCAGAACAAGCCCACGAATTCGTCATGGCAAGAAGAGCATGATTACACCTATCGTTGGCAAGAGCCTTGAGCACCATACACGTGACAGTACGACTTCGCTCAGTTCCACCCCCAGTTTTGGTGGAGAGCACAACGAGGAAACAGGTCCAACAGTCTCCCTCCCCTGCTGCGCTACCATCAACCTCTCAAGAGGACTTTCGTTTCGCCACATATTTAGTCTACCCCCATGCCGCAAAGATACTATAGATTTACAAACGTCCATGTCTTCTCGGATTCGAACCCAGACCCTTCGGTACAGCAGTAAGCTCCTCTAACCACTGTACGCTTTGGACGGCCTAATTATTATTAAGCCAGTTTATCACAGAAGTTTCCATTTGGATAAGAATGAAAATTTTTTGTGGTTGAATTTGAGCTCAAGAGAAAGTAATTGGGATAACACTTAGAATTCTGTTTATAGTTCATGTTTACTACTATTACTATTATTTCTTTCATTTTTGTCTATGAGACGTCCACTCATTGAACTCTTAATAGAAAATATAAAAACTTTCTCGATGAAGAGAGAATTCGTGCAATCAATACATATGCATCTGCTTAGAAAATTAAAGTCGAACTGTTACATAATAAGTTTGGCAGCAGCCAGAGTATGGAAGGCATTCAATAAATTATTATATATTATTATATTATTAATAATTAAGTCTAATTATGACCTAATACTCGGGGAATTATAAAACACGATCAAAAAATTGTGTTAACTTTCCAGACTATAAAAGTGAATTCAAGGACAGTTGTCAATCTATTTTTGTAAAGGTAAAAAATTGAATAATGTCGGTGAATGCCGAAAACATTAATCATTGTTCCGTGATTAAGTTTTTTACGAAAGGAATCCTAAGTTAGAAAATATTAAAAATCATATAGTTGCATTATACAATGATATTCCACCTGCCTATACAAGTGTCATAACGAAGGGTATATGTGAAAATTATTTAGATGTACTACCTCAAATGCTGTCTTCAGAAATGGGAAAACCAGTGGTTTGTTCTCAGGAATTTCTCCCAATGGTAGAGGTAATTATTATTGCGCCTATTGCCCTCAAAATGAGCTGTGGATTCCCTCCAGTAACATGGGAAATAAATGAGAATGTGGAATACAGTGAATCTACTTTATTTCCTTCGATCCGAACACGGACGTCTTCTAGTAAAGATTTTGTCGCCATTTTTTATTTGAATGAAAAAGATGATTCAACGATTATTTCTAACGTAGCGTTATTCCTTGATTATATCTAAATCAAAACCACAACTGCTGATTCAATTTTGACAGAATTAGTGAATTAAAAAAATTGCGAACGAATGGTGATAAAATTCATATCATCAAAAGTTGATGTACCTTCGAAATTTGAGCAGCGTAGAAATATTTAAGATATTATAAAGAATTCCTATGAAGGAACATGTTAAGAAACTTCAGTCAGATTTTAGAAATCTGACATTTGATTTTGATTTGGCTCTGATGACGCTTTTTACACTGAAATATGATTTATGCCACGAAATGTACTTTCAATTCTGCTAATATTTTAACATATAAAGGTCTTTGCATTAATGATAATAACAGCGCTCATAGTCAGAAACATAGTCCTCAATTATTATCGTTGTCAAAATATGAACTTCTTCGCATTCTATATTAAAACAGAAGCAAGAAACATATTACACTTACCTTTTAACCAAATTTTGCATAAATACAAAACAATCATTATAAAAATTCATCTCCGTGAATTGATAGGCATTGATACTCTTGATACAGTGGACCATCGGTTTATGTTCGCTTTGAAACAAATCCAACTTGCTATAGGCCCTGTTTGGATGCGAAAATGTTTGTTTGGTACACGATTTCATACGATGAGCGTCAGTACGCCTGTTATTAGATTCAGTAAATACCCGTACTAGGACTCCGAATTTTTATAGGATATTTTGTTTTTTCACGCATATGTTTTGTATATTCGTTAATTATGAGTTTTAACAACTTTACTGTGACAAATCAAGAATGAATTAAATAGCTAGGATCACCACAGAAAATACAAAAGAGATAATTGAAAAAGATAAAGTCATCTGCCTATACGAGACTGGCTATTACTTGCTGTGTGTTGAGATCGATAGTATCTTTGATTGCGAAAAACAAAGGAGCTAACATTGCGAAGGGGTTGAAACTGGTGGTGGTGGTGCTAATAGATTTCTGGCGCAAAGCTCTAAAGGCTATATGCGCCAAACACAGGATTCATCTTTTAACATGCAAGGTAATTTACATATGTTAGATGGGGAATAAGATTTAAAAACAACACCATACTTATAAAATCAAGGTAAGTAGTAAAATAATGAAATGGTAGTATGAATTCCTTCATATAATGATAATGATAATGATATAAGCAGTATATAGATATAAAATCATAAAACAAGTGATTCATTAAAATACATAGCATTAAAATTCTAACATAAAATCTCAAGATAAATTCAAATTAAATAATAGAGACCTGTTTCTTTCAGGTACTGAAATATATTGGTACTGACCTCTCTTCCGAAAACGGTCGAGAGGCAGGTCACAGCTATTAAAATACTTTTGACGAAGACTATTAAAATATGGACAATCAATTAAAATGTGATGGACTGACAGAAAAACATTACAATTTGGACAAACAGGCTCATTCTTAGCTTTTAGTAGATAGTTATGAGTCGCTGTAGTGTGACCAATTCTAAGCCGAGTCAGAAGAACTTCCTCCTTACAATTTCTAGTAGAATATTAGAGCTCTATTTTAGGCTTCACCCTTCTTAGCTTGAAGCTTTCTTTCTTAGCTTCTTAGTGCCCTTAATACAGATTTTATTTTTAAGCTGAACAGGGTTACACTAAGCACACAGCCTTGAGGCACTTTCTCTTCCTATTTGAAAACATTTGACAAAATAGAGCCAATCCTTATTTGAAATGTTCTAGCTTCCAAAACATTTTGAATAAAAAATGGTAGGTTGCCATGCAAGCCAGTATCATGAAGATCACGAAGTATACCGTATCTCCATGCCTTATCATAAGTTTTTTCAATATCAAAGAATATCGAGATATGGTGGTTTTTTCTAACAAAAGCTTTTCTAATAGATGTTTCCAAAAGGAGCATGTTGTCTATGGTTGCCCTTCCCTTTCGAAAACCACTTTAGTAAGGCGAAATTATATTATTTCTCTCCAAAAAATAGACTAAGCGGCTGTTTTCCATTTTTTCATACAGGTTGCATAGGCAACTCGTAAGAGCAATTGGCCGATAATTCGAGGGATTCTTCGGGTCTTTCCCTGGCTTAGCAATACGAACTACAACAGTTCTCCTCCACGCACTGGGAAAATTTCGCTCATTCCACACACTATTGTAAAGAGTGAGTAGGGCAGTCAGTGACTTATGGGACAGATGCTTCAGTATTTCGTAATTCACGCCATCAAGACCCGGGCAAGACCTATGTGTCTGCAAAAGAGCTCTTTTTAACTCAGCATAGTAAAATCTTTGTTATATGGCTCAGAGTTGGAAGAATTGAATGTGATTGGATTTTTCTCAGAGCGCTGCTTGATAGAAAAAATGCAGGTGAGTAATTTCTGCTGGAAGAAACGGCAGCAAATGTGTCACCAATAGTATTCGCAATTTCTTCTACGGAGCTAATCACTCAGCCATCTTTTTCCAAAAAGGAAAGTAAGTGGTCTTTATATATTCCGCGCTCTATCTTTCCCAAACTCGCTTACTAGGCGTAGACGATGTTATTGAAGACACATATGAAATCCAGGAATCCCTCTGGCTTTGCCTTCTTACTTTTCGTGCATTTGCTTTGGCTCTTTTAAACGCTATAAGGTTTTGCATAGTAGGATACCTATGAAAAATTCCCCATGCTTTTCTCTGTTTTTAGCGCTTCATGACAGTCACGATTCCACCATGATTTTGAATACTTCAGCATTTTTCCTGATGTTCTAGGAATAGAAATCATAGCTGCCTGTAAAACAGTATTATTAACTGCTTCAACTGCGACATCGATATACACATCTTCTACCATGTTCCCCGTCAGTTCTGCAGTGGAAGAGAAGAGTTCTCAGTCTGTCCTATCAAGTATGAACAGTGAGGTTCTGGACATGGGGTTTGCTCCTCTTCGTGCAAGAGATACGAAAATGGGATAATGATCGCTATTGTAAAGATCATTTCCCACACTAAAAGTGCAAAAGGGCAACAGAGATGGTGAACAGATGTCAAAGTCGAGAGGGTGGAATGTCCTTGAAGGTTCATGGAAGTATTCAGGAGACAAAGGCTATGATCTTCGATCATCTGTTCAATTTGTCTTCCTCGGGAGTTTGTATCGTTACTTCCCCAGAGCGGACTATGGCCATTAAAATCCCTTATTATGATAAATGGCACAGGCAGCTGCTCTATAAGATCATTTAAATCCTGCTGATCAATTTGTTCATTTGGAGGCAAATTCAGAGAAACGACTGAAACAACATTGTGGAAATTTGCTTGGATACCAACAACTTGGAGGGATGTCGTCAAAGAAAGCGCATTTGAGGGATAGTCCAGTGAAGTGAGGAGGCCTATACCCACACTGGCACGTTCACCTGCGAGATTTTCGTTCCTGAGGAAAGAGAACTCCGACGTTTCGCTTGTTGTTCTGGTTTCAGATTTGTTTCTTGTATTGCTAAGCACACAGGATGATAAGCATTGATAATAGATTTGATATCGTGCAAATTTCGGTGGAAACCGCGACAGTTCCATGAGGCGAGGGTGGCCATTATGATTGATGTTTGTTCTTTCTGTGCTACTTTTTAGTTTTTCGCGGAAGGAGATGAGTGGGAACTTCTAAATCCTCTTCTATTTTCATACTATCTGAATGAACAGATTCAGACATAATCCCATCAAGAGACCTGTTGCTGGGGCTTCTATTTTTATTAACTCTTTTCTGAGTGAGATTTTTGGGTTTCCTTTCAATTACTTTTTGTTTTCTTTGTACTATATGTGTTGGGTTTTTCTTTTTCTTGCTGCTAATAATCGGTTGGGTTTTATTTGGTAGAGCCTGTATACCAACTGAAGTTTGGGTGGCAACTGTGCGAGATGATTTAAGAGCACTGGCGTAAGATGTATTTGGTCGAACCTGTGTGCTTTGGACTAATCTTCTGGCTTCAGCATATGAGATGTTCCTTGTAACTTTTTTAGTCTGCACTTCTTTTTCAGATTTCCATTTTGGGCAGAGGCGAGAAAATGCTGGGTGTTCACCCTTGCAATTTAGACATAAAGGCGCGGCGGTGCAGTTCTCACAATCATGACCAATCTGTGAGCATCGGACGCATGTGATGCTGCCACGACAAGACATCTTAGAATAGCCGAAGCGCTGGCATTGGAAGCATCGCATGGGGTTTGGAATATAAGGTCTTACTGGACAATTTAGGTATCCGGCCTTAATATTTTTAGGCAGGTCAGGCGAGTTAGAGGTCAGGATGACGTGTTTCTTGTCGATCAACTGACCTTCCTTACGCATCTTGATCCGCTTAGCACCACAGACGTTTTGGTCAGATAGCTCGGATGCGATCTCTTCTTCAGGTTAGGTTAGATTAGGTTATTCAATTACGGCTAAGCACACGAATGCTATCTGCCTAAGGGGAGGGATGCCTTCGTGGAGAACTTTCTAAGGGAAACTGGCTCGTATACACGTTACACATGGGGAAAACCACGAAAACGCCCATGCATCCAGCCCGTTCGCGGGATTCAAACCTCGGACCGAACTACCAGTGTTCAACGTTTTTACCGCTCAGTCGCTGGTGGGCCCTCTCTTCTTCAGGAACATAGAGAAGGTCGACTTCCGAGATTACATCGCGACAAACTTTCAATGTCTTATGTGATGTTACGGTGACATTTGCTTGGCCAAGTTTGGTTACTTGAAGTAAAGATGCAGACTGGGCGGCCGAAATTGTATCAATAAGCAAGTCTCCAGAGCGGAGACGCTTTATATTTCTAGGCTCACCAATATAAGAATGGATGTATTTATTTATTACAAAAGGAGACATCTTTTGCAGCTCGCCAGAAGGACTAGAGACAACAAGGAAGCGGGGAAAATTCTTTCCATTATTCGTATTTTCATCGGTACGTATTTTTTTTTGCAGTTGATGTATCAGAACTAGCGCTTTAAGCGTCGTGATTGACGTTGAAGTCTTTAATAAGGTAAATTTGGGGTTACGCCATATTGGAAGAAAGAAAGATTCGGGTCCAACCGCCCCACCCACCACGGAGCCCAACAAGGGAACACAGAATCCTGTGTTAGGGCTAGTCAGACCCATACGCAAACTGAAGCCCCACAGTCGGCTTTCCCGAAAGCAGGAACTCCCGAGAGCTTATCCCCAAGCCACTGACACAAGGACTAGTGAGCAGCCGACTGACACCCGTGAGGACGACAAGGTGCCACCCGTTTAGCTGAAGCAGAGGCCAAAGCAGTGTGTTGGGATTCGCCCCTCAACTACCAGGACCCTCTTTTTCTGCGACACGGGTCTCCACGCACGGCAAAGACGTGGGCAGTTTTCTCGCCACTTCAGAACCAGAGACAAAAGCTGTTCCAATTTGTCATAGCAAGCCCCAACCTCCGAAGAGGAAAACCACAAGGGAGAAAGGAAAGAAGAAAGCTTCAGCTCAGAGGAGAAGAGACGGAAAAGAGGATAGATCAGTGGGGCTCCAGGATCGTGACACCCGTCTCATCAAGAAGATGATCCCCTGAAGGGCTAGGGCACCTCGGGATTGCCACACCCGTACTCACAAAAGTGAGCCCCTGAGGGGAGGGTTTGAAACTGATTACAAAAATTAGAGACATAACAGCATGTTGAGAAATTGTTTTTGATATGTATAACAGAAAACATTTATGTCCAGTATTATGTACAGTCTTTCATTTTTATACATTATATTGTTAAGACCTTATTTTATTCTAACCGATTATTTTTAGTTACAGAAACTTTCCTTTCCTTTCTGATTCCAATTTCCTGCAGAATGTAAATTTTAATGATGTGTATGGAAATCTATGTGAGTTTGGAAACAGTATTTCGGCAGCGGTTTTAAGAGTTCGAGTTAGTTCCGAATTTATGCCGCGTGTTTCAGGTAGCTTTGTACGTGAGTAGTTGGTGGTTAGCCACTCTCTTTAGATTTTATTGATATTCTAGGTTCGGCTTTGATGTGTGCAGATGAGTTAACGGTTAGATAACGAAAGAGCCTTTCTTGTAGCCAATATTACTTTCTTGTGATTATACATCTCATTTTTCTGTAAGTTACTTAGCCACAGTTGGTGGTAGATTGGGAACACCGAGTCAATGCGTTCTGTTAATTTCAGTTCAAATAAAAAGGTTTCTCAAACCTTCTTCTGCAGTCATTCGCTATTTAGTCTTTTCAATAGCTTGTATTTTCCTATTAAACAGAGTTATAATAATAACGATAGGATTCTTCTACAAGAACAGATATATTTTTCCGTTCACTTCTTACTGAAAAAATTCTTCTATTATATGTCTAGTTTAGTGTAAGACAAGGATGTGCTATGTATTAGACACATATCCAGTACTACCACAAGAAATCTTTACCAGTGAAAATGCGAAGAGACAATAATGTTGTTCCTGTTCATCATCGAGAAATTGGCGACGACCGTCTTGACTTGACAGTTCTTCCTTTGGTTTTGGTAATGTATGACCTGCTGCGTAAGCTACTGCCAAACTTTGAATGCGTACATCTGTGCATACAAACTTTAGGTGCCAAATTCCTTTTCTACCAAAATTTGCGCTATGAAAGATCATGCATGTGTGAAATCAGAACCGCCAGCGAGCTGATGTCATCTGCCGCCAGCCCAGCGCAGCGGAGACAACACCCAGAGGTAGAGAGTACCAGAGATGGTAGGGAACAGACGGGTTCCTTCGAGGCTTAGGTTCCGGGTCCAAGCGGACGATGCTTGTCTATAGCTAGCCATGGGTGAGAATAAACGTATTCTCTCAAAGCATGAGCTTACGTGCCTGTAGGACTGTTAGAGACTGATGGTGTGCGAGAATTACTCAGTATTACGCAAACTGTTACGGACTTACAAATCTTTAACCAATGTTTATGACAGTTTCATCTATTAATAGCTATATGTTCATTTCATCTTTTATCATCTTTCATTTATATTAGCAATTTCATAATAAATTAGAATAGTTTATACTGATCTCGTGCTTTTATCATATAATCCTACATTCATGACTCTCGTAATTATAAAATCTCAAGTACGGATAATCTTTCTTAAATAGTGGGATCTAACTTTAATATACGTGATTTGCTTTTATTCGATAATTAGGTCAATACGTCCTACAAAGCTACGAATGAAATAAGACCATCAAGTTACCTTTAATAGTGTTTGCAACTATTTGTATTAATTGAAAATTAATTTGTAATGATTTCCGTTTAATTAGGAATCATAATTATGGAAGTAATTTCCTTTCTGAATTATGAGCATTACCTTACCAAAGCATTACAAATGATTTTTTTAAAACTGAATATGAATATTTGAATAACGGTTTCTTTACATAGATATTGAAGATATGGACATCTGTAGAAATTCGGGTGTATTTGAATTCCCAATGATAGGTTATTACGAGACATTTGCAACTTTGATTCTTGATATGAGGATTAAATGCAACTGCATTTATCCTTACAGCGGAAGATTTTGCGAAATACGTGAGTTATTTTTTTTCTGAAAATAAAAAAATGCCTTCCTTTTTTTACGGTAAATGAAACTTTGGTTAACTGTATGTTTAATTTTAGCTCCAAGAAAATGTGACTCCTCTGATCCTTGTTTAAACAACGGGTTGTGTGTTGATGTGGAATCAGATGTCAACTGTGTATGTCCCTCGCCCTATACTGGCAAAACTTGTGAAATAGGTAATTAGTGTAGAAATATTTAGCTCTTCTTGAAATGTAATTGAATAGACTCACTTCTGCTTGCAACCATTTTAAAGTACATCGTATATTTTGTAGCTTAATTGTAAAAAGCATTAAAAGGTTATTCCTGCAGAAATAGAATAGTTTTAGATTTTTAATATGTTCAATGTAATACTGACTATTTTATTCTATTTCAATCCTTTTTTCGACACTTAAACATTTAATTGTTAAAATAAATTTACGTATTTGCACAGTAGTTCAGTTATATATGACATAACTAAAAATTCTAAAGTCATACGATGTTACTAGCAAGTGACGCTACTCTCTCCTCTCTCTCGACTTCCTTAAGTTAATATATATTCGTAACTTGGTTTTTCAGTTGCAATTTCTTTACTCTTGATGAAAAGCGACTTTGTTCGCCCTCGAAATCCATGAAATTTCTATGATAAAACTCTATGCCTAACACAGGTTATTGCTTCACTTTCATACAGTTTTTAAAGTTTGCAAATATCGTTACAAAACAAAAAAACTGATTTTCAGTGCGTATCACACTTCTATTAAATGTGAGAAGTTATGTCAGCAGATCTAATAGATTCAAGTTTCGCACTGTCCAAAGAATAAATTCCACATTTCTATTTTGATATATAGAAATATAAAATTTTTTTCTATATATCAAATTAGAAATATAAAATTTAATCCTATTTCACGATGCAGTATTTATTTATTCCTATTGCACGATGTATTAGTATTTATTTTCATGCCAAATGTTCATAACTAAAGAAAACATCCGCTTGGCAATGGTGTTCAAATTAAGCGTTAAAGAGCGAAGTTAGTGTAAAAAATTCAGCAGTACATATGATGTGGTCGGAGTGTTTCCCCTTTCCATATAAATGTGAATAGATTAATATTTCGCATCTTATGTAAAGACAGAAATATAAAAATCGCCGTATCCCCATTATCTTGAAAAAAAAATAGATTGATTACCCCAAACAGGCCTGTTAACATAGCAAACGTTTGCTGTAAAAATTAATTACACTTTAAAGTAACTGTTGTAATATTAATGCATATACGTAAAAGGCTCCACACAAATGGCTCAAGTTGTCCCGGAGACATTCAGTAATACTAACAATCGAAGAATGTGTTTAATAATCGAATTAGAGATGCACTACTGGCTGATGAAAACTGTAGCTACATTTCTTTTCTAGTATTAGATATGACAACCATGGTCATACATTCGACGTGTTTAACTTGCAGTGCAACACCAGTGACAAATTTAAGAATGATATTTGCTTACAGTGCATAGAAGCACCCAATACATTTTATCCAACAGCATGTTGATAACCTCTCTCTGAAAATATAGCACAGGTGTAATGGAAATTTCTGTTTAAGTCGAAAAAGCGGCAATAAAGCATTTGAAATGCATGTCCTACATATTTTGAAGAAACACTTAGCCTTACTTCCGTATTTCAGTGAGGTAGAAACTTTCTAGAAGTATGTTTATGCCTACCTCCATGATTGGAACACGCGAGTGATTGACAAAGCACGTTCTTGCACGCCGACTACGGATGACAATGTCACTAACCCATAGACAAAAAACTGTGACTATTGTCCAAACTCCTACAAAACCCATTTGTGTCATCGAATTTGCTCAAAAACAATTCCTTTAACTCCAGGATAATACCAGAGGCCATATTGCTGTTGTAGCATTAGCAGCACTGTCTTGATTCGATGAGACTACACTAAAATAATTTCCATAGCTCCAAGTGATATCTGAACAGTCTTAACTCTGAAAACGCAGCCTAATAATCACAATATTAGTACGTAAATTTTCCTCGTAATTATATGTAATTAGTATTTACATTTATATTGCGTGGGAATCCCATAATAATGATATATTCACATACCAGATTCTGATGTGCATTCAGTCCATGTATTCTAATCCGCAATAAGCTAAACAAATAATAAGAATCTCGTGCAAAAATTTCACATTATTATCGAACATTTATATACCGCTGGCCGCCAAAATTGCAACACCAAGAAAGACAAGAGATATCACAACAAAATTTATTCAGCAGATAACATGTTGACCAGGTATAAAATGATTAAATTTATAGACTCCTGTGAAGTGTGGGTTTTCCAGAATCAGTAGCCAGATCAGCCACCATTGTTTGAGATCACCGCTGCCACACGCCTCAGCAGTGATTCAGAAAAACTTTGGATGAGTTCTTGGGGTACATCAGACCAAACAGCTTCCACAGGTTGCAAAAGTTGATCTGGTGTGGCAACTTGAGATGTAATCTGGGTCAATCGTTCAGCAACCATGGACCACATGTTTTCTATCGGCAAAAGATCCGGAGAGCGAGCCGGCTAGGGAAGGAATTCAATCTGACGATTGACGAAGAACCCTTGTACAATGCATGCCACGTGTGGTCGCGCATTATCCTGTTGAAGTTTGGGTGTGGGCAACTCCTGAAGGTAAGGAAGGACAACTGACTCCAACACCTCGGAGATGTAGCGCTGGCTGTTTAACCCTTTAACTGCTTAAGACGTCTTTAAACGTTTTCAGAGATCGCTCTAAAAATGCTTAAAACGCGTATACACGGAACTGAAATATCTCGAGAAATGATTAAGACGTGTATACACGGAGGCAAGATTTTCCGATAAATGCTTAAGACGTGTTGAGACGCTACGCGAGGTCTACTTTCCCCTTGCGTTTCCGCAGGCGGCTGTCATTTGCACAAAGCTCTTAATAGGGTGTGAAATCTGTTTGAATAGCGCACTTTACGGAAGAGTCCTCTGAGTGAAGACTTATTGTCGGACAGCAAGTGTATATTAATCTGCAAGCTTTTTGAATGATGACAAATCGTTTTACAACCGTGTGCCTTCTGGTACATTGTAGTAATAAAAGCCCAATCCTCAGTCGCTGATTACATCCCCAAATTTTTAGTAAAAATGGGGAAAATTCAGAAATGTAATGAAAAATGCATTATTAATGAATCATATAATATATAATTGACTATTTGATCTTCGTATTAAAAGTTGGTTAAAGTTTCTGATTTCTCAACAACAAGAAAAAAAATATATAGTGTCAAAATGAACTTTTTGTTTGCCTTCGTATTTCAAGTGGAGTATTTAATGATATTTTCTTTCTACTTTACGAAATGACAAAGCTGTTTTTAGCATGCCTGAGTTTTGGAATTTGTAATTGTGACTGACTATTTTCTATAAACGTGAACTTACATGTAAAAAATTCTTCAAGGTAGAAATTAAAATTTTCAACTCAAGAAATTATATTAAATCGAGTAAATAATTATGCCGAAAAAATTTATGGAGATCATTAGCTTTGTTTAGATAATTTATTAAAATTTGGAATGCAACCTAAATTTTAAAATCTACATGGAGGGAAATTCTCCGCCGTGTCTTGCAACCCTTTTAGAAAGAAATCTGTAAGTCTTTTATTCTTGTATTTAATGGAATATAAGAGAATTGAAAAAATAAGTGCGTGGAAGTGTTAGATACTTTGCGCACAAAATATTACGCTTGAAAAGATGTTTTATTATCAGAAAACAAATTATTTTCTCTCCAAATGTCAGTGCTGATAGCGATAAATTGAATGAAAGTTTTTCTTTATATTGAGAACATAATTAATACATTAATTCGTTATTACCTAATAACTGTATCTACGCAATTATTTTGCAAATTCCTTTGATACAAATGCTAATAAACGGCACCAGCGGTTGAGTGGCTAAGTCGCTGAACTCTGGTAGTTTGAATTGGGTTCTAATTCCAGAGAAGGGGCTGTTTATGATTTTTCCTCGAGTGTAACGTGGATGCGAGTCAGTTTCCTTTACGAAATCCTTCGCGAAGGCATACTTATAAGGTATTTTCTTCCTCCAGAGGTATTTTATTCCTCCTTTCTGCATGCCTTTGTGGTGTAACTGTAGCACACTCGGCACGTTTTCGAGAAGTCCAGGTTTGAGCACCGGCGAGGGCATTGCTCAGTTTTCACGTCTCTTGTCTAAAAAATTCTAAAAACTCTACAGTGGCGCCCGAACTAAAAGGTTGTGGATGATGATTCTTTTTCACCAGGATTTGGCGACTGGGTCCCCTAACCCTAGTGGCCCTTTGAAAGGGGGCGTCTATAAAGAATTTTCTTGCTCTTTTCTGCATGCCTTCGTGGTTTCACGGTAGCACACTCTGCGCGTATTCGAGAGATTTGAGTCCCGGCTAGAGTATTGTTCCTTTTTCACGTCTCCTGTCTCAAAACTCCTAATAACTCTACGTACTTACTCTTGGATGGTAGTCTTGTATACGTCGAAATAATTAAAGCGGAGCTATGAGAAGAATTTTAGTTAATGTATGTACTTAACTGCTTTCATTAAGAGGAAAATCAATCCCAAACCATCCGAGTAATCTTCCATATTTACGCACAATTTGATTTTTTTATATATATTTTACTAACAAAGAAATTTCTCGTATTAGCGAGATAAAAAGATATTGAATACTGTATAAAGTAATCCCGGTTTTCTCAGTTATTTGGGAAAGACGGACCATTTTTCAATGGATGAAGAAGTAATTAATTTATAGTCATCATATAGATGAATGTTGAATGACGGCCGAAAATTTTCACAGTGAGCTAAACATAACTGAATTAATAATGAAAAACTTTACTTAACAGCAGAGACATATAAGCAAGTATTTACGCAAAATGTACGATTAAGAATAAAAAATGCAAGTAAAGTGACGGTTCTAAAATTAATTTTCCAGAAATAAAGGATACAGTTCCCAAAGCAACTCATCTGTGGATGAATGGATACAGCCACTGGGCACTAGTAATTTAGTCCGAATCGAATTTCGAGATTGAGTGCATGGCATTTTCATTGTTTTTTCTCGTGTACAGCATGAACCAGTTTAAATCCTTGAAATCCTTCATAAAGTCATCTCTATCTTCAGGCAAATATCTCTCACCTTCTTTGCCACAATCAGTTAAAACTAAGAATTTAGCTAGTATATATTTTGCTTGCAAATTATTTGTTCACGTTTGTTATTATTACTGTACTTCAAAGGAGATGCATCTTTTTTTAACTTAACGATTAAAATCCTGTGTTAGAAAAACAGAATTTGTAGACATTAATGTGCTTCAAAATATTCATCGATGAGCAAAGAATTTAAAAGCTGATGAGAGTTGCTACTCCGTGAAATGCAAGATCTTTCATTTATCTTCCGTTCACACGCAGGAAAAGCAGCTTCTTAGAGCGTTGTCACTGAGTAAAAGCATCAGCTCTTTAATTAATTTTTTACATTTAATCAATTTACTATTGATTAACCAATGGAGCGATTTAAAGTTAATAAAAGCACTTCTTATAATATAAATCTTCATTTAACTTTTCCGACAATGTCGGTATAAATTAAAATTATATATTGCTCATAACTTTTACAGTTTCGTTGTAATTTATAAAAGATAGGTGTTGCCATTGCATGATTTAATAGATATTTAATTTGTACGCGGTTCTCGGTGCGAGGAAAAAAAAGTCAGGACCGGATCTAGTATTATGCATGTATGTATCGATATATTCGTGTATGTATGCATATATGTACGTTAAGAATGTATGTATGTGTATATGTTACCGTTAAAGTATATAATGCAGTTATTTCATAGAATACCTAGTTATTCCATGAAATAACTGATCGTGTCCGTTAAAGTGTGTAATATAATAATAATTTGACACTTTAACTAGTTATTCTATGAAATAGCTAGGTATTCTATAAATTAACTAATGAGAGACAGTTAAAGTGTAAAATAAACAATATATCTAAAATGAAATAACTAGGTATTCTAATTATATAAAACTAATGATAGACAATTAAAATGAAAAAGAAGCAATTTATCTAATTTATGCAACGTATAAAGGGTATTTATACAAACATACCATAAAATCATTTGTTACAACAAGGATTACTAAAATGACACTTGGAATTACAAAGAACATTATTTCTAAAAGAAAAACATTTTTCGTTCACACACTGGGTTTTACACGAACATTCCATATTGTTAACCGAAACGTAAATGTACCTTATACTAAAAAGCGAGATATATGATATAGATTATTTTACACTTTAACGGGCTAGAGATCGTTATTCTATGAAATAACTAGTTAAACCATGAAATACAAGAGAGTTTTACACTTTAAGGAACACGATCAGTTATTTCATGGAATAACTAGCTATTCTATAAAATAACGGATTTCATACTTTAACGGTAACATATACATGCACACAGATACTCACATAGGTGCATTTTTGAATCCCATCCCGATAACAGAACAGTACCATTTAATTTACCTACTAGGTGATATTTTGCATGTTCTGTGTTCATAGTAGTGTTCATCTTTCATTAAATTCTTATTTTTTATACTTGAATTTTGCGAGATTGTATTTTAAAGTAAAAATGGAGCTTATTCTGAGAAAAATATCTCAGGTTAGAGAATAAATTTATTGACATGTTCATTTTTATACTTATTATCGTACAAATATACGTTTAAATATCAGAAAATGGTTATTGAAATGAAAAATTTATTGCACTTATTATGCGGTTATTATTATTACTGCCAGAGAATAAAATTTTTTCTAGCTTTATTGATAATCACGACTGAATTTTATAAGCAGTCCTAAGCTATACCAGAATTTCCCGCTTTCCTTTTACCTGGAACAGATTGACATCTTAAGTGCTTCAAGAAGCGGCTTTATAGTATACAATACATTCCACGTATTTCCACCACGTTTTGGACGACTCTAAGCGTTCTAAACCATTAAAATGGCTTCTGGGGTGTCTTACCTTTTGTTAACATCACGGATTCCTTTCCGGGGAAGACTCCTTTGAAGGACGAAGGGGAGGGGAAAAAGGGAGATTTTTTTTAATGCGAAAGTATTATTTTAGTGCACTGCTTGAATGCACAATATTTATAGTTCTGTTTCTCCTACTTTCCTCACACCATGCCTACGCAACTAAAATTGACGTATTTGAATAAAAAGAAAATCAGTAGCTTATGAAGCAACTAAGTGCGGAAATTTACAACGATCGTCATTCAAAATGTCAGTTAGTTACAAATATAAAAAAATATAATATATGAGTACACGTTTAGCGAACGAACTTGGAAACGGGAAAAGAGACTATTTTTTCACTTGTTAGACTTAACAGTTTTTAATTGCCTTTCTGCTTTTTAAGCAAAATTATCGAAAAAACATAATGCACAAAAAAGAGTCATGCTACTTTAATTCAGGAGATATTATAAAGAACCGAAAAAATACTGAATACCAGAATTTCGCTATAAAAGCCATAAAAAAAGCATGAGTTGATTAGATATATTTCCTTAAATTCAGTGTAGATTTCTGGATTGTCCAGTATTTTCCATTCATTCAGACAGTAAAAATGCCATCAGATAATGAGTGATGCTAAGGATCTACATTTTTTGTACTACTACTAATAATAAAAATAATAAACTATGAATAATTAAAAATAGGGAAAAACGCATATTTACAGCACTGTTCTCACTGCTTTCAGACCATACGCCCTCCTCATGACCTTCGCCTAATAGCCCGGTCAAGCAGGAGTGTAAATGGCTAATCACTCGTTCACGGTGTATGAAATAAGAATAACGGCAGTGTGTACAACACAATATACATATAGCGACAGACTAGCTCACTTCCTTAGCCCTGAAAACAAACAATGTCCAAAGCCAATGGAGGGCAGTCGCTTTCCCTCCCTCTTAAAAGCTATAATTACTCACTACAAGATCCTTCCATCACCCAATACTATACAGAGAGAAGCATTTCCAGATAGTTTACCGATTTCCAAATATTAACATTTCGACATCTATAAGCGTTGAAATACACTGGTGTGCAAAAATTAAGGACGGAGTCAAAAAATTATGCATATCAGCTGAACGAAGAGGCAGAGCGGACAGAAAGACCAATCAGGAGATTAAGTAAGGTGATGTACGGTAGCACATGCGCAGATATGCAGGTAGACGTAATGGGGGAGTATCTGAGTAGTATAAAGCATGTTGTCGGTGTAAGATCAGTATTTCTGGCAAAGAGATTGCACGCCGTATAGCAGTTAAAATCACACAGAGTTGCTGCCTCAGCAAGAAATGGCAAATAATCAATCTGTTAGACGACATCTGGATGCTTTTACCTGAGGTCGAATCATTGGGAACTTGGAGGTAGGCCGCAGTGTGACAAGTGTGGCTTCAGAGTTCGGAATTGCTCACAGCATCGTTTCACGACTTTGGAGACAATTTCAAACTACAGGAACAGCTATCCGGAGGTTTAGTAGTGGTCGCCCACGAGGAACCACACCCGCAGATGACCGGTATATTGCCTTACAGGCCAGAAGAAGCAGGCGGCAGACAGCAGGAGAAATCGCTAGACACACGACACAGGCGACTGGACGACCGATATCGCGTTTTACCGTGGCCAGAAGACTACACGGTGGTGGTCTGTTTGCACGACGCCCTGTACGGTGTGTACCTCTAACGCCTGCCCATCGGAGAAGGTGTTCTCTGTGGTGCCGGGAACACCGGAATTGGAGCGACAATGAATGGGGACGAGTACTCTTTACAGATGAGAGCAGATGTAGTCTGAGTTGCGATTCTAGACACATACACATCTGGACAGAGCGGGGAACACGCAATAACCCCTTCAACATCATCAAAAGGGACTGTTTTGGAGGTCGCGGTGTTCTCGTTCGAGCAGACATAATGCTTGGTAGCCGGACCGACCTTCATATCTCCCAAGGAGGTTAGTCACCTGGGACTGCTATTGTAAGGAGGTTCTTCTTCCTTACATGCGTCTTTTCACAAGGGCTATAGGTCCTCAGTTCCTCTTCATGGACGACAACGCTCCACCTCATCGCACAGTTACTGTCGAAGAGCTGTTGGAGAGTGAAGATATTGAACACATGGATTGGTCGGCAAGGTCTCTGGATCTAAATCTCGTCAGGCATGTACGGAACTTACTAGGGAGACCCGTGGCAGCACGTAACTTATCGCCAGTAACGATTCCGAAACTGCGATTGGTGCTACAAGAGGAACGAGCAGCAGTGTCTCAACGTCTCATTAACAACCACATATCCAGCACGCACAAATGATGTGAAACCTTCCTAGCAGTCAGGGGAGATCATATCCCCTATTAAAGACCGGATGTTTCTTGCTGGACACCCATCACAGGGATGTTTCGGCCTTCAGTCGCATCGCGCTCCAGGCTACTTTTTCAATAAGGCTTCTTTTTATCCCTCTGATTTCTCTTTTATTAAGTGTTGCCTACATTACTCATGTCCTTACGTATTGGGGATCTTACGGTACTAAATGTGTTGATTTGGAAAGCTTTTGTACAAAGTTATATTGAAAAAACCGTCTCGTCCTTAATTTTTGCACACCAGTGTATAATATGTTTTCATAAGATAAATAATAGCTATTCTCCCGTGTGATAGATAATCTTTTACAAGTGATATACTGATGACAGCTGATTACAAATCAGGTACAAATTTTCATCTTTTACAAGTTAACATTTAATAAAAAAGAAATAACCATTTGCAGTTTTCGAAAGCTAATTGTACTTTTCCTCATGACGGACTTCGAATTTTAAAAAGTAAACTATCAAAAAAATATGTCATACTCGTGGCTTTTACAAAATGTTTTTATTCAAAATAAAAATGCTTACCCATATGTATATGATATGATGATAATCGTAATGATATTCGTAAAAGAGTTTAGTTTTGAAATCTATTCATGAAATGCTGAAGAGCTGAAACTTGCTGGACATTACCCTACGGCACTACCACGGTCAGGCAGAGAAAAGCTATTCTTTTGCAACGTTCTTGACAGCTCGCAGCTATTAATGTTTATGGAGCAATCTATCCCAATTAGGCGGAATCTTTGATCCAAAATTCTGGGAGGGAAGACAACTAACAAAAGAAGTTGCTAGCATTTTTCAAAAGTTCAGTGTTATTTTCGCGACATTTTAGGGGGAGTTGGGTCAAAAGTTAGCTACAGTTTTAAAGGTATTTCCAGAAAATAACTCGACAGGCTAAGGGTTAAAGTACCGGCAATGCGTACTAGAGGAGTGCAAGAGTGATATCCAATACCACCCCATATCATATTACTCGGTGCAGGACCAGTTTGGCGGTGCATAGCGCAGCTGTTCAGCATCCTCTCTCCACGGTGTCTCCAGATTCGAATCCGACCATCGTGGTGTTGCAGACAGAACCTTGACTCGTCAGTAAAGACAATTTCATTCCATTCTGCCGTCCACATTCTTCTTTCATCGCACCATTGGCGGCGGAGACGTCTGTGGTTCTGCGTGAAGGGTAGACGAAGCAATGGACGGCTTGCGGACAGACCACTCTGCTATAAACGGCGCCGAATGGTACGCGCAGACACTGGATGATGCGCTACAGACTGAATGTGCTGTGCTATGGTTCGTGATGTGACTAAGCGATCCGTCACTGTCATGCGCACAATGATCCTGTCATCACGTGAAGTGGTGAACTGAGGTGGATGTGATCGAACCCGTCTCTCCGTCGTACCCTCCTGCATCCAACGGTCACATATTCGCATTACAGTTGTTTGGTTTCGTCCAACACGACTACCGAATTCCCTGAAAGATAATCCACACTATCGGTAGGTCACTATCCTTCCTCTGTCGAACTCGGATACTTGATCAAACGATGATCGCTGTTTACTACGAGGCATTATTGATCTTTTTTTTTGAAAAATCCACAAGAAAAACACAATTGCGGAACTTGAAATCATCGAAAACTCCAAGCCTTAAATAGAGCTTTGAAGTGGCGGCACAGGCGCGCGTGATGTGCGTCTGCGCTAAAATTCTAATCATTTGCATATCTCACCTCCGCTAATGCATGTTGTAAATTTCATGTTATTTGCATGCTTCCTTCAGGGTGTTGCATTTAAGGTGGCCAGCAGTGTATATAAATTGAAAGTTGAAGCTTTTCTGGAAATCCAGATGGGCAAGTATGTAAAAAAAATTATGTTTTTTTACATACGATCTTCATTCCATATCTTTTAATAACAGTATTTCTTACATTTATTTTGGTGTAGTGATTTGCATTTCAGAAATTTTTCTTACGTCTTCTTCCACCTAACAAAATAATGTGCTTAATATGAAATTCCTTCCCCGATTGTGGTAGTTATTTACATATATTATTTGAATTTGTTGTCTTACTTAATTATTGCATCATACATATAAAACACACATTAGTAACATTTGTCTATTCATTATTAAAAATAATTGTTATAAATTGAATAATATGAAACAATCACAAATTAAATCAAGTTTTACAATCACAAATTAGGATTACTGAAACAATCCCAATAAGAGCAAGTGATTAATATTGAAATACTCCTAATAACTACATATATTAATATGAAGTTGAATTCCGTTTGATGTAACATTTAATGCAGTTCAATATAGTTGGTCAAAATTGCTGGAAGTAAAGGATGAACTCTAATTCTGAAAATAAAGAATGATTGTTTTTGTTACAGCTATTTTCTATTCTCAAAACTTTTTATTGCAATATATAACAATATGTGAGCAATATGTGATTCATATTATGCAATGAAAGAATGACAGATATGTGATTGATTCATATTATGTAAGGTAATGTTATATAATTAACTTAAAAGCATGTTATGCAGTTATCACGTAACTGAATTTGTTCAAATGCTCGTAGTAAGCCATATTTATTAGCAGCAAATCAAATTTTTTGAAATAATATATTATATATAAACAAATATGTCAAATTACATGTTTCATACCAAATGTTTCCACCTCATAAAGAATAGAGCAACTCAACTGGGCTTTTCGGCTTACTTGAAATATAACGCGATTGACCTCCTGATCACAACCGGAGGAATTGAGATGACTCTGAGAATTTTTCTATGGTTTTGCTATAGCAAACGCGGAGAGATGATAATTCATCATTGTAAAACTAATTTTGTTTTGAAAACCGTAACCAATCCAGTGAAACACAACATTTGCTACTGAGCGATCCTTAAACAGAAACATACAGCGATGTACTAAATCAGTGATTCTCAGCCACTGTGTCGCGGCACTTTTGTGTGCCGTCAAATTCTTAAAGTGTGCCGAAATTTATTAGAAATGTATATAAAAATTATAATGGGTTTAATCCTAGTATACGGTACGCATGAGAATTGGTGAAATTCGTTTTTTAAGACATTAATAAGCGCCCCAGTTGTTTTATCCAAACCGATTTTGGTGGTCCGGAGGAGAGGGCATTTCGGAGCATTTTTGCGCATTATTAAACTCAACAGATAAGCTGGTGGAAATTCCAAAAACAAATAACTTTATCGAAGAAAAAAGCTGAGGAAAGCAGTTTGAAAAAGTTTGAGTCAGTCCAAAAAGATTTTGATAAAATTATTCATAAAATTGTTATTGAACATTTGACAACATTAGAGGAGAGAATTATTCATTATTTTCAAAATAAAAATAAAAATAAAAATTCAAAATTAAATATAAAAAAATTTGATTGGGTTCGTAATCCATTTGTGATAACGAATACTTCTGTTTTGGATTAACTTTGAACGAAGAGGAAGAACTAATTTCGCTTTCTAATAATCGAGATTTAATTTTCAAATATTCGGAAGAATCAATTAATTCATTTTGTATTAACTTTAGATGCAATTATCCCATGATGGCAAAAAAAGCTTTAAAAATATTATTACAATTTTCTACATTTAATTTCTGTGAATTCAGATTTTCAGTGTTAATTAACATAAAAACGAATAAAGAATCGAGACTGTTAAATGTAGAAGAAGATATGAGAGTAGCATTGGCATTTTTTCGACCAAATATAACTATATCAGGAGGCTGAAAGACTGTATAGGCAGCGTTTTCCGAGAAGACACGTGCCAGACCGAAAAGTGTTCAAGCAATTGCATCGGTGCCTGTGTGAAACGGGATCTTTTTCACCGGCACGCATAATACAGGAGGTGGCAGGAGTATATGGACGCCACACATTGTAGAGGACAAGTTGTATATGAGTGAAAGATCTTAGGATATTAGCACGCGGGAGATTTCCCTTGACGTATATATGCCCCACTCAATTTTTGGCGAATATTAAGGGACGAAGGATTGCACCCCTACTGTGTACAAAAAGTGCAAGCCTTGATAGGTGCAGATTATGCTTTACATGTTCAGTTTGCATGTTGATTTTTGCAACAACTAGCACCGCAGCCTGATTTCAGTGCACGCGTGTTATTCACGGATGTATGCACCTTTACTCGTGAAGGCATTTCTAATGTTTGCCCTTAAATGCCGCTTAAATGTTTGCCCATGAGTTTCGGAACACCCTGAATAAACTCTATATTATATTGGCTTCTCAGATTACTTCATTACAATCTCTCTAATCGATAGTTACCTTGTTGTTTACTTCAAAATCTTTTATTACTTTTGCTGAAATATTTATGCAGGCGTATCCTACGGATTACTACTTGGCCCTGTACTTTTAAATATTATTTCGAGCGACATACCGCAAGTTTCCCATGTATAGAAACGGTATTATAATTCCAAGTCAAAATGCCACTGTTAGATCAGTAGCACTTACACTATCCTTCGTTAGATTCCTAACTTCAAAAACAGAAAACTGGCATTAATGTCGAAAATTTGGAAGCTATTATCTTCACTTAGAAGAAAAGACTGAAATTAGCATCTAAACGTTTGGAACTATTATCCACGAGGCAAGCAGCTTAAATATTTCTTGATCGCCATTTCGCATTGAAGTCTCATTGTGTACACATAACTTCCGAATTTCCGTACGTAAAGCTTCATTTTACTCCTTAGATGCTCAAAATTCCTAGCTCTCTATCAATAAAAAATTTACTTATTTAACAAAGCATCTTGCGTGCCATTATTACTTATGCATGTCCTGATTGGCAAAATATCCAGAAATGAATTAAAACGTCTTAAATACTCTAAAATGTAACTCTGAGGCAACTTACAAATATCAAATGCTTTTTAATAAACAAGTACATCTATAAGAATTTAATTATCAAATATATCTCTGCCTTCCCGTCAAAAAAGGCGGAAATGCTCTTTGAAAGTCTTAATAAAATTTAGAACATAAAATGTCCAAGTTTTTATATTAAAGTGATTAACTTCTCTCGGATACAATTGAAAACTACTTTAAAACACAACGTAAACTTTATTTTTTTTCTCTGGTACGTAAATTTATATTTTTTAATTAATTTTATGTGTATTTTGTTTAATTAATTGCATGTGTATTTTTTTTACTTATTTTATTCCTTTTCGATTTCCTTTTGGTTCTTTTCAAAACTATGCGTGCGTCTAAAAATAGTTTACCTCTCCCAAATCTTAGTTCTTAGTAACATTTGCAAGTCAGTTTTCCTCTGTTTATCAAAAGAGAATACACACTTTTCTGCACTGCTGATAATCTTCAAGCTGTCTTGCACATGGTTCTGTTGTTGTTCTTGTTATCTAGTCCAAATATTTCATGGAAGAATGGTTGCCAGAGCCTCAAGGAGGTTGGACTTCTACTTGTTTCCACTGTTTATCAAATGAGTTTTCCACGGTTTATCAAATGAGAATACACACTTTTCTGCTCTGCCGATAATCTTCAAGTTGTCTTGCACACGGTTCCGTTGATGTTCTTGTTGTCTAGTCCAAATATTTCATGGAAGAATGGTTGCCAGAGCCTCAAGAAGGTTGGACTTCCTCTCCAGATTTAAGGGAGAGCACCCCAGAAGGTGATCCAAGGGTCTCTCACCCGTCTTCCCTATCATCAAACCACACGAGAGGACTTCCGGCTAGCCGTATATTTAAAGTGCTCCTACGACGCAAAGGCACTATATATTTATAAACATCTATGTCCTCTGCGGGATTCTAAGCCAGGTCCTTCGATATCGCAGTAGCTCCCCTATCCACTATATCGTCTGAGCGGCGCACACGTTTCTGAGTATCCTCTTTGGATCCTGAGTTACTAATTTGGACTTCCACAAAGGTTTCTTTGAATGCAATTGCAAGTAAATCGCAGTATGCATAGTTTGTTAGTCACTCTGTACGATTAAAATACATTTTCAATACCAGAAAATACTTTTTGAAGTTGGACATCAAGTTCTTAAAACGGCCTTAATAGCTACAATAACATATTTAGTAGTTTCTTGCACAGGGAAATACCCCATACACAGCGCACGAAAAGTTGGAAAATTAGTTTGTATGTTTACGTTTTAAATTATGGAATTAGAAGCAAATTATAACATGGTTTTGTTGAAATAATGTTACATGAGAATGCAAAGAAGCATTCATTAACAGTTTTTGATATGTAAAACGTTAAGTATAAAATTTGTCATATTTAGTGCAGCAATTTTGCGATCTACTTTGTACTCCATTTCATTACAACAGATGAAAGGAAAGTTTTCAAAATATTTTTCAGGTCCCTGCTCAACAAATCCTTGCATAAATGGCAAAATATGCAAAGTTGTTGGACAAACATGGGCATGCGAATGCCCGAAACCTTACTTTGGTGAGCATTGCGAGAAAGGTGAGTGACGATACAAACATTCATACCTTTAATTGTGTGTTGTTTTCTATGCCGCACCGTATTTCATTAACTCATTTCGTCTACTGCTTGAGCAATGGAAACATCATGTTTGATTAGTTTGAGAATTGCTCAAACTGTAAAACCACATACTGTTGACGAAGCATTACCTGTAGCCAAATATATTGTGTATTTATTCTTGACCCTAGCGCAGCAGCCAAATTGAACAATGTTTCTACAACTCAAGAAAACAATGTAATAACAAGCTCAAACAAATTAGCTTAGTTTGTCAGGTAAGCAACAGTAAAGCTTACCAAGTAAAACAATCATTAAACAGAAATATAAAGCAAATAATATTGCGATTCAGTTCAATGAAAGCGGAGACGTAACCAATTTTGCACAGCTGATTACTTAATGCACTATTGGTAATATTCAGTTTGAAAGAGAACAAGTCATAGGAGAAGAGTTCTAGTTTTGCGAATCTGTTCTCAGTCACATAACAGCGGATGAAATTTTTAAGAAAATTAATCAGTTTCTCTCTGGTCATGAAATCAATTGGAATAACTACGTGGAACCATCCATGGTAATTTCTTTTAAAGATGTTGCACCATATGCACAGTTCACACGTTGTAGCTTTAGCTCCGGAATGATGCTGCAAATATTAAAGATTGTGTCCAATAAATCTGTGAGAACAGTGAATCTTTTTAACGCCGGGCCTTTAATTTATGACTATTTACAACTGCGTGCAATGTATCAGCTAATCACTATAAGTTCCATTTCCAGGTGAAATTTCAGTGGTTCTCAAGAGAAAATGTTTTAACTAGACACATTGAACTACGCTTAGAGGCAGTATTCCTAGAAAGTTTAGAACTAAAATGACAAAAGTAGAGCAAAAAAGTCTCAAAATTAGCACATGATGTCAGATATCAAGTAATTTTAGTGGTATTATAGGTTGGTATATGGCAAAAAAGAAGTACGTGAAAACTAATGAAAGTAAACATTTATACATGCATTCAACAGCATCCTCTATAGGACGAACAAGAAAATGTACCTCTGAGCAATGAAATATCAATAAACACCAAAGCATTATCAAAATACGAATTAGTATTTCAAAATAAAATAATTAGAATTGCTTATAAGAAACGCAGAATGCATGACGAAAACCGGCAAAACGGAGGGGGACCCCCAGTAGGAGAAAGATGACAACGCTGCCCACTCTGTAGTGGATTGCTTGCTGAGCCGGTTCCCGAGGAGGTGCGCTCTGTGCCCCGTGATGGATGTTGCGCTATAACAACAGTGCCAGATCGTAGATCGTCTATGTAGCAGAAGTCTTCGACTGTATTTGAACCTTTGCTTAAGGTGATCACAGTAGGAACATAAATTCGGATATGACGGAAGTTTGAAGCAGGAGTCTGAAATGAGAAGTTGCAATTTGTAGAGCCATCATCTTTGTAGATATCATGGGCTGTTAATATTCCGTTCTGATAGTTGCAGTTGTGTCACTTCATCAGTTATGATCGCTAACGTAAAAGTACCTACATTTCCTTTTAATTTTTTTTAAAGAAATCTGGTGTTGCTTTGATTTTAAAAGTCATTTGTTTAGTTCTAAGCAGTATAAAAATCAGGAGTAGGATTTTCAAATACACGGTGCGGGGGACACAAACCGACGAAACGATCACTTCTTAGTTTGTGGACTGTATGCCATATATTTGGAAATCATTCTCCCGATTTAGAAACTAAACTTATAGAGCAATAAAAATGCCAAACTTTGTTTTACACGCTTCCGAAATATTTTTCCTTTTATTACTATTATTTTCACGGAGTTGTTTCATCTGTCATTCATAAAATATTATCTGCGATCCATGAGTTCAAAGAAAAAATTTTAAATCAACCTTCATACAAAAGTGAAACAGCTCGAGTACAAATTTTACAAACGTGTTGATATTCATTTTTGAAATAATACATCATTGTTATATATATATAATAATATGTATTTAATAATAATTATATATATTATTAACTAAATAAATAAGTGAACCCTAGAACTTAATATTTTATACTTTTACAAGAATTTTAATAAGTTTAAACATATAAAGATGAATGTCTTGGAATTTTGCAGATATAAGGAGACAGTAAGTTTTGTTATGGCTAACAGGCTTTTAGGACTTAGCTTTTAAAATTTTGACTCAAATATTAAAAGAAATTTGTAAAGTGGCAAAATGTAGCCCTAGGAAAATACTCATAAGCTTTAGTAGAGTAGATTTGTCAAAAATAGCAAATTTATAAAAAATCGCTCAATGTGGCTACACTTCTAGGCCCAAATATTACTAGCAGAATCCAAATTTAAAATCAATCATTATTTTATTCATGTACTCGGGTTGTTATGTTTAGCATATTTGTCCGATACGTTTGGAAAACGGAACGAATTCTCTTCAAATTTACAAGTTTCTGATATGATTGTCCATACTATGCATGATTGTCTTTATTATTTGGTATGATGTCTTTACTATTTAGTATGATTGTCTTTACTTTATTTTGGTCATATAGTCTTCATTGACAAGGGAAACCGGGTCGCTCTCCAATTTAACCCTTACTATGCGTGACAAAATAAAGGCAGTTGTGTAAGAAAACTAGACTAAATCATTACGAACATGAAGAGCAATGAAGTTGCTTTATTACCAACAACACAAGAAATTCAGAAACAGAACGACACTGCGTAAGATTTCTTAAATATTTTCATTCCTACTTTCCTAAAAATTTGGAAAATGAAAGTTGGAAAAAGATTCATTTTCTGTTTCGGATAGGGCGTTAGATAATGTTTCAGTGAGAGATCAACTTCTACATTACGGTGGGCCGAAATAACACCCTTGTTTATTTTTCTAATGCTATACCCCGGAGAAGTTGGCTTTTGCCTATGTAAGCAAAATAAAAAAAAAATTGATTAAATTATATCTTCCTGCATTGCATGCACACAAAGGTTTGAAATATTTTTTTCAATTTCTTATAGTTATTTAACTTCCTGCTTTCGAAGCGCTACAGGTTCTAATTTTGGGGCATGAGGAACGCGAAACAAAGTTTAAAATCTGTATTTTTTTTGTTATTTACCGTTTCGTAAATTGCTCATAAAATACAATTATTTGTAAACATGACAATATTTTGTGATTTGTTTTACAAACCTTTACAAAGTGTGACTATAATTATGAAATAATTTGTGACTATATTGTGTGTATTATAAGTATTATGCAACTGTGCATATGATAACTGATTCAGACTATTCTCACGTCGTTGCTAAAAACAAAATAAGAAGAGAAAAAGTCATAATAACAAAACTGATTTGCAGAATCAATCTATTTAGGGAACGCTACGTCCTCCGCAGTTTGATGGAAGGCAAAATGACACGATGAATAATTAAAAAATTATTTCAAAGCGTTTTCTAAGAGCTGAAAATGTTGAACATTATTCTCTCATATAAAAATCAGAATATGCCGGCCATATTTTCTTCCTCTTAAGAGTTTGCTAAAGCTATATCTCCTACCATAGTTACCCATTTGACTATACATGAAATTCCTTCTGAAAAACTTGACGTGATAGGGAGCGATGAAACTGTGATTAATGCTGGAATGAGAGATACTTGATCGACTTGCACGACGGAAGACCACCGCAGTTGGCTTTTACGCTTGAATAAACTGCAGTTCCTTCAACTCTTTCATCACTTCGACGTGTTACCATTGGGCCCATATCCTTCAGTGGATCCGGGAAAAACTTTGCTGCCTGTGAAAACCCTCCCACTGGTTTGTATTTAACTTGTTGTCTTCTTCGTTGCTCTATTCGGCAGAAAATTGTTGAGCAAGGACAAATTTTACATGATATTAAAGTCAAGAACAGTTTTAGAAGATTTAGCAGCTCATATTCCCGGTAAGGCGACGGCTAATCGAGTTTTTGAACTTTAAGGGAGCTTAAGAAAACATATTGATGAAATTAAACAGCTCATACATTTTATTTTGAATTTTTACATACTTCTCCGGTTCAAAATAAAAACCAGCAAAAATTTCACAAAATGCTTCAAAGATAGTTCTTGAAACCATCAAAAATTCACGATATTAACTCAAACGTTACTGCAAGTCACCAACCCAGTAATTCAGCGGAATTCATTCTTTCTTTGCTGACCGCAAAACTTTGATCCTTGCAAAGATTATCAATGAAATAACACATATGAAAAAACTAGGGCTGCACCGATTGTTGAGAGCTCGGTCAGTTTCCAAGGGGAAAACTACTCGAAATTTCATTGCATTAAAACTCAACTTCGAAGCAACATGCCATGTTCGTATGACTTGGTGGGATAGTTGCATATCTCTCCTCCTCGATGATTGAGGAACATTACGGATGGGGCATCACAAATCCATTAAAGAGTGGCACATCGCTGCAACCGGATTTCCAAAACTTCCTTTGGCCCACCCAGGCTATAGAAAAGCGTGCTATACATTCCACAAAAGAATCTAAAAAAGTGTGATGGCTTGATTAGGACGACTATCCTCTCAAGAAGTGTTATGTCAGAATTTTTCATTCACAGTTTTTTACTAAAAATTTAAAAAATTCGAAATTATCAGCGATTGCAAAAAAAATTAATTTTCTTTTAGCTTTCTGAGAAAACAATAAAGTTTGAACCTCAAATTTTGAAATTAAATATACTGGTCAATTTTTCAAAATCAAACATCTTCTGATTTAATTTTTCATAACGAGTACAAACCTTTCAAAATATAAGTATAGTGACCTGAAGATTGAAATTAAAAGTTAGATTTCGTTATTTTTCAAAAGTTAATTTTTCATTTATATTTGCTTTTCGAAAACACTACTATTTTCGTCATTTAAAACATACGCACGCACACACACATATATATATTATATATATGTTTGGATCTGCCTGTTGCAATAAGAAAGGAGATCCACAACTAGAAGTTATAGTACTCCCACACATAAAATTTCGACGTTCTACGGCTAATCTTTTCTAAGTTATGTGAGATACGTATGTACATACGTACAGACGTCACAAAAATCCTTTTTGAATCCACTTTGAATTACTTTTACGAACCGTTTTGGATAAAAGAGGCCTTTGTTCTGTTCCTAGATAAGCCCCGTTCACAAGAGCAGATTCGACCGGCAGAGAAAACTGGTTCTTCCAACAAGTCCCATTCACATGGCGAACAAGCATTAACTACTTCTCGGGATTGGAGGTAGAATTTACGAGAATGCCCCTACCTCTCTGGGGCAGGGCAAACGGGGAGATTTCCCATACTGCAGTGCGTGATTACGCGGTTCACTTAATTTTATTAAGCAACATGGCTGACGTGCAATCGACTGCTCGCTGGACTGTCAGCGAAACAGTCACGTTGATAGATGTCTGCGGATGTGATAGCATTCCCCCAAAAATAGATGGCACTGTACAAGATACGGATATTTATAAACAAGTACAGACAAGGTTATCTGATGCTGGATATTTCAGAAATATCATTGAAATTAAAACTAAAGTGAAGGCGCTCAAACGCGCATATCGGCTTCAACGCGACAAGGTGCTAGCTACCTTTTGAAAGGAACTTTCATTTACTTTTTATGAATATTATTAAAAGTTTTTTGTACGACAAAATTATTTTAATTTTTAACAAAGAAATAGTTTTTTAATTAATTTAATAAATTTTTTATAAAAATTTAACAATTAAAATGTCTTTCTTCACCTACAATTTTCAGTATTCCCCACAGATTTTTTATTGCATTTATTATTCTTAATCACTTCAAGGACTGATTTTGCAATTAATGTATTAGTTTCTGAGAAAAAAGTAAAAACACATTTCCATGTAAAATCTTTAAAACAAATATGATCTCCGTCACATTTTCGTTTCAAATAATTTTTCTTTTCAGTATTTTACAAAACCCATCCTTGTTTCTATATAGCTTTAAATAAGCCGTAAAAATATCAAATAATTTAGTCCATACCTGTATATGTTTTAGGACTTAAAGTAAAAGGATTTATAGAAAAAATTAAAACTGAGAAAACGCAGTTTAAAGAATACAAACTGTCTAAATAGTCATTCAATCATTTCAAACTTCCTAAAAATTTTATTACTGAATTTCAGTACATAAATATATGTAAATAAAACCTAGTGCTATTTATACATTTGGTTAATATAAATATAAATTACAAGCCTTTATTTAAAACCTTATTTGACCAGAAAGATTGCAAAAAAATCATAAAACGCAAGTAGAATTTTTTTATCTGTTTTTGTTTTGTGAAACACGTTCAAAACAATTTTAATACATGAATTAATTATAATATTGTTGCATGCGTACAGGTTTGTAATAGATTGATAATAGTTCGTAAATGAGTGTCATTGCACACAGGTCAGATAATAGTTTCATTAAATTTATTTTATTAACCTAAACACTTCAAAGTTCTGGAATTTTCCACAGAAATACTCGTACAAGTGTTTAGAATATCACAAAGTGTACTCAGTAGTTATGATTCAAATTACTAAGAATGTTAAACACAACGCAGTGCAAAGCGCATCTTAAGAGAAAGCTAACTCGGAAATACCTCCGATCTCACTCTGAACTAACACCTCGCAACAATAACAAATTATATAGTGCAAATAATGTCATGACAATAGTGTGGTTTAATGAGATTATTACTTTGAAACTGATGTTTCGTAATGATTCCCAAGAAAAATCAGTATTTCCCATTCTGCTTCATTGCATATCTTTTAAAAAATTAAAAAATCATCCATTTAATTTTGCTTGTCATTTTTATAAATGCGAAAACTTTGCTTTATAACCTGTAAAAATTTAGGAAGTTTGTAACCGATATATTTTTAGATACGAAATTTTAAAATTAATAGGTGTCAAAAAGTCTAAAAATACGAGCGATTTTCAAAAGTTCTCCCAAAACAAAACAAAACAAGAACAAAAAAAAATTACGTTAAAATTTTTACTTAATTTTTTTCCCACTCTGTCTCATGGTACAAAGGGTAATGTTCTGAGATTCTCAGTTTATTTAACGCAAACATTTCCAAAAAATCGTTTCAACTTTAAAGAAAAAAATTTGAAACAAAAAATCTAACCCTCTAAAAATCAAAATAGTGACTCCACTTCCAAAAGCAGTATATGTGCAAAGTTTTAATTTGATTCTTATCGGGAAAGAATTTAAAAATCGATGACCATCTTTTAATCATAGAGACAAGCACCAAGCGTGAGTTAAATAAGAGCCTAAATAATAATAATTATTATAATAATAAAAATTATAATGCACGAGTTTTTCAGGAACCATTACGAAAGTTCCGGTACCAACTGCAGAAGTACCGATTACGAAATTAACAACACTAAACAACGTTAAAAATGTGTAAACAGTATTAGAAATCACACAATTCGCACAGTGGCGTATGTGTAAAGGGAAGAAAGACGGCGGTCTTCTGAACGGGTGCTAAAAATAAAACTCCTTCCTGTCTGCTTTTTCTCCTCTTGCTAACGGCAGCTGTGCGAAGGAGCGTTGCATGTGAACGGGGCTATACAGACGTCATGCAAAAGAAATCGTCCAAATGGTTTTGGGAACGGTCAAAATGGATATTTCTGTTAAAATATGATACCCGCAATTTTTCGCAATTGAAGTATCTTCTTTCTTTAGCGCAAGGAAGTAAACATTGACAAAAAAAAAATTAAAAATTTCGCTATTTTTCAAAACTTTGAGTGCGCTGTGCGAAAGGAAGATATACTTTTATACCAAACCTTTTTATTTCCATTTGCATATCTAGGCGATAGGTAACATTTCTGAGATACAGCAATAGGAAAAAAAGGGCTTATTGTCCCATCCTATTCTACATGTTTCATGTGACAGAAATCTTATGAATGAGTTCAGAAAAGGTAAATCATGCAATTTTAGTTAAAAAGAAGACATCAGTGTAAGCACATTCCCGATAAAAATTTTAGTAGCTTTCAAACCCATGATATCTTTGCGAAATGGATTTTCAGCCTTGCTATTAATTGAAAATAAATACAGGATACGGTTAAAACTTCAACCTGACTTACGCTTGACGGGGTTAAATCCCGACATATCGAAATTGGTTACAATGTGAAATAGACTCATTTGTCATACTAATTCTTATTAATAACAAAATCTTAATAAGTATTATTCCACCGATCGTGAACGTCGGCTGCCACAGAGTCATGAAAGTTCTCGGAGAATCCGCAGAAGTTGCGCCAATCGTTCCTGCGGAATTCTGAGTCGTACTTCTGTCTGCAACTCTTGCAATAATGCATTCATCAGTTTTTGTGCAATCTACCAAGTACTCACTACTTCGAAAATGTTCACAAATTTCGTATATTTATTTAATGGACTACTATTTTGTCCATCATATCCAGCTGTTGTGTTCCTCATTCAACCGATGATTTTCAGTGGCTACAAAGTTATGCAAAATTTGAACTTCTCCGTCACTTCACGTCGGAAAAATGGTCCACTTATACCTGTTCTAGATAGCTGCCCATACAGTAACTTTTTGAGAACAGAAGGATTATGAAACTCACACATGAGAGTTCTCAGTTCTCCAAATTCGCTAATTTTGCTTATTTACAAATCTATCGACATGTAAAAGTGCTTCATCTGAAAACCATACAAATTCACATTAGTATTGCCACAATTAATCATTTCCAGCTTCTCCTTCACAAATATATTCCTTTTCCTTACGGATACGGTCTGAGAGGCCGCTGAGTCTGAATTTTATAAGAGAACAAGGCCAGGGCCTTACGCATTATCTTATGCACCGCCGTTTTGCTCAATTGACATGCGGCTGCAATTTTTCGGGCATTTTCCAGGGAAGCTGCAATTATTTCCTCAGCGACCTATACATTTGCTTCTATAACAGCCGACCGGTGTCGTTCATCCTTTCCTCCAACGAATACCTCATTTTCATCACTTTCCTACAGAATCTCCTGTCAGCTCTATACTGCCTGTCTACTCACAGATAACACTCATTTTAACTCAAAACATCAACCCTTTCTGAAGATGCATATTTTGATTACTTGCATACATCAAAACTGGAAAGAACGTAGGAGGGATTTTTAGGGTAGAAGCGCCATATGTTGAAACATTTTTGTACTAAAACCAAGAACTGTAGGACGAAAGATTTATACACTGTCACATGAACTTTCTGCAAAAAATATTATTTAACCTCAACCGTTTTCCTGTTAAAAACTTTTTTAAATCTTTCATCCTGTTTTAGAACACGCGGTATTAGGAAACGAATTCTTTATAAATCACCTCACTTAAAATAGTTAAAGAAACTCACATATTTCTATACACGTGAAGCTGTATCTGAGAATATGCGCCACAGTTTCTGATAATGAGCCCTTGCAATGCTCTTATAATCTTTGTTATTGAAGAATATAGAATCTGTGAATATGTGAGTTCGACATCTATGGAAAAATTGTGATTCCAAAACCACCACGTTTTGAACACATGTAGTCATACATCTAAACATATTCACTTCAAAGACCGAATTGTGGATTTGGAATTTGTTGTAGATGTATTTTATACTTTGCGTCAATTTAACGGATATTGTATATTTATCATTTCTCCTAATCACGATTAGTCATTATTAATTGCAACCTGCGTTTGGATTGTTAAATGCGTTGGAATTCTTTGATCCGAAAAAATTATTTTCGTGAATAACTGTTCCATATCTGTTGCTGCATGTAACAGCCAACCAGTATTTGTTATTTCTATTTTCCATTACCAGAACAAACAAGAATTCAGTTTTTCTAAGAGGTTTTCATGGTATAAGAAATAATAAGTAAGGTAGAAAGCGATAAAACATGGACCATTTTGGGAAATTCATCTCCATCTTTATTTACCATGTCTACAATATATCATTAATTTATTTACTTAACTACTTTTAGATTCGTGCATGAAATCCTTGAACGAAAGGAGGAAATTCCGAAATACTTGAAAAACCTAAAGATGTGAATGTGTGAAACCCTTTTTTGGGTAACGTTGCGAAATAACTAAAAAACAGACAATAACCATCATTCACAGAATATAGCGCGGTATTTCTAGACCCCCAATATATTTTACTAATGCATTTCCTTAAATTCTTTTCAGATCCCTGCACTTCAAATCCTTGTATGAACGGAGGAAAATGTAACGTGGTTGAAGAAAACTGGACATGTGACTGTCCGAAACCTTTCTTTGGAAAACGGTGCGATATAGGTAAGTAACAAATTAAACCTAATGAAGTATAATCTTTTCCACTAATCCACTGTAATTTACTGATTCACTTTTCCTTAAATGACTTTCAGATCCTTGTACGTCAACCCCTTGCATGAATGACGCAAAATGCAGTTGTTGATGGAAATTGGACATGCGACTGCCCGAAACCTTTCTTTGGAGAACGTTGCGAGATAGGTAAACAACACACACAATATAGTGTACGTTTTCACCATATTCTAGTGCAAATTATTAATTCATTGCTGCTTTAAATGACTTTCAGATCCTTGTACGTCAAACCCTTGCACGAATGAAGCAAAATGCAAAGTTGTTCATGGAAATTGGAGATGTGACTGCCCAAAACCTTTCTTTGGGAAACGTTGCGAGATAGGTAAACAACACACACAATATAGTGTACGTTTTCACCACAGTCTAGTGCAAATTATTAATCCTTTTTTTTAAATGACTTTCAGATCCTTGTACGTCAAACCCTTGCATGAATGAAGCAAAATGCAAAGTTGTTGATGGAAATTGGACATGTGACTGCCCAAAACCTTTCTTTGGAAAACGTTGCCAAATAGGTAAACAACATATACAATATAGTGTACGTTTTCACCATGTTCTGTTATAATTTATTAATTTATTTCTTAAAATAACTTTCAGATCCTTGTACGTCGAACCCTTGTATGAATGGAGCAAAATGCAAAGTTGTTGGTGGAAATTGGATATGTGACTGCCCGAAAGCTTTCTTTGGAAAACGTTGTGAGATAGGTAAATAAGAGCTACAATAATTTACTTTTTCACCATGTTGTACTATAATTTATTAATTCATTTCTTTAAATGACTCTCAGATCCTTGTACGTCAAACCCTTGCAAGCATGGAGCAGAATGCAAAGTTGTTGACGGAAACGCGGCATGTGATTGCCCAAAACCTTTCTTTGGAAAACGTTGCGAGATAGGTATGTGACAGACACAATTAGTACAGCATGTTTTGTAACCCATGCACCACTTTAATTTATAAATACATTTCCTTAATCGCTTTCAGATCCCTGTACCCGAGATCCTTGTATGAACGGAGCAAAATGCAATGTTATTGACGGGAACTGGACATGTGGTTGTCCGAAACCTTTCTCTGGACAGCTTTGCGAAATAGGTCAGTAACAGACAAAACGTAATGAATGAATGATGAATTTTTTATCCATCACACTATAATTGATTAATTCAGTTCCTATCACTTTCAGATCCTTGCACTTCAAATCCTTGCATGAACGGAGGAACATGCGTTGTTAGACAGAATTTCATGTGCGAATGCAAAAAGCCTTTCTTTGGGAAACGATGTGAATTAGGTTGGAAAGTTTATCTTTTACTCATATGCTTTGTTTCTTATTTATGCATTAACTAGATGCTCTGTTTTCCATACTTTGTAGTATTTAAACTGTGTTTCTTACATTTTGAAGCTTGACATACACGGAAAGTGCAAAATTATAGACGAATATTCGTAAGGTAAATATAAGAAATATTTTTTCCAAGCGCTTTGGGGTGTGGAAAGGCAGTGCTAAAAATGTTTTTTGTCTTGCCCTTTTACGATCTCAGCATTTTTTGTTCTGTTTCTCTCACGCAATTCGGAGGCCCACCATCGGCCGAGCGGTAAAGTCACTGAACACTGGCAATTGAGTCTGGCGTTCGAATCCCGCGAATGGGCTGGTTGCATGGCTTTCCTCATGGTGGAACTTGTATATGAACCAGCTCTCTTAGTAGTCTTCCAGGCATCCATCCCCTTATGGACGTAGCCCTCGAGGCTTTGTTGTAACACATAAACCACACAATTCGCGGCTTAGACTAACTTTTCCTGGTCATTTCAAACGTTATTTCATTTTAGAACGCCACAACAATACGGGCTCATGCATTTTTTATTTCCACGTTCTTTATATTCCTTTACTTATATATAATATTCACTTATAGCATACATTTAAAACTTAAGGCATATACCATGTGGAAAATTTCTACGAGATTTCTGTTTTATACGAAACTGTTAAGTCTTGCACAAGCTGGATAAAACAATTAGCATGAAATCAATTTTTACATGCTACCAAAATTTAGCCTCAAACAACAATATCATATCAGATGATACTATCTATATTTTCTGCTAAATAAATAAATATACAATTGTTGCAATGATTACTGCCGTGTCAATTACATTTCGATATCACGAGCGACATAAAACTATTAGGCTAATTCTTTTCAAACTATACTGAAGCACCGTCGAGCAGAGTAACTTTTAATGCTCATGTTAGGTAGATTATATTTAAATCTTAGCATATTTAAATCTTAGCCATTGAGCTTAATTTTTAGATGGTAGAAATAGCGAAGGTTTAGTGTCGTTTGAGAAAATTATTTGACATGCGAATTCAAGAAAATTTTCTCTGGACAGCGTTGTGAAAATCAAAAAAATTGTGAAGTGAGGAGGAAATAGATCATCAATATTCATAAGAGAATTGAATATTTTTCCTTCATTCCTCATCATGTTTCACTTCAGTTGTTTACTTGCTTAGGTATGAGCATCTGAAGTATTCTTTCAGGTCCATAGCTGATAATTATAATTATTTAATTTCGAATTGAATGCTTATCTTCGCAACCTTGAAGCCATTTCTGTTTCCATTTTCCAAGTACTCACACAAAATATATTAGTTGAGTTTCTTTTTTCGAAAGTTGGCTCGGCTGTCCTTTGTCGATTATCCAGTGGGAATTCATGATAGAGTGTTCTGTTCTTTTCTCCGTAATTGTTTATGACGATGTATTTCGTGTTCGGATAAAGTAAACATGTTCTCAACCTCATAATTAAATCTGAAAGCGAAGCCAGGGAAGTGTACGTATTATCTAGACACCACCTCTAACCATCGATAACCAACAAAGTAGATAGAATTAAACCATCATTGATTAAAAGATGCGTTATTACTTTTTAAAGTAATCTAAACATGATATATAGAAAGATACATTAAAAGTTGAGGCATATTTATTTATAGTTATAAGAAAGGAAAACAGTAGAATATGACACGAGCGCAACAACATTCTTTTCACGCTCCTTCTGCGCAGCGTGATTCGTTGCATATATTTTTAAAACAGAAAGGATTTCGTTGTTGTCCTATTATTTGTAGTTTGGAGTGTTTGAAAAGTTCTAGTGCATTTTGTAATCAAAGAGCTGAAAGTAAAGAAAACGTTGCTTCTATGTTTCAACGAAGGTAGTTGACCTCCAATCTCGAGACCTTGTAATAAGACGAGAATTTTTTTTATTCTTCGCTTTCAGAGTGTTAGTTTCCGAGTGTTCAGTTTCATTAGGCATTTATTTAGAGTTTTGTACTTATCTGTCAAAGGGAGCAGTACTATATCATTCTCTCTGGCACAACAATGTAAGTAAATTTTGAGGAATCAACTTTAATAGCAGCTATACTAAATGAAGCCTGCAGGTGACGAAACCGTAAGCTCCTTTTCACTTTTCAAAAAAAAAGGTGGTTTAACGGATATTCGGTGCCACGTTGCAGTTTTCCGCTACTAACTGAGATGGTAGAGTGATAATAGTTCAAAAAAATTTATATATATACTCAAAGAGCAACGTCAGTGATTGTAGCAAATGTTTTAAAAATAAAGGCCAATCAGGCAACGAAGAAATGAAATATTCAGAAATATAGCTTCGAAAAAGTATGAGATGCAATCAATCAAAAAGTAAATGATTGAATATGTATCCATTGTAATAAAGAGCAAAACAATATTGCAATAAAATATTCGAACAGAACCAACCATGTGAGCTTAAAGAAAACATAAATTCAAAATCGATGCAAAAGAACACAAGGAAAATTTCGTAGACGAGGATGTAGAAAATTTCCATGCAGTATCCTTGATTTAGTTAATATTGTTGTGTGCGTACGGGTTCGTGATGGATTGAATGCACAAGTTGATAAAATTTATTCTTATCCCAAGAAATAAACCAAAAAACTGAAATTTCCTAGGAGATATTATAAGAATATCGAACTATGTCACCGTAGTTATATTTTAAACTATTAAAGTATAAATAGAACTGAATTCAAAACACAGAGAAAACTAATCCGACCTCACCACGAGTTGGCTACAATCAATAGCAGCACTAAGTAAACAACTACAGTTCGCTTAAAACAACTGAATTGAGATGTTTCCCTCGAGCTTTTATAAGCTTTTTAATCATGCACGAAACCATTCTGGTATTTTCTCGATTTATCTGGGTACCAACACAGTACAATTTCGAGATATCTATTTATTAAATGCGCGTGCTCCTTTATTTTACATTTTCGGAGTAGCTTTCTCTTAAAATTCGTTACGCGCAGCATTGCACGACGAAATAAAGCAATTTTAATTAAAATTCTACTAAAAATAGCAGATTAGATACAAATACTGTAACAATATTTTCCATGGAGAAAGATTCCGTTTTGTGTGATCGTGGAATTCCGGATCACCTCACTGCTAAAGCCGGTACTCGTTTTTAGCAAGTATAAAAATAAGGCGCAATTTTCATCAAGGCTACACGAGAAAACAGGAGCTGTACTTTTAACATTTCACATTTTAATCACTAACAGAAGTAAACCGTTACATACATACATAATTGTTTTCGAAAGATAAATTACGACGCAGTTAAACCAGTCCAGTCATCTAAATAGACATTTCCGGAATTTCATTCAACTTTGGAATCTGGCAATACAATGTTTATGTGAAAATGACAGGTTTACGTTCTGAACCGTTGTATATTGTAAACCAGTGTTTCTCAAACTTATTTCTTCTACCGCCCCCTTTGAAAATCAATTGTTTTTCATCGTCCCCCATTTTTTATACACTCCTAAAACTTAAAAACCACAATTTCATTACTTAATTACAATTAATTTTATTACAATTAATTAAGTTATAGTGTGCTATTAGTTGGTTCTGGTGTTTAAACTTACATTCTAAACTAGAAATTTTTACCAATAAGAGCAATTAAAACGCAACTTTATAATATTAATAATATATTTAAATCAAATTAAAAGAAACAATATAGATAGGTAATCAATTTTAGTTTTAAAACTAATCTAATGGGATGGATGAATTTGATGATTTTTAACAAGTTTGTTGATATCAGGTTCGATTTTACTCAAAAACAGTCGTAAGTCGCCCCGTTTGGTAACTGGCAAATGATTTCTCTTTTTAGTAAGCAGCGTTGTCACAGCGCTAAATCCACGTTCACACAAATATGATGATCAAAAATTGTTGAACGATCGACCACAATCCAGGGTACAACTGCGGAGTTGACTTTTGTAGCCAAAATTGTTGGTAGCCATTTTTAAATTTGCTTTTTATTTCCTCGTTCGTTGTCAGTTCTATAAATTCTTCTTCCAGCTGGGGTGATATTGCCATGTTGACTTTTGAAAAAGGATCTAACACCCAGTCTGGTATTTCCAATTTCAAAATGTCCTGAAATCTTTCAACGAAATCACTGTGAAGATTTTCCAAATGTTGGCAGTAGACGAGCAAGTCGTCGTTGTTGCAGGATACTGATAAATTGGGAAAATTATGGAACTCACGTCTGCCGATATTCTTCTTGTGTAAGAGCAGCTTGGCTACGAAAGCAGTGACGATATTTTTTGTTTTTATTAAGTTCAAGTCATCGCCTCTAAGTTGGAGATTCATATCGTTTAACAATGTATAAAGTTCTGTCAGGTATGCGATATCATTCTTTGATGTGATGAGGTTTTCGTGCAATGCTGTGTCTTTGTTAGACGTATGCGATATCATTCTTTGATGTGATGAGGTTTTCGTGCAATGCTGCGTCTTTGTTTTCCAAGAACTCTATGACAGAGTCAAAGAGATTGTAAAAACGAGTCAGACAATTTCCTTTTCATAGCCAACGCACTTCTGTGTGAAAGATCAATCTGTTGAAATCTTCATCATTAGCAACACAAAGCACACTTCTGTGTGAAAGATCAATTTGTTGAAATCTTCATCATTAGCAACACAAAGCTGATTAAATAATCTGTCATTTAAAGAGTTGTTTCGGATTTTATTGACTGCTCTGATGACATGTTGCAATGATTGAAACAGTCGTTCACTTAAATTTCCAGCAACTAAATGCTGTCGATGTATAACGCAATGTACAGCAATCACATCAGGAATTTTGTTTATTAAGTACGACATGAAGCTTTTTTGAGACCCTGTCATAGCTGGAGCACCATCTGTAGCAGCTGATATAATATTCTTCAAGGGAATTCCTTTTTCATCACAAAACTTTTCCATTGTTTTAAATATGGTTTCTCCTTTTGCGTCTGTCTCTAAATTTTTAGCAAATAAAAGTTCTTGACATATTTTTTCATCTTTAATGAACATCACATAAGACAACAACAATGCTTCATTAGGTGGTAAAGTGGACTCATCCAACTGAATTGAAAATTGACTAGTCTTCAGATGATTGCACAATGACTCTTCAATGTTTTTAGCCATTTCATCAATTCGTCTTTGCACAGAATTATTGCTCAAAGGATTTTTTCGAATTATATCTGCCGCCGGTTTATGGAGCACAGTAGTTATAACTTCTTTTATCGCCGACAAAATTAACGTTGCTCCAATGGTGCGTGGTTTACCTGTTTGAGCAATTAACAGAGAGATATTGTATGAAGCTCGAAGTCCGTCATCGTCTTGCTTAGCAGCCAAGACCTCGACGAAGGAAGTTATCCTTCACGTGACCGGATGTGCACCGCCTCAGGGCAAATAAATCTCAACACTTTACAACTCGAATGATTAATGCATGGTAGTAATTCAAGGAGGTTAGAATATATGGAGATGGCGTCTCGGCTATTTCAGTACAAAGAAAGTGAAGCCAGGGGAAGGAAAATAAGCCACGCCATGTGAGGGCAAGAAAGCGCTGCCCTTACTAAGCAAAGTGAGGTTAAACCTCAGCTGGTGCAAAGTTCTCAGTGTATTTTCTTGTTTTCTATGTGAAGATGTGAGAGGCCTAAAGTATTGAATTGTTACAACGAAATAATATCTACATTTCCAATTGTATTTCCATGTAAAACAATGTTTCTGAACATGCAAAAAAAAGTAGAATAATCGAAACGTATGCTTGAAAAGCCTTCAAGAAAGAGTTTGAGTATTATCTTCGTGTAACGTGGTCGAAGAAACATATATAGTTCTCAGATTTTATTTTTTCATAATAATAATAAATGGGATACTCGATTAACTTAGATGTGACATCAAAACGGTAAGTAAACTAGGGGAGGGGCTAGCTGTCCATGGAAAAGTAAAGAGTTTGCTTCAAAAGGTGATCATATATTATATTACAAATCTTACCTTTCATGTACATAACTTTATTTTGTTTTGTGCTCAAGTAAATATGTAAAAACAGGATTTGATATCTAGTCACATTTATTCTGTGAGTTTTAAAAATAACAATGTATAATTTACATAATTTTTTTAGCCTTGCTTATTCAAGTTAAGGTTTTTCAGAACATAAGTATCATTTTTAACACCGAATATTTGAGAACTTTATGTTTAGAAACATTAAAATATAATCAATTTATAGTTTCATCGTCAGTTTTTTTTTTTTTTTGTTTTGTTTTTTGTTTTTTGTTTTTGTTGTTGTTGTTCACAATACTTTTAATGCTAGAATGCATTGCATTCTGTAGAAATTATTGCAATTATATAATGTAGAAAATGTAGATATAAATGTCGCGAAAAGTAAAGGAAAAAGAGCTCCAAGAATCAGCGGTCCTTAACTTAAACCTGCCAGAAACGAAATTGGGTGTGGTTAGTTCTAGTGAAGAAAGAAATTTGGGTGTGGTTAGAGCACGCCTATCCGTAAGGCACGACCAGTAAGGGCATGCTTTCGCCCTTTTTTGGCTTCACTTGGACTGAGCGAGGTCATCTCCATGTATTCTAACCTCCTTGGATCTTGAAGTCTTGAAGGCTTCATCGCTTCGTTTGAAAATGTTTTTGAACAAAGAAGGCACAAAGACAAAGATGGGTTTGTCGAATTTTCTATGAATCCATATTTAATATATTCTGCACTGTATTGCCGTTTCTTCTTTTTTGTTTGCGACATGGCTTTTTTTTTTTTTTCAAAGATATGTAAATAAAGTGTTGAACTTAAATACTCGCCACCAGTCGACGATTCTGTTCAGAAAAGGGGCATACGCTGAGATGGACTTTTTCCTCAGACCGGTTTATCAGAAGCACGGAAGCACGAATGTTAAGTAAACATTTCTCTTTTGTCTCAACCCTATTTTGATGAACTCGAAGCAGATCTGACGCATGCCTAAAAGAGTTGAAGGTTTCTCCAAACGAAAACGGACAGTACGTCTACGAAGCACAAGATCATAAGTGCACCGTCTGCCGCAGTTAGTCTTTTCCCCCGAAATGTTTGCCACATTTGGCGATTCATGCATTTACACAACTGTATGCTTTTCGTCATTTTACAACGTACGTGCATACGGCGTGCGGGCTAGCCTACGAAATCTATGTTAAGTATTTTAAGTTTTTATACCATCATACAGGGTAGAAAAATAAACTAAGTATTCCTTATTGTGTAGTAAGTAGGTTTTAATTCTAGTGAAATTTAAAATATAAATCAAATTACAAATCTATCATCGCTCCCCTAACGCACATCAACGCCCCATTTTTTTCTGGGCCCCTTAACACCCCCCTCTAGGTCTCAAACGCCCCCAAGGGGGCGTTATCGCCCACTTTGGGAAAGACTGTTGTAAACGAAATAAAATGTCCGTATAAATGCAATATTTTGTTGCCAAAAGTTGATAAACTCAAAATCTTGAACATTAACGAACTTAAGTTAGTGTGGTTTTATTTTGCTTTCATTATATTCTTTAGAATTTTGTTTCTTTATTTGTGCATTGGAAATGTCGTTTCAACATGACGCTATGGATGATGCTATGTCTTTTAAACGAAAACGAAAGACTGTTAGAACAAATATTAATCGCTATATTACAAAGCTGACAGACGCTAATAATGATTTAGAATATTGCTATAATCGACGTTCAGATTTATTGAATGAAATGAAATTGTTACGAACTCAGCTGATAGATGGCGCTGCTTTGAACTTTTATTGACATTCTGTTATTTTTTGTACTTGAGAGAGAGAGAGTGTGCGTGTTGATTAAGTAGTTAGATGTAGTACGTGACTCGTCAACTGCAAATTGTCCCATGTTAAAAATGTGTCAAATAAAGGATTAAAATCTAATTATTTTCAATTACACTCACAGAAGTTCAAGGATCAGAAGAACCAGGTAACAGCTATTATTATTATCATTTGATATCTGTTTTGTTTTATGGTGCCGAACTACCGGGAGCTATAATAATTGAAAACGGCACAACCAACCGAATTAGAGGAGTAAAAGAAAAACTATTCGAGCTTCTTTAACTAAAATTGTGAATAAAATAAATGACACATTAAAAGGGGACAATATTGATTATGACGATTCATATTTATTATTTTTCGTATTCGTTCCGTATTGTTGTGTTTGAAGTTCCAACTGTTTTTGTAAACAAATTGTGATATATTTTTGTGTTAAATTTCGTTTTAAAATGTGAGCTTGTGGAATTTGTCAGCAACGGAAGGAACTGTGGTAAAATTTCTGCAGAAATACAGACTTTTGCTGAAGGTTTCCTAAAGCGAACAAACTACGAGGAAATGCGTTTCCTAAATAGCCGCCGTGGCTGAGACAATTCTCTGATGTTTTTTAAGCGAATGCAGATCGCTGAGCATTTCGGGACAAGAATAGCGTAGAAAAATTACAGAAAATTTTGAAGAAGAATGCGGTGCTCGTAAGAGG